>CM069917.1:92229672-92687150 GCA_036172215.1 Camellia granthamiana | reverse complement strand
TAGCAAAAGAAGGGATAGTTCACTTAAGTTCATGTGTTGACACCCCACAACAAAACGGCATCGCTGAACGAAAAAATAGGCATTTGTTAGATGTTGCTAGATCGCTAATGTTTTCCACAAATGTTTCACAATTCTTCTGGGGGGAAGCTGTTCTTACCACAACCTACCTTATTAATAGGATGCCATCTAGGGTACTACATTTCCAAACCCCTTGTCAACTTCTCCTAAAATCCTTTCCAACTACTCGCCTCATCTCCACCATCCCACCAAAAATTTTCGGGTGCTCTGTCTTTGTTCATATCTATCACCAGTATCAAAGAAAACTTGATCCCAGGTCGCTCAAGTGTATCTTGATTGGGTATTCGTCACATCAAAAAGGGTATAAGTGTTCTCCGGTCACAAGGAAATTGCTATAATTCACATGGATGTCACATTTTTTGAAACCCAGTCTTACTATCCTAAAATCGTCATTTAGGAGGAGACTCCAACCCAGGAATATCCATTTTGGACCCTTGAGTCATTTAGTGAGCCATCCATCCCCACCAAAAATCACACACCTTCAGAGTCATTTAATCAATCTTTTACCTGCCGAAAATTACGAGTTCATCGTTGACTTGCGGGATAATGAGCACATCCAAGAGGGACACGGAGGAAGGAGCACTTCTCAACAATCCCATGAGGTTGAACTGGGTTCTAATCCAAGCAACATTCCAAGTAACAATATTCCTACCACAGATAGTACTGTTGATTCTGAGTTAGAAAACAGTATTCTTAATATGCCCATAGCTTGGAGAAAAGGAGTTAGATCATGTATTCAGCATCTCATTGGGAACTTTATTTCTTATGATAAGTTATCACCTTCGTTCCGTGCCTTCACTTCTAGCATCACTGAGATACCCATTCCTCGGAATATTCAGGAAGCCTTCAAGTCTCCGCAGTGGAAGGCGGCAGTCAATGAGGAAGTTCGGGCTCTGGAAAAGAATGGTACTTGGGCAATTACTGATCTTCCAAGAGGTAAGAAACCAGTTGGATGTAAGTGGATTTTCACAGTAAAGCACAAGGCAGATGGTAATGTGGAACGTTATAAAGCTCAGTTGGTCGCCAAAGGATTCTCTCAATCCTATGGCATTGACTATCAAGAAACCTTTGCTCCCGTTGCCAAGCTCAACATTGTTCATGTACTTTTATCCTTGGTAGCTAATCTCGATTGGTCACTTCACCAACTTGATGTAAAAAATGCTTTCCTCAATGGTGACTTAGCGGAAGAAGTTTACATGGACATTCCTGCTGGACTTGAGACGACATCAAATTTCAACAAAGTTTGCAGACTCCGAAAATCCTTGTATGGTCTCAAACAATCTCCCAGGGCCTGGTTTGAACGGTTCACTAAGGCAGTGAAAGGGTATGGTTTTGTTCAATGTCAATCCGATCATACATTATTTGTGAAGCACTCTCTAGGAGGGAAATTGGCAATTATCATTGTTTATGTGGATGATATAATTCTAACAGGTGATCATGAAGAGGAAATTGGCTTACTTAAAAAATTCCTAACACAGGAATTTGAGATTAAAGATCTTGGAAATCTTAAGTACTTTCTTGGAATGGAGATTGCTAGGTCAAAGAAAGGTATAGCAGTCTCACAACGTAAATACGTTCTAGACTTACTGAATGAAACAGGGATGCTAGGATGCAAGCCGGCAGAAACTCCTATGGACACAACTATCAAACTGGAAGACAGTGACGGTAGTGCACCAAGTGATAAAGGGAGATATCAACGTCTTGTGGGAAAACTCATTTATCTTTCTCATACAAGGCCAGACATCGGCTTCTCTGTTAGTGTGGTCAGTCAATTCATGAATAATCCAACCGAAAAACACATGACTGCTATGACCAGAATATTGAGGTACCTAAAAAGGACACCGGGAAAGGGTCTCTTCTTCCAAAGAACAACAAATAGAAAAATTGAGATTTTTTCAGATGCAGATTGGGCAGGTTCAGTGACTGATCGAAGATCAACCTCTGGCTATTGTTCGTTTGTTTGGGGGAACGCGGTTACATGGCGAAGCAAGAAACAGTCAGTGGTAGCCCGTAGTAGTGCTGAGGCAGAATTTCGTGCTATGGCCCTTGGTATCTGTGAGGGAATCTGGTTGAACAGACTGTTAGAAGAATTACGGGTTCCATCTGAGCATCCCATGGTTTTATATTGCGACAACCAAGCCGCCATCAGTATCGCTAAGAATCCGGTTCATCATGATCGAACTAAACACGTGGAGATAGATCGACACTTTATCAAGGAAAAGATTGAAGAAGGAGTTTTTCAAGTCAGCTACACTCCAACAAACTGTCAAACGGCTGACATTCTCACAAAAGCTCTTGCTCGGGTTAACTTCGAGGATCTGACGGACAAATTGGAAATGATTAACATCTACAACGTAGCTTGAGGGGGAGTGTTAGAACTCAAGCTTCTTTTTCATTGTTAATAATATATAATATATATAATGTATATATTATATTAATAGTTGTGTGTCATTAGTCATTAGTCATCAGATGTTAGTGCCATATGCTTTCGGCTACTTTTATTTTTATATATTGTATGCTTTCGGCTACTTTTCATTTTATATGTTGCCTTTCATGATGTTGTCTAGTAACTATCATCATAATGTTGTATAATGTCTCCTATATAATGGAGTATCCTCGTAAGGATTAATAGAATTGAGAAACAGAGCTTGTTTTTTGCTCTTTCAATCACTCTCTCTCTCAATATTAATTTCAGTCACATATCAAGTTTATGAAATACATATCAGTTTGCCTATAAAATGTTAAAATTACTTTCGAAATAATGAGAGAAACATGAGGAACTTGTGCACAAGCATAGATTTTTATTTTATTTATTTATTGTTCTGAAAAATAACAATGTAAAAGAAAGACCATATAAACTTTACAAATGTTTAGGTTTGAAAAGAGAAAAAGAAAACATTGTTGTAGGATAAGCAATTGTTATTATCCTTGTTAAGTATATGCCTTTTCTATCTATCTACTTGAAGCCAAAATAAATAAGAAATAGTTCAAAGGATGAGGGGGGTTGGGGTGAAACTATTTTACCATGCTCCAGAGAAACATTTTCACTTTTTCCATAATAAAAAAATTATATTTAAAAAAAAAAAACTAACTGAAATTGTAATTCATAGCAAATTCTCCATCTAGAGAAGGATCCAGTTGATATAATAACAGTATTCAGAGTTACCAAATCACAAGGAAAAGAAAAAGAAGAGCAAGTAGTTAGAAAAATATGAATTAAGGTGAGGCTCTAACAAAATCACAGATAAACAAAATTTAGATTTTACTCATAGACAAAAATACCTCGCCAGCATTAACAGTGATCACATGAGGCATGCAATTTGCACTGACTGAGTAAGCAACTCGCTCACCTGCCAAAAGAAAGAAACAAAAAGTAAATAAAATAAGTTGATAAATAAACAAATCAGTTGCTGAAAGGAAAGTAGTTGGATTTGCATTGAAGTTTCCCAATTGAACTATAAAAAAAATAAAAAATAATACGACCTAAAGCTGTGAAACCAAAACAAAAATCACAAGATCTCAATACCAAAAAATATTAGACAATCAAATAAGAGGACATGCACAACAAAATTTATATAGTTTAGCTACCAATATGCATATATGTCCACAATGTTCACAAGTAATCAACACCTACCTCTCTTAAAAATTCATTTTATTTTAGGCATCAGCTTGTTTATCTTTTCACTATGTTAGTATTACTGATTTGGTCATATACTACCTCCAAAATGAAAAATGTTTGAGGGCCCTAATTTCTGTGGCTCAAATGGCTCGAAATTGCCAAAACGACGTCGTTTTGGCAATTTTGATGTTGTTTTGTACACAAAACGACGTCGTTTTGTACTCAAAACGACGTCGTTTTGGCAAATTCGAGCCATTTGAGCCACATAAATTAGGGCCCTCTACCATTGTTGCTCCAAAATTCTTTTATATCCCAAATCCTAGAATTTTGAGGCCAAAAATTGAAGAATTGGAAGTGAAGGAAGTCTCACCAAATCAGTCCTGACACGCTATGTTTTTTTTTTTTTTTTTTTTTTTTTTAAATTTGTATTTCCTTTTTTTTTTTTTTTTTGTTTTTGTTAGTTCAGATTTAGTGTTAAATCACCAAATTCAACATAATTAATTCATTTTCACATAATCAAGATTTAATTTATAGTATTCATCTATTCAGATTTATGATAGAAATGCACCAACAATCAATCAGGTTTCAGAAATAAAGAAGCATATTACAAAAATGAAAGAAACAAAAGATGGTGACACTATTAGAACACCTGACTAAGGGAAGCACAAATTGAAGAAAGAAAAAGAGAGAATTTAAAAGGGGTTTCTCCACCTTTCTAGTCTTTGATTTGTTTAAGTCTTCAAGTTCACAGCTTGTCTAGCAATATTGTGCTACCATTATTTAACAAACCCCATGACAAAACAAAGATTTGTCAAAAACTCAAGTGAAAAAATAAAGGTCAAATGATACCATAAAACTTAGAGAAAAACAGGGCCATTAATGTTTCATGAAAGCAATACCAATTCCTTGCCAACCAATACCAATTACGTGAGATCACAAGTGACAAAATAGGTATCCAGCAAGGAGGTTGGGGGAACAGAATAGGTGAAATACACTAGTGTAAGATGATGCAACTTCCTGTTTAAGAACAATCTTAAAATTTTAGCAAACAATACTTCTTTGTATTTGATCTAATTTCCACATAATGTCACTATCTCCTAAACATTACAGCTAGCCAAGATAAGGCTATGCTTATGTTGAAAGAGCTACTTGAACAAGCACAAGCTTAATCATATGTTCAATCATCAAAATTAACTAAAAAATTGATATAACAAAATGCAAACACAAACAGGAAAATGTAAATAACATAATGCAAAATGACACAATAACAATCTAACATAGCAGCTTCAAATGGACAATGTATTCAACACTTCCAAAGGTAAGCACAAACAAAACATAAGGATACCCCAAAATCCTTTTCTAAGACCTTGCCACAAACACCTCCACTACATAACTAGAAACTTGTAGCCTCAAGAGCCAAAATTGTAGCAAAACAAAAACCATGATTCCTGGATCATGAAGCAAACATATGGAGATAGGGTTACATTCGAAGACGAAGATTCCATTGAAATGAATAACAAGAAAATTGAGAACGAAAATGAAACAAATCTAAATCTAATTTGAAATTAACTACTTAGAAATTGAAAACAAAGAGAAAAGGGACAATATCAACAAATAGAAAATAACATCAAAATCAAAACGAAATCAGGATTGAAAAAGAATGGACATGTATAGAATGAAACCACATTTTGGAAATCTAACATCACATATTCAAGTTAATACAAACATATTTAACAACCAATGTGTAGACACCCCATTTTTGACCGTCCTCAAGACTTAGATGTCATCACTCGTGCACTCGATGATTGTGTGTTTGTGTTCGTTTTGAGTGCCCGGAGTCCTCGGTGGAATGCCCTGTCTTTGAGCCTTTGAACCTTGTTCTTTCTATGCCTTGTTTTGGACCAAAACTTGGTGTCTCGACCTCTTGTTGACCTGTCGGCCACCACCCAAGGCTGTCGGCCATGGGATATTTCTATCAGCCATGGGTGTGGCCGGTCGGCCACCAGTGGTGGCCGGTCGGCTATCAATGGTGGCCGACGGCCACCAGGGCCTTTTTCCATATATTTATTGACAACTATGCCAACTGTTGCACACTGAACGCAACTCCATATACGTGTATGGTGAGATATTTCTAAGCTCAAGGGGTGTTTTTCTATATATAAGGGGGTTTCTCCCCCATTTTGGAGGGTTAGAAGAATTAGAGCAAAAATCTCTCTCTCTCTCTCTTGATATTTTGTACACATTTGCTCACAAGTCCTTAGCTTTTGCATACCAACCCTTAACCAAATACTCTAACCTTTGGGATGAGATTACTTGGAGTCTTGTTTGAGCTCTAGAAGGTGGTTTGAGCTTGGATTATTGGTTATTTTGTGCTTTGCTTCAAAGGTATAACACTTACCTTATTTATACTTGTTTTGTGTCTTTGTTTTGCCATCTATTTCAACTATTTTTGGGCTGATTTTGAACTGTCAAAAACTCTATTTTTGTGACTTAAAAGTGTTGGTTTGAGGTCTCTTTGAGTTAGGGGGTGGTCCACCCTTCTTGCTTCTTTGTTTGTTATGCGTTTGTACCATTTTTCATCATTTTCAAATCCACTTTTTGGGCCTTTTAACCACTGAATTTCAGAGGTTTTTTAGTGGTAAAAACCTTGTTTTGAAGTCCAAAATTGGAGGGTTTAGCCTCCCCTTCTTGCGTCTTGTTTGCATGCCTAATAAGCCTCACATGTTAGCTTTTTGTGGCTCAAGTCTAGCATGTTTTAAGCTCTGTTTTGACCTATTTTGGTTAATTCATTTGAGCCTTGTATTACATAGTTGTAGTGTAATTTCCTTCACTAGCTTGATGTTTTAATTCTTTAATCATCATTGTTTTGAGTTAATAGCATGTTTTAGTGTTGTTTTGCACTTCATTTCAGCACTATAATCTCTGCAATCTCCCTCAAGTCTTCACTCTTTTATTTGCTTTGAAAGTGGCTTTAAACCTCTTGTTTGCCTAAGTGTGAAATGGAGGTGTTGCACCTAATGGTTTAATCCTTTAGGGGGTTCATTACCAACAGTGTAATGCCTCTTTCATGCCCAAAGCAACTTGTTGTTTGAGTCATCTTTCCATTAGAGGACACTCACTAATGGACTTAATGGATTAAAGAATGGCTTTGGTAATTAAAATGAGTAAACAAAATCAGACAAGTAAAAGAGGCAAGATAAGTATTCTTTGTGTTGCATTGCATGTGTTTAAATCGTACGTTAGTTTGAACATAAGAAAAATGAGACATTTCATACTCAAAAGTGATGAAATGTGCCATTTTCCTTGGTCACCATTGCCCTTGATCATGCATGATAGGGTGATGGTTATTTGGTCTCATTTTGCATTTATTGAACTTGCACAATTGGTTTTACAAGCCATCATGCAATGAAATTGTTTGATTGATGATTTGTAAACCCAAATTTTGTCCCTTCTTTGATCTCCCCATGAAAATGAGAGGTAAAGTGTGCAAATAATCTGTGAGAATACACTATTTTGTTCTGTCTGCTCTCTGTTGTAGCAAAAAGATGAGTTCATGTCATTAGTGGCCGACCAGCCACCATTAGCAGCCGACCGGCCACCATTGGTAGCCGACAAGCCCCCTGTCGGCTACCAATGAAATTTGCACAGTGTCTTCCTGAGGTGGAGCAGAGGTGTTCTGGAAGTTGACAGCTTTTTGGTGTTCAAATGTGCAAACCGAGGCTCGCAGCAGCAAAACGGTGGCTTTTTGGGTGGAGAAACCGAGCATGCATACATCCCTCGTTTTCGAGGCCGGTTAGTTAGCTTGTCTAGTTAATTAGTTGATTAATTTGTGTTGTAATTAATTAGTTTAGTTGTTTTGTAATTAATTAGTTAAGTACCTAGCTAGTTAGTTTATTTGTAACATTCAATTAGCTTAGAATAGTTAATTAGTCTCAAGTGTTGTAATAATTAGCTTAATTAGCGTAGCTAGTTAGTTGGCTTATTTATTCGGACCCTTCTTCGCGAGGGCGTAATGTTGTAATAAGTGTGCGTGCATGTGTGTATGTCTTCCAATCCCACGTCTTTCTCCTTTTTATTTAATCGCTTTTGATGGTTAGATTAGGGACATTTTCAATTAGCATACCTTATGCCTGCATGCTTGCATCCATTTATTTATCTTGAATGCACTGAGGCTCGGCGCATTATTCAAACTACATTGCTATTTCAATACCTTATTTGAATACGTGTTTAATCGCATGTTGTTCAAATCAATCCATATGCCATATTAGTAGTCAAGCCTATTAATTGCATTATTGCATGTGTTGCATTAGACATCTTGTATGGTTAGGATCATGCATTTTTCTAACTAGTTTCTGTTTTGACTTGGAGTATTCGGTGAGTTTTATGCTTTAGCATACTTGCATGAGTGTGATTGCCATGTTGCCATGTTTTAGCATGCTTGCCATGAGGCTATGTGCTTAAATTCTAAACTGCTTGAATGCCTGTGGATGAAGGCTCATTGTTTGAATTGGAACAATTCAACGAATGTGCATTTTAAGCCCACTTTGTTGAGTGGCAAATCCTGTTTTAAGCCCACTATGTTTGGTGGCAAATTCTCATCTTTAAGCCCACTTTAGGTGGCAACTTCAAACCATTTTCGTAAACAAACATGAGTTAAATTGTTCCAAATTAAGCAAACTAGTCTATACTTGTTTGTGCGCATCACATAGTAAAGCTAGTTCAATAACCGGAATAAGAACGCATAATGTTTATAAAAACGCATATCATGATTATTAGAGGCCAATCTTTGATCGGGCGAGCGGGGGTGCTCATTTCAGGACCTTCCCCTTTCATACCCAAGTTCTCGAGCTGAGGCAACTTTGGTGATGACGGACACGTGGCCTTCGGCACGAGTCAGGGTTTCCTAAATTTTCCAAAAAGAAAATATTTAGCTGGCGACTTTGTATCTGGCAGAGCAGTCCAATTTTGGCATTATTTGATTTAAAATCAATTTTCCAAAAAGGTTTGTTGGATTTGGACTCTTTGGTGTTTATTAGTTTTACATTGCACTTGTGAGACTAGATTCAGAGCCGCAAGAGTCTGAACTGTGAAGCCTTTTCTTTCAAACCTCTCCGAAAGGCAGGGCGCGAGAAAAAGGCGAGTCCACACAATGATGTCAATATACATGGGAATCAATGCTTAATAGCTTGCATTTTCTACCTCTTAAAGAAACTGAGGTAAGCATTTTACCAAAATGGAACAATTTGCCCAGAATGTATATTGAACTACAAAGCTAAGGCCATAAAAACTTTGGTTTATACTGCAAACCTCTAAATTTCTAACTGAAAGGCTATAGTAGTAATTTAGAAAAGACTGAGCAAAGGCACAAGAAAATTTAGAGAGAAGCAATCAACATGGAATTAAAACTATAAAACATCCCAAAAGAGAAGTACTTCAAAATTGACCACTGTTGACAAATAGATCGGATAAAGCAAACATAAATAAAGAAGGAAAAATACATAAAGAAGAAAAATGCGAACCTGGAAAGCCCTTTTCAGCGATTCTTCAGTTGTCCGAATTCCATAAAAAAGTAAAAAATTTAAAATTTTAAAAATAATATTTTAAAAATATATACAACAAAATGAGAAACTGATAGTGAATGTAAGATAGTAGTAAAATGAAGTAGCTATTATACTAGAGAAGAGAGAGAGAGAGAGAGAGAGAGAGAGAGACCTTGGTTCATCAATGATTTGAGACCTTGGTTCATCAATGATTTGAATTGATCAATTGCTTCTTGAGTTACAGTTCCTATTGTTGTTCTCCCTCATTAGATATACATAATGATCGAATTTACCACTTGGAGTGTAACAACCCCGACCCATGATTAACAAATAATCCATGATTAAGAATGCCTAATAAGTATCTAAGATGAAATCATGTGATTAATTATGTGTTATGTGTGTGATTTGCATTATATCTGTCCATGGTAGAAATATATGTTTGTATTTCTGTTTTGTTCTGCGAATTGAAGGCCTTATCGGCATCCGATCTCAAAATTGATTCAATATATGTGGCATTTAGGATTTTTAGAATTTTATGGTAAGTTTAATTAAAATTCGATTCAGAACCAAATATTTGGAATAAAATAAGTAGAATTTGTTGAATTTAAGCAATGATTAATTAATCTCACTAATGGTCCCTATATAAGCCATATGTTGTCTTATACCACCACTAGACACACACACACACACACTTCACCATCTCTTGCCATAAAAAACGTGAGAAGGGGGGAGAGAGAGAGAGAGAGAGAGAGAGAGAGACTAGAATGAAGGAATTGAAATCATACCATGCATGCATGTATAATTCTCATGATTTTGAAGTTGAATTCAAAGAATTCCCTCTTGCATGTCCTCATTATGGCTTTGTTTTAAGAATTCAACATGTTTTTGAGTTAAACACCTTATTTGATCATGTTTGGATAGTTTTGAACTTGCATCTTTACATGCATGATATGTAATGATATGTTTTCACAATTTCAAGTTTAAGTTTGCACAATTGGCATGCTTTGGGGCTTTGATTTTGCGAAATAATTGTGAATTCACAATGTTTTACGAGTTAACACATGTTTCCTTAAGCTTTTGGTCCAAAAAAGATGTGTTTTGAACCACTGAACTCGTGTTTTGACGATTGGAAGCAAATTTGAAAATTTCAAAATTCAGTCTCACCGCTCGAGCGACAGAACCTACGCTCGAGCGACCACGCTTTGTTCTGCACTTCCGCTCGAGCGACCAAAGGTTGGCTCGAGCATAAATTGCATGCTTCTAGAAGTTTACAAGTTTTGTAGACCGCTTGAGCGACTAGAAATTGTGCTCAAGCGAAGATCTCTGTCTCATGCTCGAGCAACCGTCGAGCAAAAAAATCAAGCAATCAGTACTTTTGCAGATTTTACAAATCGCTCGAGGAAAGGAAGTTGCGCTCGAGCGAACACTCACATTTTTAAACCTTCGCTCGAGTGAAGGAAGTTACGCTCGAGCGAAGCCCCGATTTTCAACAAATTTGATTAAGTGTTTTGAATCACATTTTGGCATCCTTATTGCATTCTAGACATTCTTAAGCCCTAATTAAGACACAATAATGAGGATAAGACTTAGAAACACACTAAAAGCAAGACGAATTAACTTAAGTATTTTCTGAGTATGTGTTTCAGCGTGTATCTGTTATCTATTTGTGTAGGTCATGCACCTTAAGCTATTCGACTTGTCTACTTTGTCTACCTACTTTGGGCCAAATATGAGTAATAACTTTGTAAAACTATGTTCAATTTATAAGTATTTTCTGAATGATATAAGATGATCTGTTTCTGAAATATTATTTTTTGTATGAATGAATGGTTGTCCAATGTTTCTAAAATGTACTTGTGGCATCATTAGCTTCTAATGACATATGTTATCTGTTCTGTTATGTCCCAATTATGGGTCAACTGTACATTTCATGAACCAACCGTTATGGATCCTTCTATCTATGTCCCATTTATAGGCCAACTATACGTCTCATGAGCCAACTGTACCATCTCCGTGCATGTGAGTCAATTGTATGCCTTTATGGCCGTCCCTTCATGGGTAAACTATTTTTGCTAGTGCTAATGAATGTACCATATACATTTAACTACAAATTCTAGTTATGAGTACGATTCTGAATTTGTTTCTGTTATAAGCTCTGATTTCTGAATGTGATCATGAATATATTTTTGTTAATTATTGAATGATGTTTTCTGTAACTGTTAAGGACAACATTCATTAAACCCTTTACTCTGTTATTATTCATTAGGCTCTAGCTCATTGTATTATTTATGTATGTAGGTGATCAGGCGCATGACCAAGCTCAGTGATGATCGCCTGGAATTTCGTTTTGTTGGCCACCTTTTGTGCCTCCCGAGGATGCTCCGGATTAAGTCAAGTCATGTGGTCATGTTTTGGTGTTTTCTGTAACTGTTAAGGACAACATTCATTAAACCCTTTACTCTGTTATTATTTGCTAGGCTCTAGCTCACTGTATTATTTATATATGTAGGTGATCAGGCGCATGACCAGGCTTAGTGATGATCGCCTGGAATTTCGTTTTGTTGGCCACCTTCTGTGCCTCCCGAGGATGTTCTGGATTAAGTCAAGTCATGTGGTCATGTTTTGGTGAACTACGTCTAAGTTTCTGTTTTCTTGTGGTGAATCTCGAATAAGTTCTGACTACTTGTATTTTTGGCTAAGTCCCACCTCTATTTTATTTGTATTTTGTGAGTGACGCACGGCTATTGTAATTATGACGTCACTTGTTTGTGTATAAAGTTTGAAATTATCTGTCCCATGTTTGTCTGCACAGCTTAATGGACGTTGTATTTTGTATAATTGTTTTCGCTAGCCCCTTAATTATATGCTATTTTGTACAGAGGCTTTTGGTAGTTTAAGGATTACTGGCCGGTTACGACACTAAACCTATAGGGGCGGTTTGGATTGTGACAGAGTGGTATCAGAGCACGTGTCATACTGTACACACGAGTCCATATGAGCTATAGGATATCCTAGAGCGAATTAGGGACGTTTGATCTGCATGTGTGAATATGTGTGTTAATTTTTGTAAATGTGCAAACTGAATCTGAACATGAATATACGAAATTGAAACGAATGAATTGACACTGAATACTCCAAACATTGTGAAAAGAATTACTTGCCTATGTTTATTATTGCTTTGTTTAGCTATAACAACATGGAGAATGCAAGAAGTAATGATACAAGTGAATCTTTCGAAGCCCGAATGAGTCGAATGGAACAAATGCTTGCAGCCTTAACAGAATCTTTGAGGCAACAACCTTTGCCCCATTCACCTCCGCCAGTCCAAATTGAACCTGAAAACAACGATATCATCTACTTGACTCAGAAGTTCACAAAGATGAAGGCGCCAGCCTTTTTAGGTGGCATTGAGTCGTTGAAAGCTGAGACATGGATACTGGAAATAGAAAAGATGTTTGAAGTATTCCCTTGTTTTGAAACTCAGAAAGTCCTATTGGCCACCTATACCCTCAAAGAAGAAGCTAGACGTTGGTGGATGCTTATTCGAAATGACAATGGGTCTATGACTTGGAGCCAATTCAGAGAAATTTTCTATGAAAAATATTTCCCTCAATACTATCGGGATAGAAAAGTATCTGAATTTGAGGAACTCAAGCAAGGCAATATGTCTGTGGCTGAGTATGAAGCTAAGTTTACTGAATTAGCTCGATTTGCCCCTCACATGGTGGACTCAGACTATAAGAAAGCCTGAAAGTTTGAAGGAGGCTTGACTCTGGAAGTGTTTGATAGGGTCAGTGTATTAAAACTGCTCAAATACGTGGATGTGCTTGATAGATCTTTAATGGCTGAAGCCAACTTGGCTATACTGAAATAGGCTAAGGCTCCAATGACTGAATGGAAAAGTAAAAGATCTGAATTCAGTTTCAAGAAGGGCTGTTCATTTGCTATGAATAAGAAATAAAATACAGGATCTACTAGTAGTTCAAGTCAAAGCAATGGATCTGCGCCTGTTTGTACTAAATGTGGAATGAGACATAGATGGGTCTATACCATCGGGTATTTGGTGCTTGCTTTCGATGTGGCAGGATAGGCCACACGATGAGCGATTGTCCAATCGGGTTAGAAAATGACAACTGTCTTGTAGCAAGTTCAACGGGATCTGCTTCTGGATTAAGACAAAATATCAAACCTAATACAGGGAGACAACCCTTGAGACAAGGTAGAGTTTTTGCACTTGTGCCTGGCGATATACATAATACTGAATCAGTGGTGTCAGGTATAATCTCTATTTGTGCTCAAAATGCCTATGTGTTGATAGATTTTGGTTCCACACATTCCTTTGTATCGCATGCTTTCTCTCGGAAATTAACTAGACCTTTAGAACCTATGAACTGCTTACTATCTGTATCCACACCATTTGGAGGTTCTATGGTATGTGCTTATGTTTATCCGGCGTGTGATATGATGATCGGCGATATGACATTGTACGTTGATTTGCTGCCTTTGAGTATTGATTATTTTGATTGCATATTGAGCATGGATTGGCTGACCAAATATTATGCTACTATTGATTGTGTGAATAAATCTGTCGTATTTCGATCTCCGGGGTTACTTGAATTTGTATTTACTGGGAATGGAGTAGTTCCTCCACCGTATTTAATCTCTTTTATGAAAGTCAATAAATTGTTGCGAAAAGGGTGTTGAGGTTACCTGTGTTGTGTTTTGATTATGAATGCTGATAATGCTAGTGTCGAGAACATCCTTGTGGTTAACGAGTTTCTTGATGTGTTTCCTAATGAACTACTTAGAGATTTGATTGATAAAGAAATTGAATTTTCTATAGATGTCGTACCTGGAACACAACCAATTTCAAAAACCCCATATCGAATGTCAACCTCTGAATTGAAAGAATTGAAAACTCAATATAGCTTGACTTTTCGTACTCCTTTCAGATACGATAGTCCTACAGTTCGGACTCCTGTGATTCTGAATCTAATCTCACAAGTGCAATGTGAAACAGATAAACACAAAAGAGTCCAAATCTGACAAATCTTTTGGAAAATCGATTTTGAATCAAAATGCCAAAAATGGACTACTTTGCCAGATACAGAGTCGCCACCTAAATTTATTTTTCTTTGAAAATTTAGGAAACCCGAGACTCGTGCTTAAGGCCAGGTGTCTGTCATCACCAAAGTGTCTCGGCTCGAGAATTTAGGTATGAGAGGGGAATGTCATGAATTGAGCACCCCATTCGCCCAATCAAAGATCGGCCTCTACTAATCATAATGTGATTCTTATTTACATTATATGCTCTTGTTTTGATTATTAGACTAACCTTATTATGTGTTGCACACAAGTATAGACTAATTTATAAAAATTGGAACACTTTGATTTTATGTTTGTTTTGAAAAAAAAGGTTTGAATACGTACCACTTAAAAAATGTGAGCTTATATGTATATCTGATCAAATTATTTCAATTCAAGCAATTAGCCTTCATCCACAGGCATTCAAGCAAGTATATCAATTAAACACTTAGCCTCATGGTATCATTCTTTGTCATGGCAACAATCACACACATGCGATATGCTAAAGCAAATAAAAGCTTATCCCAATTCCCAAGGCGAGCTAAAAGAGAAATTAGTTAGAAAAAATGAATGATCCTAACTAATGAAAGATGCCTGATACAACACATATAAAAATGCAATTAATAGGCTAGGCTACTAATTATGACACGTGAATTAATTTGATAGCATGCAGTTTAAACACATATTCAACGAAGTAATAAATGACAATGTTTGTTAGAATGATAAACCGAGCCTCGATTCAGCAAGACAAATGGATACAAACATGAGAAATGCTAAAAGAAACATGATGTTCTAGATTACCTATTATAAGCAAGTAAATAAAAGGGAGAAAGACGTGGGATTAGAAGTCATACATGATATTACATGTTTGCCCTCACGCAAGAAGGTCCTAATGAATGTCTTAGCTAAGCTTGCTAATTAATTATAACACCGAATTTAACTAACTATTCTAGCTAATTAAATAATTACAACACGTTCTAACTAATTAATACAAATTAACTAATTAAACTATTACGGAATTAATTAACTAAGTAATTAATTACAAGTTCACTACTTTAAGTACAACATACTACTAAAAACAAATGCAACGGGTCCCGAGCCGAAATGCTAGGGATGGCTCATGCATGAACGCAGATTTTCACCCGAAAATGCCACTATTTGGCTGCCAAAATGCTTCTGTTTTGCAGTCAGAAAATTGCACTATTTTTTACCTCTACTTCTGAGGAAACTGCTTAGCTGAAAAAGGTGGCCGTCAGGTTAGAAATGGTGGCTGGCCGCCCACTAACAGTGGCCTGCCACTCAGTAAAGGTGGTCTGCCGGCCACTAATGTTGGGTTTCTCCTGCTGCAACAGAAAACAAACAGAGCACAAACAGAGCATTCTTAGGGGATGTCTGTTTACCCTACCTCTCCTTATTATCAAATAGCTCAAGGAGTGGTAGGCTCAATTTGCAAGCCATCAATCAGCACAAATTCATTACGTGATGACTTATGAACCAAGAGATACAATTTCAATAAATGCACAATGAAAGACTCATGAACCTCCTCTCTATCATGATATTGATCAAGGGAAGCAGTTGACGTTGAAACTTGAACCATTTTCATCACTAGTTAGTATGAAATGCTTCAAGACTCAACGGGTTCAATTAACGTCTAATTGAACCCCAAATTATTTTATTATCTTACTCCATTTTAATCCAATTTTAACACCTCTTTTAATTACATTTCCATTCATTAGTCATTTTAGTCCAAAATGAGCATTAAGTCCACTAATGGAAAGATGTGTCAAACAAAGGGTTGTTTTAGGCATGAGAGAGATGTCATGTCATTGGTAATGAACCTCTAAAGAGATTAAACCATTAAGCACAACAATCTCTATCTCAAGCTTAAACAAACAATTGGTTTGAAACGACTCTCAAAGCAAAGAAGAAGCCAAGAAATGAGAGAAGTACATATGTGATTAGAGATGAACACAAGTATGGAAAGCTTGAAATAAATGCTATCAACTCAAATAGGTTAGTGTCTAATGCCTAAAATACCAAACCTATGAGGACTATTACACTACAAGTATGCTATACAAAGCACAAATGAAACTAACACATAAAAATATTTCTATATTAGCTCAAAACAGTGCTGGAATTAAAACAAAAACAGCTAGAAGAGTAAGCTAAAATAATGGAGCAATCAAGCTAGTAAACAAGCCAAGGGAGGGGTGGCTAACCCCTCTATTTTTGGGGCTTCAAAACCACTCTTTTAGCCTCTGAAAACCTCTAAAATTCAGTGGTAAAAAGCTCAAAAAAAAGTTGATGACAAAGTGGGAAACACAAGGATAAAGGCCTAGAAAACAAGGGTTAAAGAGGGGTGGTCCACTCCTCTATCCTTAATGGCCTTAAAGCACAAGTTTCAGGCCATAAATGCAGGTAAAAAATAGTACAAAAATAGCAATAAATGCTGGTAAATGAATAAGGGAAAGAAGCTTGGAGTTATACCTCTTAAAGAGGAATGACCCTTTAAATCACAAACCACTAATTTCACACCCTCAATAGCTTAAAATGCAAGCTCAAACACCTTATGTAGACACCCCATTTTTGACCGACCTTAAGACTCAGACGTCACCGATCGAGCGCTTGGTGATGTTGCATATCGTGCTCGTCCAGAGGTTTCAGAGTCTCGGCCGTGAGCCTTGCCTCCGGACTTCCGGGCTTTTCTATACTTTGCTTCGGTTTGCGAACCAGGCTCGGTTTTCTCTGTTTCTTTTCCCTGAGGGGAGGGAGAGGTCTAGTAGGTCATCTCTCAGTGGCCGTAGGCTACGTTCCGTGGTCACAGGCCATTTTGCCCATTTCGGAGCCCGGTTCCTGGTTTTCGGAGCCGTCAGGCCGTGTGCCTCGGTTCGGGATCGCCTAACTACCTCCGTTTACTCCGGTTTTTGGCATGCATCTTATTTACTCCCTTTTGAGGGACACTGTGGTCTGAGAGACCCACTTTGTGGTCGAACACCACTCCCGGTGCCCAATAGGCAGTTTTCGGGGCCTCGGACTGCGTGTCTCGGCCCCCGAACCTTCATTTTGCATCGGTTTTCGTTCATTTTTGGCAGGGACCTCTGTTTCATCACCAGGAAGGCCGTAGAAGGGTGGGAGGCCAGTAATTGTTCCAGCAACCAGTTATATTTCCTTCATTGCCCTCCGACGCCCGTTTTTCACACTTCAAAGCCAATGTTGACCACCCTAGGGTCACTTTCTTCAACCCTAACCCCCATATTTGTGATATACACATCTGGGAGGCCACCAATATTTGGTGGCCGGCAAGTAATTGTTGTTGGACCTTTTGAACCCCTTTGAAAAATGGCTTGTTCTCTCTCCTGATTTACAGTTGCCAATTTTTGACCACATACCTGTGTTGAGCACACATGGGAGGCCACCAATCTGTGGTGGCCGGCCACTAAATCACCTTGACCCTTTTGACCTCTGGTTGGCCGGCCATGGGGGGTGGCCGGCCGGCCACCTGCAGCTCCAATACCTGGCTGGCCTGAACCCCTGCAGTGTGTACATGGCAAAACTGACCTCTTTGACCCCCCAGATTTTGTATCCGGAGGGCCAAATTTTGGGGGGGAAACTTGAATTCTTTTCCCCCCATTTTTCCCCCTCTTTCTCCCCCCTCTTTGTCTATATAAACCAACCTCCCCAGCTGGTTTAAGGGTTAGAAAAAACCCCTTTGAGCTCCCATATACATATCTCCTCTCTCTCTCTCTCCCTTCAAGCTTCAAAACACCCAAGTCCTACCCCCCTTTCCACACCACCACCTAGCACCACACCACCACCTCCATTCCAGCAGCTTGGAGGTCTTCTCAGAGGCTAGGAGGCACCACTTTTTAGTCCAAGAGGCAGCCAAGGCTTGGTCTTCAAGGGTAAGCACCATTTCCCCTTTTTCTAGCTCATTTTTGTACCATTTCTTAGCCCTCTTTGCTTGCTGTTTTGAGCTCCGACCAAAACTGAAAGTGGAATTTTTTTGAGCTCTATTTCATCTTTCATTAAGGGTCTTACCCTGTTTGGGACCCCCATCTTGCACTTGCTTCATTACCCCTTTGTATGCCATAATCTTGCATAGTATTTTTGGCCTATGTTTAATCTGTTTTGGAGCATGATGTAAACTGTAGATAGGCTTATTTTGAGCCCTTCTTCAACATTGAAGAAGGGCTCACCACTGTTTGGGACCTCCATGTATCACTTGCCATTGTACCCCTCTCTGGTCCCCATTTTTGCATGATTTATTAGCCTGTTGAGCTTCTGTTTTTGGACCTTGGTCCGAACTGAAAATGGCCCTATTTTGACCCCCTCTTCATGTTTCATTCAGGTTCTATGGCTGTTTGAGACACCATTTGTATACTTCATGTTATAGCTCTCTTGGTGCTCTTATTTTGCATAGCATTTTGAGCATACTTGTATCTGTTTTTGGGGTTTTTCATAAACTGTAATACATCATATTTGTGGCCCCTCTTCAATATTGTATAAGGCCCCTTCCCTGTTTGGGGCCAGCATTTGTGAGTTGCTTTATTATCTCTCTCTTTTTGGCCATTTTTGCATGCTATCTTAGGCCTATTTGTGCTCATTGTTTGGCCTTGCTTACAACTGAAAATATGCTTATTTTGGGGCTTCCTTGCTTCTTTCTTCACACTTCATGTTCAAATAATGCATGTATTGCATAGCTATAGGTCATTTCATGTACCTTATTTCATGTTCCGGGATTTATCCCATGCATCAGGTGGCATTTTGCCATCTTTCGGGGCTGTTTTGCATCGCATTTTGCCACTGAAATTTGCATGCTAATATTCCATATTCCATGTTTTTCCATGTCTTGTTAGAGTGGCATTCGTGCCTTAGGGTCGGTCCTCGGTTTGCGTGCACGCGTGCACGCATCTCGAGTTGTCTCATTTTCATCTTATGGCCTCCTATGTGAGTGTGACTGAGGTCCACTTGTGTTGGTGTAAGTCCATATTGCATTGTGTATGCCATTTCATTTCATAGCATTGTGTATGCTAGGATGTATGTTAGCGCATTGTGTATGCCATGTTACCTCGTGCATCGTGTATGCCATTCCATAACATTTTGCATGTTAGGTTATATCTTACTTGCATTTCATGCATATCATGCATATTGCATTGTGTTCGGGATAGGAGTTAGCCCGGGCACGGGAAACGAGGTACATTCCGCACTCCGAGTGATGGAACGTGTCTCAATTCCCCAGTCATCGACACTCCGGATCATCCATGAGGGAGTTAGGTCTTGTTGTGTTTTCATGTGCATTTATTTCATATTGAATTGTGCAATTTGACTCCTCGGCCATCATGCATCGAGATGCGTGATTGGTGGCACGAGGATCGAGGTATGCATACATTTGTGAAAATACATTGCCATGCCCCTTTCTTGCTCTCTGTTACAGCAAATCAAGAATCAGCAGTCTTCCGAGGCTTGGCGCGCTTTTCAAAGAACCATTGCGAAACAGAGGCTAATTGGGGCATCACAGTGGATTTCCGCGCAAGGCAGCCTAAACATACATCATCCATCAGAATCAAGGCAGTCCCTGGCTTGCATGCCAGTTTACAACTTTCCTAGATTAATTTATAAATTAATTAGGATTTTTGTATTTATTCGGGACTGTATTATTTATTCATTTGGGACTGTATATTATTTATTTGGACCCTCCGAGTGGGGGCAAAATTGTAATAAGTGTGCGTGAGTGTGATGTATGTCTTCCAACCCCACGTCTTTCTTCCCTTTTATTTACCTGCTTATGATGGTTAGATTAGGGCATAGTTCAATTAGCATACAGTATGATAGCATGTTTGCATTCATTCATCTGTCTTGCACGCACCGGGCTCGGCGCATCATACTAACTGCATTTGTATTTCAATTCCAAGTTGAATACATGTTAGCTGTAGCATTCCATATGCCATGTTTAGAATAGTTGAGCCTGCTATAGTTGCATTTTTGCATGTGTTGCATTAGGCATTTCAGCATATTTAGGATCATGCATGGATTTTTAATGAGCTTCTGTTTTGGCTGGGAGTACTCGGTGAGTTTTTATGCTTTAGCATCCTTGCATGCGTGTGAGTGATTGCCGTGAATAGCATGCTTACCATGAGGCTAACTGCTTATGTGATATAACTGCTTGAATGCCTGTGGGTGAAGGTTGGGTTATTTGGATTGGAACAATTCATCAAATGTTTGTTTTAAGCCCACTAGATAGTGGCAAAACCATGTTTTCTAAGCCCACCCGAGGGTGGCAAAATCTGCATTTTAAGCCTACCTGCGGGTAGCAAACCATCTTTCAAAAACAAACATGAAATGTGTTGTTCCAATTCAGGCGATCCAGTCTATACTTGTATGCTGTGCGCATCACGTAGTAATTTAGGCTAATAACCGGAATAAGAACACACAATGTTTTCAAAACTAGATATCATGGTTAGTAGAGGCCGGTCTTTGACCGGGCGAGCGGGGGTGCTCACGAAGTGACCTTCCCCAATCGTACCCAAGTTCCCGAGCCGAGGCAACTTTGGTGATGACGGACATGTAGCCTTTGGCACCGAGTCAGGGTTTCCTAAATTTCCCCATAAAAAAAATATTTAGGTGGCGACTCTGTATCTGGCAAAGCAGTCCATGTTTGGCACTTCTTTCAAAAATCTGTTTTCTCAAAAACGATTTGCCGGATTTGGACTCTTTGGTTCAAGATTTAGAACCGTGACAATCGGGTCCTTGAACTGTAGTGGGCCCAAATGAACAGAACGGGACTTAACCCTCCCGGGGCGTTCGGGGACGTCTACAGTTTCTGGCGACTCTGCTGGGGATTTAGAGAACTTGACTCGAACTCATGATATCTTGTTTTGTTTACACTTGTGTATCTCTTTGCATTGCATTTGCATTGGTGCGCCTAGGACACTGTGTTTGCCATATGCCATTTCCGAACGATTTGCCGGAGGCTTGTCTTGTCAAGGCATGACCATAAGGCTGATCGACTATGGGCTCTGACAGCATGGGAACACAAACCCCGGTTTTACCGGGGCACCCCCTTTGACCATTCGACCTAGTGCATATTCGGATCCATAGTGACCATTCCAAACTAGGACAGGTTGCTTACCCGTTTATAGGTTGTTTGAAACCGCTGCGTGCGTAGTGAAACCCTAGTTCCTGACAAAATAGGACAGGGAAACCTTACCCCAACATAGGGGTGTTTTGGCTCTCACTTATCTGCTATGTGCTTTAGAGTGCGTCTCTACAGGAATGCATGTATCAGTTTATGAGTTTGAGCATCAGGCCTGCGGGCATCAGTCAGTATTTGAGAATCAGTTATCTACGGGTATCCGATTCAGTTTTGGGGACAGTGATTCAAGAATATTGATCAGTGTTTGAGGACAGTGTGTATTCAGCTTATCAGCCGTGTGTTGTGTATTTAATTTAAGCTGTTATGCTGTCCGTTTATCTGGTTATTTATTTCTTTTTCGCTTTATTTATCTTTTTGCTAGGGCAGGGGTTTTTAGCACAATTGCTTCCGAACCAGTAGATATTCCCCAAGCACTTTGGACAAGAGGTCGTCGGCTCAATCGATCTGAGGATCTGGTTGACGGACATCCAGTGTTCCACTCCCTACCCCCAGTTGTTAGAAGAAGGCCAAGAAGGCGCAGTGTGTCAGAGCAGGGATTACCGGGGCAGCGGGCTACTTTAGCAGTGAACAGTCAGGTCGGGGTTTCTGTTTCCGCCATAGAGATACACTTACCGATCAGTCAGCTGGACCAACAGAATATGGCCGGGATAGAGGAAATGGTGCGTCAAATGCAAGAGAGCATGAGACAGATGCAGGAGGATGCCATCCGCCAAGTGGAATTTTCTAAGCAACAGGCCACAGTCATGGCCCAGCAGGCCGAACTAATCACTAGGCTGCAACAGCAAAATGCAGCATCTGCTTCACATCAAGCTCTTCCTCCGCCAGGGGCTCCATTACCTGAGCAGGCACCTACTGTTCAGAATACCCTTCCAAACACCCAAAACACCCTACCCAATGCCCAGAACATTCAAGAGGACACGGGCCTTCCAACGGGGCTGGCTCCGCCCCCGCTTCCGCCTCAACTGTCCAAAACCCATACACCTGCCAACCACCCGGACTCTCCCTTCGAGTTCGAGATAGACCATACAGCTCTGAAATTGAGCAAGCTTGAGAAGCTTTTCAAGAAATCCCAGGGGGTGAAGGCTATTCCGGATATCGAGGACGGATATACCGATGTGACTGTGACGTTGCCAGACAGATTCAAGATGCCCCAGATCGATTGCTTCGATGGATCCGGGGAACCCATGGTCCACCTCCGACTATTTTCAGATATACTACGGCCAATGGGCCTGACCAGACCACAAAAACTTTCACTATTCGGCCGAACCTTGTCAGGTGTGGCTACCATCTGGTATGCAAAGCTGGAGGATGATGTCAAAAGAAGTTGGGATGAAATGGCTGAGGCCTTTGTTGCACAGTACTCGTACAATACCCAGATCGAGATTACAACTCGTGATCTTGAGACGACGAGGCAGGAGCCCAAGGAGACTTTCTCCAATTTTGTGACTCGATGGAGGGCAAAGGCATCGATGATGACTTTGAGGCCTACAGACAAGGACCAGATCAGGATGATTGTGAGCAATCTCCAACCAAAATTGATGCAGAAGATGATTGTACTCCCCTTCCCCACCTTCTCAGACCTACACGAGATGGGGGTACAAATCGAGGATGCAATGAAACAAGGTCTGATTGACCAGGACCGGGAGCAACCCCGGGGGACATGTAACCGCAACAACAACGCAGGCCCGAGTGGCACTGCAAATACAAGAGCTTCGGAGGTCAGTATGGTCACCACCATTCCCCCTTCCCATCCAAGGCCCGTGGCAGCCATGCCGTTCTCTGGCGCATCTGGAAGCAACACCCAAACCGCCAAATATCAGCCCAGAGGTCAAAGAACCTTCACACCCCTATATATGCCCCTGTCCAAGGCTCTGGGGGTATTAATCAGGAAGAAGCATTTGACGCCCCTAGAGCCGAGGCCACTACCAAATCCACTTCCTCCCTCTCATGACTCGGCAAAATACTACGCGTATCACCAATAGCACGGTCATGACACCGACCGTTGTTTTAGATTGCGTCATGAGATCCAGGATCTTATTGACAAGCAGGTGATCGCGCCTCCCGAAAAACCCAATGTCACAACAAATCCCCTCCCACCACATAACCAAGCCCCTCCTCCCAACAGAATCAACTTCATTCAAACTGGGGTCGTGCCTTACGATCCTAGTATCTATATCACCCCATCCTCCCTACCTAAGCCGGAGGTGATCCTTCTTGTCTGCACTGATTTGTGCATGATGGACATCTCCACAACCCAATCTGAGCCAAAGGTGGTGACCACTGAAGATGAGACAGGGCAGACCTCAGAGGAAAGCGGGGTTATTGAGTCTGGGATCGAACAGTCTGGGAATCTCGCTGAAGAGGCCTATGATCCAAGTGAATACATCCAGTCAGTGGGCCAGTCTGAACTGAGTGTGGGGCTGCCAGAAAAATCAGAAATATGTGTGATTCAGGGGAACAGATGATCTAACAGCTGTAGGAGAGGACCTTGCCAACCTCCAATTCTTCAGTGACCAAGAATCAGGGAATGCAGCAATCAACTGGTTCGAATATGGGGAGTCGGCAGAAGTTACCGGATGGTTAGATGATCAACCAGACGTCATAGAATATCAACCAGAACAAGGCCCGGCAGGGGCGAGAGTATCAGTGATGGCCGGAAGGGTCGAGAGTCAGAATACACCGCCGGAGAGCGCCGGCACGAAGAATTTCGCTCAGACTTTGGGATTTGTAAATACAGGGAATATTGACCAACCAGCTGTACTGACGCAGTTGGAACAACAAAGATTTGAGGATTCCGAAAGAATTAGAAAAGCTAAGGCCCATGTGGGGGTCGAGAGTGCTGTGTGCACAGGAACAGGAATGCTGCGGGCATGAAGCATGAAGGTGCTACGAGTACGATCATACCGGAGCCGGACAGGTGTCTGTCGGCTGCCGACGGAATGTGGTGGGAAGACGATGACTTATGTCTTGCCCACACAGATGAGGACTGGGGGAGTAGTCAACCAGATGATACCTGGTATATTGACGAGATCGTTCATATGACAAGAAGTGGGCGGTATTTCAAGCCTCCGCACTTAGACCAACCTGAGGCATTTGGGAAAGACAAGGAAGCTGAGAAACAGAGAGAGAAACAGATTGAAGAAGAAGCTGTGCTCAAGCAATTGAAGAAGATACAAGCAGACATCTCCATCTGGGGACTGCTTATGGCATCACGGGTACACAGACAGGCTGTCCTATCTGCTATGGACAAGGCCAAACTCTCTATAGACACTACGCCAGAGCAGCTGGTTGGGCTGGTTTTTCCGGGAGGAGGTTCCCCGGCTTTAACCTTCTCAGACAAAGAACTGCCGCCTGAGGGCGTGAATCATAACAAACCTCTCTACATCTCCGTGGAATGTAGAGACAAGTGGATACCGGTGGTACTTGTTGATACCGGGTCCGCCATCAATGTCTGCCCAGCCAGAACAGCATATGCAATCGGGTTGAAGCCCGCGGATTTCATCCCGACAACTTAGGTGATCAGAGCATACGATAATACTAGCAGAGAAGTGATGGGGACTGTCAAGATTCAGACCCAGGTTGGTCCAGGACAACACAACATCGAATTTCATGTCTTGGACGTTCCCGCAACCTTCAACTTACTCTTGGGGCGGCCGTGGTTGCACCAAGTAAAGGCAGTCTCTTCCACTCTACATCAAATGCTGAAGTACCCTCACGGGAAGGGGGTGGCTATTGTCTTCAGAAATTCATCCATCCATCCGCCGCCGGAAGTGTCTACACCAGTTCTAGAAATCCAGCATGGCATGGAGGATGTGTTCTTATCGGGGTTCACTTTGGCCGAGGCCCGGGTGGTGCAGAATATTATGGCTGTGAATGAAGGTTTGTACGTCAGTGCTCAATCCGTCTACCTCATGAACAAGCTACAACACATCCCTGGGATGGGATTAGGAAGGAGCGGCCGGAAAGGCGTCGCAACATTGTCCGAGGTGCCACACAACCCTCATACCTTTGGTTTGGGTTATCTGCCCACCAAAGAGGACTGGGTGAGGAAGGGAAAGGAAATGGCCGGAAGAGCCAGAGCAAAGCAGGCTGGGAAGCCTTTTGAATTAATGCATAGGCCCATTCAGGGTACCCTGAACGGACGCTTCGTCCGGGAGGGGGAGGACTTTCCATTTTGCGGCTTCCCGGAGCCGTGGATAAACGCGGAGAAGAAGCGCGTGCCCGGTTTCGAGATCTTCTTCGACCTGCAACTATCCGGGGATGACGTTGCCACAGAGCAGACAGACCCATCAACTGAGGTTGAGCAGTGTAAAGCAGTGGATCCTGAGGGCACAGAATTTGAAATGGGGGTAGCGCTGGCATGTCTACTCTCTGATCCTCCGATTGACCATAAGTGCTTGGGGGAAAACTTCGTGGTTTCCATGATTGGGGATGAAACGGCTGTGGGCCAACCAGCAGCTATCTTGGATGCATCTATCGCACCCTCTCTCACTTGGCAATACGAGGAGGGATTTCTGTCCAGCAGCACCGGGTCAGGTAGTGAGCCGGAATCTGATTCCACCGAGTCTTGTGAGTCGGAATCAGATTCCAGCTCGACTGAGTCTGGTACTCCTGGGGATGTTAACCCGGATGCCACAGTCCTGTCTAGGTCGTCTTTTTCCTTTTCATTTGAGTCTGTTGTAAATGAATCGGACGATTTGGATGTGCCTAATGAGAATCAAGCAACTGTGGTTTCTGAGTACTTTTCTGTGCCCTTAATTTATTGCATTAATTCAGACTTTCAAAATTTTGAAAACGACGAGGACGAAGTTCCTCCGGTTTTGCAACGATTAATTGAGCAGGAGCAGGAGAGATTTGTTAAACCCCTAGTGGACGAAATCACTACCGTGAACATTGGTACTGAGGAGGACCCGCGGCTGGTCCAGATCGGGTCCACGTTGTCTTCGGAGGAACGCAAGCGCTTAGTCGCTTTATTAAAAGATTTCAAAGATGTTTTCGCGTGGTCCTACGAAGACATGCCTGGAATCGATCCTGAGATTGTACAGCATCGGATCCCCCTTGACCCCGAGGCCCGACCTGTCAAGCAGAAACTCAGGAGGATCCGCCCGGACTGGGCTCTCAAAATTAAGGAAGAGGTCACCAAGCAAATCGACGCAGGCTTCCTGCTGGTATCTGAATATCCGACTTGGTTGGCCAATATTGTTCCAGTGCCGAAGAAGGATAGAAGGATCCGAGTATGCGTGGACTTCAGGGATTTGAACAGAGCTAGTCTGAAGGACGACTTTCCCTTACCGCATATTGATGAGTTGGTGGATTTCACAGCAGGGCACGCGTTGCTTTCATTTATGGATGGTTTCTCAGGTTACAACCAGATAGTAATGGCACCAGAAGACAGGGAAAAGACTGCATTCACCACCCCGTGGGGGACATACTGCTATAGAGTCATGCTGTTTGGGTTGAAGAATGCTGGAGCTACTTATCAACGGGCCGCGACCACAATATTACAAGATATGATCCACAAGGAGGTTGAGGTGTACGTGGACGACATGATTGTCAAGTCCAAAGAAAGAGAGGGCCACTACACCGCCTTGCATAAGTTTTTTCAAAGGATCAGAGAATTTCGGTTGCGGCTGAACCCTCAAAAGTGTACATTCGGTGTTACAGCGGGAAAAATGCTGGGGTTTCTGATTACACAAAGGGGCATCGAAGTCGACCCTTCCAAAATCAAGGCCATCCTAGAAATGCCCCCACCAAGGACTGAAAAGGCGGTGAGAGGCTTTCTGGGTAAAGTGCAATTCATAAGGCGGTTTATCTCAAAATTAACCTTGACTTGTGAACCACTTTTTGGTCTCCTGAAGAAAGGCAAGAAATTTCAATGGGACGGCCGATGCCAAGCCGCATTTGAACAGATCAAAGAATATCTACAGAATTCGCCCGTTTTATCACCACCAGAACCGAGGAAACCATTGATTTTGTACCTATCACTGACTGAGACCACGATGGGCTGTATGCTCGCACAAGAGTCTGAAGACAGGGTGGAGAGAGCCATCTACTATCTGAGCAAGAAGATGCTAAAGTATGAAACTCGCTATACACCGCTGGAGAAGGCTTGCTTAGCTTTGGTATGGGCTACCAGGAAGCTGCGGCACTACCTGTTAGCTCACTCCGTAATGTTGGTTTCACGACTCGATCCCATCAAATATCTTTTCGAGAAACCAGCACTTACGGGTAGGCTAGCTTGTTGGTTGCTGTTGCTCTCCGAATTTGATTTGAAGTATGTCACACGCAATTCAGTTAAAGGAAGAGCAGTAGTAGAGTTCCTTGCTGACCATCCGGTTGAGGGGGATGAAGCAGTTGAATACTTGTTCCCAGATGAAGCAATTTTGTATATCAACGACGAAACTTGGACGATGTACTTCGACGGAGCATCGAATCAGTACGGGTATGGGATAGGAGTGTTGCTGATAGCACCCGACAATTCCCGTATTCCTCTAGCCTTCAAACTCCGATTCAAAGTCTCGAACAACGAAGCAGAATATGAGGCGTGCATTGCTGGTCTAGAAGCAGCCCTGGAACTAGGGGCAAGACGGTTGGACGTCATCGGGGACTCGAACCTTGTTGTGTCTCAAGCAAAAGGAGACTGGAAAGTAAAAGAAGAAAAGATGATGATGTATCACCAAACCTTGGATCTGCTAATTCCTCGGTTCGAGAAGCTAAGTTCTACTCATCTACTAAGAGAGAACAACGGTTCGCAGATTCTTTAGCAACTCTATCTTCCATGATAGACATCCCGTGTGGAGTCCGGATGCATCCAGTCATCATTGACCAGAAGTTTGCACCAGCCTATGAGTTGATTGCTGCTATCGATGAGGTTCAGGACGAAAACCCCTGGTATCATGACATTTGGAATTTCTTAGAGAAGGAAACATATCCACCGGGGGCAAATGCCAAGGACAAAAGGGTAATAAGAAGATTGGCCGTTCAGTTCATCATCTGTGGGGGTAAGCTGTACAGGAGAGGTCATCTGGGAATGCATAAGCTGTGTGTTGATACCGAAGAGTCAAAGCGCCTAATGGAAGCCATCCATGGAGGAGAATGTGGAGCACATATGAATGGAGTAATGCTGGCACGGAAGATCCTCAGACAGGGGTACTACTGGTCCACCATGGAGGAGGATTGTATCGGTTTCGTCCGGCGATGCCACAAGTGTCAAATTCATGCAAATCGCATGAACATCCCGCCATCGAAGCTGTACAATATGACTTCGCCATGGCCATTTTCAGTCTGGGGAATTGATGTGATCGGGGCTGTTACGCCAAAGGGGTCGAATGGGCATGAGTTCATCCTGGTTGCGATAGATTATTTTACAAAGTGGGTTGAGGCCCAATCTTACGCGGTGTTGAAGGCTTCGCACGTTGCAAAGTTTATCAGAAACAACATCATCTGTCGCTACGGGGTCCCAAATGAGATAATTTCAGATAACGGATCCCACTTCAAGAAGGAAGTGATAGACTTGTTGGAAAAATACAACGTGGCTTTTCATAAGTCATCTACCTATCGGCCGCAGACCAACGGAGCAGTTGAGGCTGCCAACAAGAACATCGCACATATTGCAGAAGATGGTGGAAACCTACCGGGACTGGCCAGATAAGCTGCCGTTTGCTCTGTGGGGCTACCGGACTTCAATCAGAACTTCTACTGGGGCGACTCCATATTCATTGGTTTATGGGATGGAGGTCGTTCTACCTATTGAGATTGAGGTTCCGTCATTGCGAGTATTGGCCGAGTGTCAAATAGCCGAGGCAGATTGGCAACAGAGCAGATTCGAGGAACTCATGCTTTTCGATGAAAGAAGACTGAAAGCACTGTACCACATTCAAGGTTATCAACGCAGAATTGCCCGGGCTTTCAACAAGAAGGTTAAGTCCAGGAATTTAAAGGAAGGAGATTTGGTACTCAAGGACAACCGAGCTCCCATCCATGACCCAAGGGGCAAGTTCAGACCCAATTGGACTGGTCCCTACATCATCAAGTCAATCTGGTCAGGTGGAGCTGTGGTTCTGATGGATCTGGATGGCTTAGAGTTTTCACAACCGATCAATTTGGACAAGTTGAAGAAATACTACTTTTGAGAGGCTCGCTAGGCCGAAAACCCGAAAGGGCGACCTAGGCAAAACTCAGAGCACAAAAATTTTGAAAATATAAAAACTGAGCTCGCAAGGTTGAAAACCCGCAAAGGGCGGCCTTGGCAAAAGTTAGAGCGCAAAAGGAGAGTGAAAATACCCGAGCGAACCTAAGCCTGAACTACGTAAGGCTTGATTCCCATCTTTGGGATACGTAGGCAGCTTCATCCTGAAGTTCAGCCATAAACATTTTCCCCGATCAACTTTGTCCATTTTGATCATCTCGGTCATCTCTATTCATCAGCATTTATCGTGATCTCCGGTACAGTGCTATTCAGACTAGGGGCAACTTTCCGTTGCCATGAAATGCCGTGGTACCATTCAGACTAGGGGCAACTTTCCAGTTGCTAGGATCCGGGTTGTGCATCTCAGTGACAGATCTCAGGCGTGTCCAGTTCCGATCCATATCGAAAATAGTTTTGAAAAGTTTTAATAAAAGTTGACTTTGTTCAAATTAATCTTTTTACAACTAAGACCATTTTTGGACCAAAGCGGAAAATTCTTAGTACCACAACCTTCAATTTCATTGATTTCAAAACAGAGTTCTCCTGCTCTTGCATACAATTGAAGTTGCTTTTTATTACACTCATAATGAAAACTTGAAAGTACTAATAAAGCAATAAATCTAGGGCATAGTCAAGTCAGGTGTCCCTGCGCCCCCTCCTAGAGCTAGTCAAAGCCTCTGATGCCAAGCTGGGCCTAGTCTGCGCCTCCTCATTGAGCCAATCCCAGCACTCATCAGACAAAATGCAACTGAAAGTGGGGGCGGGGGCCAGGAGCTCTCTATTTTCCCATGCTGCAGCCTGCCGAACCAGCTGTGCGCCTCGGACCGGGAATGTAGCCGGGTACTCCATCCCCTCTGGTGGGCAAGTCTGATCATGGCCGAACTGGCGTAGGATACGGAATGGGAAATAGAATGCGCAGTGAGTCAAGCCAATCAATCGAATCCCGATCTGCCGGGACATGCTGTAACTCATTGCTGGGAGATTGAGCCAAGGACAGCGCCAAGCAATGCGATCCGCAGACAAATTGCACATCCAGTCAAACCACCACCTTTCATCAGGGGCATCGACTAGGCGCTGTCGAAAGAAGTAGCCTCGAGCTGAGTAGGCTGGGCAAGAATCCACAACCTGCAATTTATCCATCAACCATACCTGGGGAGGGATGAAAAATGAGAGAATAAAGAATAGAGAGATGTACGACGAGAGAAAAGTAAGGAAAAGGGTTTTGTGAGAAAAACCGAGCCTGAGGGCCGAGTGATGTGAGCAAATACATATGTGAGGTTGGGTGGGAAACATTACCTGCAACAGCAGTGGACTCCCGGCAAATTTGGTCGTCTCCTGGCGATAGAGAGCATCCAGACCCATCAGGGTTTCGGCCAACGTCAGGGCGACACAGCTCTTTCCTTCTTTCAAGCCTTGAGTAACTTCAATCAGACGAACACTGGATCCTCCAGAGCTTGAGGCAAACAGAAAATGAGATAGCATGCACAAACAGAGGGCATGTCGCCGGAAACCTTGCCAATGATGGTCACTGCGGTCACTAGTATCGGAGAACCGATAAATCAGGCTCGGGATATCCAACATTCCGTCACAGATCAGGGACCGAGCGTCATGAGCGGTAAGTCCACACATCCGCCCTAAGGTTTGGGCATGGCCAAAATTAAGTTGAGGCAAGATCTCTTCCGAACGCTCGGACTCCATTAAAACTTGAAAATCTTCGAAAGTTGGACATACCTCTTGCCCGCCGAAACTAAAGACGTGCGTCACCGGGTTCCAAAACCTCGCCGTGGCATGGAGGAAAGGAAGGTGCAGCGGAGTGCGGCTCAGTGGGAATAGTGCATTCAAGCCAAAACTCCGGAAGTTCAATTTGTCTGAGCCATCTAGAGAAGAAATCCAAGAGGTGAGATTTTCTGTGAGAAATGCCTCCATTTTTTGTGCAAAGCAGTGATGAAATGAATGAATCCCGAAGTTGGAGCTTTTAAAGAGGAGAAGACACTATTCAAGGGACACGTGTCAAAAATTTGACGGATGCTGAGTTAAGTGGCCGGCTGGCCACCTTTTCTGGCAGGCCGGCCATTTCCTTTTTCGAAAACTGGCCGGTGGCCTCCTCTCCCCAATAAAACTGGCCGGCCGACTCTAAAAGGTGGCCGGCCATGCTCCAATGTGTGCCTTTGGTCCTGTTTCGCCCTCCGGAGGAAAGTTCCAGGCATTTCCAAGCACCGGGTGTGCCGAAGGCCTCCATTTCCCTCTATTTCGGATGCGTTCCTTCACCCAGATCGTCCGAGGTACACTTTGTTTTGTTTCGATTATCGAGTTGTTGATTTGCTTATCGAGTTGTAGATTTGTTTATCGAGTTGTCGTTTTGCTTATCGAGTTGTTTGTCGAGCTGTCGTGTTTTGTTTTGTTTGAGTTGTTGCTCTTTGTTTAAGCAAATTTTGTTGAGTCTTGTTTATCGAGTCGTCAACATTGTTGTATTTTGCTTATCGAGTTGTAAACTTGCTAAGATTCTGTTATTTCTTAGTGAGTCAAGTTGTTTAAGTTTGTTGCATCGGTTCATTACCTGACTCGGTAAATACACAGTGCACATTTCCATTCAATCCCATTTATGGTGCAAAATGATGCGATATGATGCCGAGAGCATAAAAATACAACACTTTTTCAAAAAGTTGTTTCACCCCATCATATTTCCTTTTACAAACAAAGGTACAAGTTTTACAGAAAATAAAGCTGCCTAACAACATGCAAAGTGCTACAAAACTACTAGCAAAAAGGAAAATAAAGCAGGGAACAGCAGCATCAATACTCTCGGGAGCGGGAATGAGAGGCCCTCCTCATCCTCTTCTGCGAGACAACCTCTGCACCACCATCACCATCCGGGTCGGAGCTGTCATCCTCAGGATCCCCTTCAGCCTCGCCTCCACTCCCGGAACCAAGACCGGAATCCCCCTCCTCAGCAGATGTCTCCGACTCGCGATCTGCGACCCCCTCCTCCTCATCCTCATCGGGCTCTGCCTCTATAATATGTGCCCTGCGTCTGCGAGAGGACCCTCCTCGAGCTCCTCAAAAAGGCCTGGATGGCCCAGCTCCTCGAAAGGGTCCAGATGGCCCAGCGCCCCGAAAAAGGTCCAGACGATCGACCTCCCTGAGAAGGCCCGGGTGGCCCAGCCCGCGGCGGAGCATATACAGGAGGCATCTGAAAGTGAAGAGTTCAATACATCAGTTCAAATAGGAAAATCAGATGCGAGTACAGTATGCGAGTGGGGTGTGTGTCAGATGTGCTCTACACAAACAGCCTATCAATGCAGTAGAATGTTCAAAACCAGCGTGTCATCAGAAATATGATAAATGCAAGAAAGATGAACAGTACCTGCACACCCATAATGGCCAGCTGTGCCTCCCTTCGCAGGATCATGCCCTCAAATGCGGCAATCACTCCAAGCATCTCATCCACGTACTCAACAGGAGGCTGTAGATACAAATGCGAAACTATCAGTAAATGAATGAATATCTAAGTATCCGACTGATAAATCAAAGCTGTAAAACACACCGGTGGCGAATCAGGATCTCTGACATATCTGTGGTCAGGAAGGAGAGGCTCCAGCGAGACCTGGTAAGGAACCCCAAATCACCAACTCGTCAACTTGGTCGGCATGTCTGGCCACCCAGGATGATGAAGAGTCGGAGGAATTGGGGGAATCGATCTACCCCCACCTCTGGATGTACCGGCCCCGCTGCTGGAAGGAATATCTGTAGCCCGAGCCTGGCTCGAAGACGGCACACCAATAGGCCTCATCGAGGGAGTGCGCACTCCCGTCAAGGGAGGCATCAGATATACGTGGCGATAAGTGGCATAGTCCCCCTCCTCAAGATGTAGCAAGGCATCAGTGCCCAGCATAGCACTAACCACATCCCGGGAAGAGAGCCCATTAGCAGTCCGCATACTGACTGGGGGTGCTACGGGAGGGTCCTGAGAAGTATACCCCCATACTTGACGCAAAAAGCGTTCCCCCAGAAACCATGCTCTACCAACTGGTCCTTCGAATAGGATCCTGTACTGGGAGGTGCCCGATCCTCCGGCATACTGAAATCGGAGACCATCACCCAAGGGCGCCCAGGGCTGCCATGTAATCTGTGGATAACCAGTGCATAAACCAATCAGAAATCAGGAATATACGGGACAGATCAAAGATGAAAACGGAAGGGACTGAGAGTTCTGAAATACCTCCGTCGTCCGCACAGTGTCGAAATACTGCCGCAGATAAAGGAGAGTCTCTCGGGGTCTTGGCCGGTGCTGGCCCTCGAATACCAGTGAGTACGGGGTCATGAGGGGCCCTGCCACCACCAACTCTGGGGCTAACGTTGGGAAATATACGTAGACCCATAACTGAGGAAAGCAGTGCAGAATGTAAATACAAAGTGCTAAGGGCAAAATACAGAGTGTAAAGTGCATTGTGTGTGCAATGTACCAGTAATGAAGAGCAGAAATGTAAATCAAGAGGACAGAAAGTACCTCCCAGGCTCTCCAATAACCGCCAAGTAAGTATCCCTGCCCGCGGGAGGTCGCGCTCATGTAGCAGTAAAGGGTAGCCAAGCCGGCGCCACCCCAATCATACCGTCTGACCTGTGATAGGTCCACCAGAGCGCTCAACAGATACAGCCCAACCGTGTTCCCTCTATCAGTGAACAGAGTAGTCCCGAAGTGGAACATAAGAAAACCACGGGCATACTGCTCTGCCTCCTCAGGAGTCCCGGGCTCCATCCCCTCCCTCCGAAAATGGAAAGAGAACCAGGTGTATCGGACTCTCCCTGAAGCTCTATCAACAGGCGGGCGAGCCCCCAGGAAATGTATCCAAGCGGCCTCCCATTCGCCCATGTCCTCGTTGTAAGGAATGGGCCAACCTCCTATGTCCAGGCCAGTCAATACAGCAAAATCCAGCGGGGTCATAGTCAAATCCCCAGTGGCGGAAAAATGAAAGGAGTTGGTGGTGTCCCACCATCTCTCCACCAAAGCTGCCATCAGTGTCCTCCTGGCAGGACAACGCAATAACCCGGCGCAGAAGGACCCGAACCCTGCCAAATCAACTAAATCCCGGACAGCCTCCGGGAGCTCAGCGTACCAATCTCTAGCAGCGGTGGAGCCGTATCCCCGCACCGTGCGAGAACCAACCTGCATTCAGAATGAATACATGTGTCAGTATAAAATGAATGAGCTGTGTGCAAATGAGATGAATAAGCTGTGTGCAGGTAAATGGGCTGCGTGTTCATCTCAAATGTTTGGGCTGCGTGTTCTACTCTAAATCAGTGTGTGCCGTGTGTTCACCATCAATCTGGGCTGTGTGTTCAGAAAATCAGAGTTTGGGCTGCGTGTTTTACTCTCAATCAGTGTGTGCTGCGTGTTCACCCTCAATCCAAGCTGTGTGTTCAGAAAATCAGAGTTTGGGCTGCGTGTTCTACTCTCAATCAGTGTGTGCTGCGTGTTCACCCTCAATCCGAGCTGTGTGTTCAGAAAATCAGAGTTTGGGCTGCGTGTTCTACTCTAAATTAGTGTGTGCTGCGTGTTCACCTTCAATTCGGGCTGTGTGTTCAGAAAATCAGAGTTTGGGCTGCGTGTTCTACTCTAAATCAGTGTGTGCCGTGTGTTCACCATCAATCTGGGCTGTGTGTTCAGAAAATCAGAGTTTGGGCTGCGTGTTCTACTCTCAATCAGTGTGTGCTGCGTGTTCACCCTCAATCCGAGCTGTGTGTTCAGAAAATCAGAGTTTGGGCTGCGTGTTCTACTCTAAATCAGTGTGTGCCGTGTGTTCACCATTAATCTAGGCTGTGTGTTCAGAAAATCAGAGTTTGGGCTGCGTGTTCTAATCTCAATCAGTGTGTGCTGTGTGTTCACCCTCAATCCGAGCTATGTGTTCAGAAAATCAGAGTTTGGGCTGCGTGTTCTACTCTCAATCAGTGTGTGCTGCATATTCACCATCAATTCGGGCTGTGTGTTCGAAAAATCAGTGTTTGAGCTGTGTGTTCAATCCTCAACTAATGTGTGCCGTGTGTTCACAATCAATTTGTGAGCTGAGTGTTCGGAAATTCAAGTGCTTGAACCGTGTGTTCAAGATGCAAACAAAGTGCTATGTCATAGACTAAACTGTGTGTTCAAATATGGCAAAGGCACGAAATGCATGAAAAATACAGAAAACGAAGTAAATACCTCTCGTGCCTCGTGGGAGAGGTGATACTCTGGCTCCCGCAGAAGCAGATCTCCGGGTGCTCGCTCATTAAAGTCAGTGAAGTGACGAAAAACGGCCCGTGGAAGAACGTGTGCCGGCGGGGCGTACCTCTCGGGAATGAAGGGTTGAACCCTCGGAGGCAGAGTCATGACATCAAAGTCATCCCCGGCACCCGGAGGACCTCCGCCGTGAGGAAAATGACCGGCCATTTCAGAAGATCTGCAAAAGGAGCAAAAATGAGCAAAAATTGGAAAAAGTCAACAAAAGTTAACTCCCGAGAAAATCTTCCAAATGTTGAGACAAACTTACCTCAAGTGGCAAAAATGAGAAAAGAAGCCCCGAAATCAAAATTTAATCGGTTCAAAGTGTTTAAAACTGAAAGTTTTCGCGAAAACAACTTGTGTGGGGGTTGGAAAACGCGTATAGAGCTCAGATCTGGAGAGGAAAATGGTTTGGAAGGGAGGAGAAGATGATTTCGGACCTGATGTTATGAGCTCAAAGTGTTTGGGTGAGTGTATTTAAAGAAAAGAAGGTGAAAAGACCAAAATGCTCGCGGATTTGGGCAAGTGGCTGGCCGGCCACCTTTTCTGGCTGGCCGGCCATCCTCTTTTTGAAACCTGGCTGGTGGCCTCCCCAGGGGAAGGAAACTGGCCGGTGGTGATCCCTAGGTGGGTCCCAAGCTCTCTGCAAATTTTGAGGAAGATTGGAGTTCCCGGGACCTGAAAAAGTTCAAGAAAAGTACACTTTCTGTCGCGAAATCGCTCCGCTGGAACTTCAGCTTCAATTTCTGACATGTGTCTCATCATTACTCATCAAAATCAAAGTGTATCCTTTTGTAACCTCTCCGGGAGGTGAACCGGAGACCGCAATCGAGTCGTCCTCGTCAAAACGCGCATTTCCTTGCTCACCGTTTTGCGACAAACACGTGTCCTGATTTGCGATTGTTCTGCATCATTGTGCATCTAACTTACATTCTCATGAACATACTTGCATTGTCATGCACGTCTATTTGATATTACCATGCCTCTGTGTTTAAGCTTGCGTTGTCACGCACGCTTCTTTCTCGCACTGCGATGCATTCACCCACCGACACCGCTTTTGTCGAACTTTCGATATCACATTGAATATATCTTGCTAAACATATTGTGCTTGTTGAGTTTCTCTCTTTTGCAGGCACGATGTTGTATGTACGGTTCATTTGGAGCTGGCGCGGCCAGACGAATCGCGCAGGTATCGTATCTTCTCCGTGTGAGACGCGACGAGAATTGAATAATTCTCCGCATTCCTAACTGCATGAAATGTAGTTGTTGCTTTGCATTCTTGCTTAAAACTGTTGCATCTATTTGCGAATATTTGCTTCATTACAGCTTGCTGCATTTGCATGAACATCGAGTTACATCTGACCCTGTGCATATCGCTTTGCATTTTGCCCCTTGCCTGTGGGCGCGCCTGTGGGCGCGCCTGCGGGCGCGCCTGCGGGCATATTTCTGTTTATCTTGTATGATTGTCTAAGTCTTCGGCCTTGTCAAAAATGGGTCGTCTCTGGGCTTTGACATTCACTCCCGTCATTTCTTGACTTCCGAGTTCTGTCAAAGAGGGGCAACTGTAGACACCCCATTTTTGACCGACCTTAAGACTCAGACATCACCGATCGAGCGCTTGGTGATGTTGCATATCGTGCTCGTCCAGAGGTTTCAGAGTCTTGGCCGTGAGCCTTGCCTCCAGACTTCCGGGCTTTTCTATACTTTGCTTCGGTTTGCGAACCAGGCTCAGTTTTCTCTGTTTCTTTTCCCTGAGGGGAGGGAGAGGTCTAGTAGGTCATCTCTCAGTGGCCGTAGGCTACGTTCCGTGGTCACAGGCCATTTTGCCCGTTTCGGAGCCCGGTTCCCGGTTTTCGAAGCCGTCAGGCCGTGTGCCTCGGTTCGGGACCGCCTAACTACCTCCGTTTACTCCGGTTTTTGGCATGCATCTTATTTACTTCCTTTTGAGGGACACTGTGGTCTGAGAGACCCACTTCGTGGTCGAACACTACTCCCGGTGCCCAACAGGCAGTTTTCGAGGCCTCGGACTGCGCGTCTTGGCCCCCGAACCTTCATTTTGCATCGATTTTCGTTCATTTTTGGCAGGGACCTCTGTTTCATCACCAGGAAGGCCGTAGAAGGGTGGGAGGCCAGTAATTGTTCCAGCAACCAGTTATATTTCCTTCATCGCCCTCCGACGCCCGTTTTTCACACTTCAAAGCCAATGTTGACCACCCTAGGGTCACTTTCTTCAACCCTAACCCCCATATTTGTGATATACACATCTGGGAGGCCACAAATATTTGGTGGCCGGCCAGTATTTGTTGTTGGACCTTTTGAACCCCTTTGAAAAATGGCTTGTTCTCTCTCCTGATTTACAGTTGCCAATTTTTGACCACATACCTGTGTTGAGCACACATGGGAGGCCACCAATCTGTGGTGGCAGGCCACTAAATCACCTTGACCCTTTTGACCTCTGGCCGGCCGGCCATGGGGGGTGGTCGGCCGGCCATGGGGGGTGGCCGGCCGGCCACCTGCAGCTCCAATACCTGGCCGGCCTGAACCCTTGCAGTGTGTACATTGCAAAACTGACCTCTTTGACCCCCCAGATTTTGGGGGGGAAACTTGAATTCTTTTTCCCCCATTTTTTCCCCCTCTTTCTCCCCCCTCTTTGTCTATATAAACCAGCCTCCCCAGCTGTTTTAAGGGTTAGAAAAAACCCCTTTGAGCTCCCATATACATATCTCCTCTCTCTCTCTCTCTCTCTCTCTCCCTTCAAGCTTCAAAACACCCAAGTCCTACCCCCCTTTCCACACCACCACCTAGCACCACACCACCACCTCCATTCCAGCAGATTGGAGGTCTTCTCAGAGGCTAGGAGGCACCATTTTTCAGTCCAAGAGGCAGCCAAGGCTTGGTCTTCAAGGGTAAGCACCATTTCCCCATTTTCTAGCTCATTTTTGTACCATTTCTTAGCCCTCTTTGCTTGCTGTTTTGAGCTCCGACCAAAACTGAATGTGACATTTTTTTGAGCTCTATTTCATCTTTTATTAAGGGTCTTACCCTGTTTGGGACCCCCATCTTGCACTTGCTTCATTACCCCTTTGTATGCCATAATCTTGCATAGTATTTTTGGCCTATGTTTAATCTGTTTTGGAGCATGATGTAAACTGTAGATAGGCTTATTTTGAGCCCTTCTTCAACATTGAAGAAGGGCTCACCACTCTTTGGGACCTCCATGTATCACTTGCCATTGTACCCCTCTTTGGTCCCCATTTTTGCATGATTTATTAGCCTGTTGAGCTTCTGTTTTTGGACCTTGGTCCGAACTGAAAATGGCCCTATTTTGACCCCATATTCATGTTTCATTAAGGGTCTATGGATTTTTGAGACACCCTTTGTATACTTCATGTTATAGCTCTCTTGGTGCTCTTATTTTGCATAGCATTTTGAGCATACTTGTATCTGTTTTTGGGGTTTGTCATAAACTGTAATACATCATATTTTTGGCCCCTCTTGAATATTGTAGAAGGCCCCTTTCCTGTTTGGGGCCAGAATTTGTGAGTTGCTTCATTACCTCTCTCTTTTTGGCCATTTTTGCATGCTATCTTAGGCCTATTTGTGCTCATTTTTTGGCCTTTCTTAAAACTGAAAATATTCTTATTTTGGGGCTTCCTTGCTTCTGTCTTCACACTTCATGTTCAAATAATGCATGTATTGCATAGCTATAGGTCATTTCATGTACCTTATTTCATGTTCCGGGATTTATCCCATGCATCGGGTGGCATTTTGCCATCTTTTGGGGCTGTTTTGCATCGCATTTTGCCACTGAAATTTGCATGCTAATATTCCATATTCCATGTTTTTTCATGTCTTGTTAGAGTGGCATTCGTGCCTTAGGGTCGGTCCTCGGTTTGCGTGCACGCGTGCACGCATCTCGAGTTGTCTCATTTTCATCTTATGGCCTCCTATGTGAGTGTGACTGAGGTCCACTTGTGTTGGTGTAAGTCCATATTGCATTGTGTATGCTATTTCATTTCATAGCATTGTGTATGCTAGGATGTATGTTAGCGCATTGTGTATGCCATGTTACCTCGTGCATCGTGTATGCCATTCCATGACATTTTGCATGTTAGGTTATATCTTAGTTGCATTTCATGCATATCATGCATATTGCATTGTGTTCGGGATAGGAGTTAGCCCGGGCACGGGAAACGAGGTACATTCCGCACTCCGAGTGACGGAACGTGTCTCAATTCCCCAGTCACCGACACTCCGGATCATCCATGAGGGAGTTAGGTCTTGTTGTGTTTTTATGTGCATTCATTTCATATTGAATTGTGCAATTTGACTCCTCGGCCATCATGCATCGAGATGCGTGATTGGTGGCACGAGGATCGAGGCATGCATACATTTGTGAAAATACATTGCCATGCCCCTTTCCTACTCTCTGTTGCAGCAAATCAAGAATCAGCAGTCTTCCGAGGCTTGGCGCGCTTTTCAAAGAACCATTGCGAAATAGAGGCTAATTGGGGCATCACAGTGGATTTCCGCGCAAGGCAGCCTAAACATACATCATCCATCAGAATCAAGGCAGTCCCTGGCTTGCATGCCAGTTTACAGCTTTCCTAGATTAATTTATAAATTAATTAGGATTTTTGTATTTATTCGGGACTGTATTATTTATTCATTTGGGACTGTATATTATTTATTTGGACCCTCCGAGTGGGGGCAAAATTGTAATAAGTGTGCGTGAGTGTGATGTATGTCTTCCCACCCCACGTCTTTCTTCCCTTTTATTTACCTGCTTATGATGGTTAGATTAGGGCATATTTCAATTAGCATACAGTATGATAGCATGTTTGCATTCATTCATCTGTCTTGCACGCACCGGGCTCGGCGCATCATACTAACTGCATTTGTATTTCAATTCCAAGTTGAATACATGTTAGCTGTAGCATTCCATATGCCATGTTTAGAATAGCCGAGCCTGCTATAGTTGCATTTTTGCATGTGTTGCATTAGGCATTTCAGCATATTTAGGATCATGCATGGATTTCTAATGAGCTTCTGTTTTGGCTGGGAGTACTCGGTGAGTTTTTATGCTTTAGCATCCTTGTATGCGTGTGAGTGACTGCCATGAATAGCATGCTTACCATGAGGCTAACTGCTTATGTGATATAACTGCTTGAATGCCTGTGGGTGAAGGTTGGGTTATTTGGATTGGAACAATTCATCAAATGTTTGTTTTAAGCCCACTAGATAGTGGCAAAACCATGTTTTCTAAGTCCACCCGAGGGTGGCAAAATCTGCATTTTAAGCCTACCTGCGGGTAGCAAACCATCTTTCAAAAACAAACATGAAATGTGTTGTTCCAATTCAGGCGATCCAGTCTATACTTGTATGCTGTGCGCATCACGTAGTAATCTAGGCTAATAACCGGAATAAGAACACACAATGTTTTCAAAACTAGATATCACGGTTAGTAGAGGCCGGTCTTTGACCGGGCGAGCGGGGGTGCTCACGAAGTGACCTTCCCCAATCGTACCCAAGTTCCCGAGCCGAGGCAACTTTGGTGATGACGGACACGTAGCCTTTGGCACCGAGTCAGGGTTTCCTAAATTTCCCCATAAAAAAAATATTTAGGTGGCGACTCTGTATCTGGCAAAGCAGTCCATGTTTGGCACTTCTTTCAAAAATCTGTTTTCTCAAAAACGATTTGTCGGATTTGGACTCTTTGGTTCAAGATTTAGAACCGTGACAATCGAGTCCTTGAACTGTAGTGGGCCCAAATGAACAGAACGGGACTTAACCCTCCCGGGGCGTTCGGGGACGTCTACACCTTAGCAAAAAACCCTCAAGGTTTGGTTTGGAGTATATAGGCAAAGGGTATAGAAGTTGCAAGAGAGAGAGAGAGAGAGAGAAATATTTTCCAAAACTTTTGCTTCTTCAATTTTTCTAACCCTAAAAAAATGAGAGGGAGTCATTTATATATAGAAATATATGAGACTATCTCGGAAATATCCATACAGACACAGCTTGTGCAACTGGCAAAAAGATCTGAAATTTTACACAAATGGGCAACCGACCATCAATAGTTGGCGGCAGGCTACTAGGATGGTCAAGCTTGAAAAACTACTGTTTTGGTCCAAAAACAAGGCACAAGGCTTACAGGTTTTTTGAGGCTCAAAACTAACATTTGGACAAGTATGCACGTTCATCATTGGGTGATCAATCGATGGCGTCCATGTCCTAAGGGCGGTCAAAAATGGAGTGTCTACACTCAATTACAAGACTTGCTAAATAAGAAATTTATCCGTCCAAGTACTTCACCTTGGGGTGCTCTAGTTTTGTTTGTTAAGAAGAATGATGGGTCTTTGAGGTTATGCATAGACTACCGTGAATTAAACAAAGTAACTGTGAAGAACAAATATCCACTACCCCAAATAGATGATCTGTTTGACCAACTTTAGGAAGCACAAGTGTTCTCTAAGATAGACCTTAGATCCGGGTATCACCAGCTAAAGGTCAAGGCAGAAGACATGGAGAAAACTACATTCAGAACTAGATATGGACACTATAAATTTTTGGTAATGCCATTTGAGGTAATGTAGACACCCCATTTTTGACTGCCCTTAAGACTTTGGCACCTCCAATTGCTCACCCAATGATGAATTTATACGTTGGACAAATGCTCGATTTCCTTAACAAGAAGCCTCAGTTTTGAGTCTCAGAAGCCTACAACCCTTGCACCACTTTTGGACCAAAACAATATTTTTCCAAGCTTGACCACTTAGAGGCCAACTAGTGGCTAGCTGGCTAGAAATAAGTGTACAACCATCCCCTTTAGTGGCCGGCCAGCCAATAATGCCAGCAGAACATATATTTTCTTGCTAGCTATGCCAGCTGTCTCCACAATTGCATGTACTGCACCAGCTGTCTCTATACTGATATTTCTACGATAGTAACATATTTTTCTATATATATTTGACCACCCCTATTGAAATTGGATTAGAAAAATTTTGGCAAAGCAGATTCTTGGAAAATATTTCTCTCTCTACCTTGCAACCTATACACACCTTACTTAGACCTCCTAAACCAAAATTTTAGGGTTCTTTGCTGAGGTTATTGAGCTTGAATTCTAGCTCTTGAGGGTGAGAAATTGTTGGTTTATAACTCAAAGTGTTACTTCTCTTCAAGAGGTATAACTTCTAGCTTCTTTTGCTTACTTATTTCCTATCTTCATTTGCTGTTTTGGACTATTTTTCAACTGTTTTTATGGGCTAAAACTTATGGTTAAAAGCTCTCTAAAGTAGAGGAGTTAACCACCATTCTTTGAATCTTATCTCCTAAGTTTTTGCCCTTGTGTTTCCTATCTCTCCCTCAACTTTTTTTCCAACTTTTTACCACTGATTTATATAGTTTTTCAGAGACTAAAAATGTTGTTTTGAGGTCCCAAAAAATGGAGGGGTTAGCCACCCCTCCTTATGCTTGTTTGCTAGCTCAATTTCTCTATGGTTGTAGCTAACTTTTTCAAGCTTTTCTTTTAGAATTCCAGCACTGTTTTTAGTTATTTTAGGATTGTTTTAGGTTGTTCATTTCATTTGTGCTTTGTATAGCATGCTTGTAATGTAATGGTCCTCATAAGTTTGGTGGTTTAGGCATTAGCCACCAACCTATTTGAGTTGATAACATTTATTTCATGTTTTTCATACTTGTGTTCACTCAAAATCATCTCTGCACTCTCTCTCCTTTCTTGGCTTTTTATTTCTTTGAGAATTGTTTCAACCGAGTGTTGTTTAAGCTTGAGAAAGGGACTATACAATGCCAAATCGTTTAATCTCTTTGGAGGTTCATTACCAAGGCATTACCTCTCTTTCATGTCCAAAACAACTTCTTGTTTGACATTCTTCTCCATTTAGTGGACTTAACTATCATTTTTGAACAAAATGACTAAAGAATGGAAAGGTAATTAAAAGAAGCAATAAATTGGAGTAAAAGTGAAACAAGATAATAAAATCAAGTTTGGGGTTCAATCGGACGTTAGTTGAACCCATTGAGTCTTGAAGCATTTCATACTCTTAGTAATGAAAATGGTTCAAGAATTAATGTCAACCACTTCTCTTGAGCAATTCTATGATAGGGAGGAGGTTTTGTGGGTCTTTTATTTGCACTTATTGAGCTTTTGTCCAATCGAGTCATAGATTATCATGTAATAACTTTGCAACCATTGATGATTTATGAATCAATTATACTCCTTCTTTGAGCAATTCCATGATAGGGAGAGGCAGAGAGGATAAATATCCCCTGGAAACATTCTGTTTCTGCTCTGTTCCTTTTCTGTTGCAGCAGTGCAGTACTAACAATAGTGGCCGGCCGGCCACTATTTGAATCTGGTAGACCACTTTTATCGGCCGGCCGGTCGGCCACCTCTTTTCAGCATGGCAGTGTCATTTTCCTACAAAATAGAGCAATAGCTGAGGCAAAAACAGAAGTATTATCTGCAGGCAGAACAGCTCTGGCAGCAAAATAGAGGCGTTTTCGGGTAGATGTTCATATTGGCATGCATGGTTCTTTAACCCCCGCTCGAGTTTGATTAGTTTACATAACTCTTAGTTAATTAGTTAATTCCCTTGAATTTGTAATAACTTAGTTAATTTATCTTGTGTTGTAATTAATTAGTTAGTTTAATCTTAATTTGTAATAATTAGCTAGTATAGTTAATTCATTCGTTTTGGTATTGTAATAGCTAGTTAATTTGGTAATTAGTTAGGGCATTTATTCAGACCTTCTTGTGTGAGGGCAAATTGTAATAATGCGTGTATGTCTTCCAATCCCCATTTCTTTCTCCCTTTTATTCATTTGCTTATGATGGATAGCATAGAGCATCATGTTTTAATTAGCAATTTCCAGGACTTGCATCCATTTGTCTTGCATGCATAAGTGTTCGGCTTATCATACTAATCGATGTCAATTTCAAATTCCTTACTCGAATACGTGCTTTGTCACATGCCTTGAATTGACTCACATGTCATGCTAGTAGTTGAGCCTAGTAGTTACATTTTGTATGTACTGCATTAGCCATCTTGCATATTAGAGCATGCATTTAAGTAACTATTTTATTTCTTTTGGCTTGCCTTCGTTGAGTACTAGGTGAGCTTTTATTACTTTAGCATATCACATGTGTGTGGTTGTTGCTATATCAAGCATATTTTCCATGAGGCTAAGTGCTTAAGTGATATACCTGTTTTGAATGCCTATGGATGAAGGCTAATTACTCAAATTGGGATAACTTGATTAATGTATATATGAGGTCACTTTTTCAAGTGATACATATTCAAAACAATTTTCAAACAAACATAAGATCAAAGTGTTCCAACTTTTACAAATTAGTCTATACTTGTGTGCATCACATAGTAAAATTAGCCTAATAATCAGAACAAGAGCATATAATATAAATAAGAATCACATCATGATTAGTAGATGCTAATCTTTGATCGGGCAAGTGAGGTGCTTAATTCATTACCTTCCCCTCTCGTACCTAAGTTCCCGAGCCCAGACACTTTGGTGATGGTGGACACGTGGCATTTGGCACGAGTCATGGGTTTCCTAAATTTTTCAAAAACATTTAGGTGGCGACTTTGAAATCTGGCAAAATAGTCTATTTTTGGCATTTTGATTCAAAATCAATTTTCTAAAAGATTTGCTAGATTTGGACTCATTTGTGTTTATCTATTTCATATTGCATTTGTGAAATCAGATTCAGAATCACGGGAGTCCAAACTGTAGCGTTAATCATATCCGAAAGGAGCACGAAAATCAAGCTACAGGTAACTAATGCACCTAGGACATTCATGGATCTAATGAATAGGGTATTCAAACAATTTCTTGATGAATTCATAATTGTGTTTATTGATGATATTCTGATCTATTCTAAAAGCAGGGAAGAACATGAACGTCATCTGAGAACTGCTTTACAGACCTTGAGAGGAAATAAACTGCATGCAAAACTGTCTAAATGTGAATTCTAACTTGCTTGTGTGACATTTTTAGGACATGTGATCAACAAGGATGGCATATCAGTGGACCCACAGAAAATTGAAGCTATAGTAGACTGGCCAAGACCAATTAATGTGTCGGAAATCAGGAGCTTTCTAGGGCTTACAGGTTACTATCGCAGATTTGTGAAAGATTTCTCAATACTTGCTATGCCATTGACACAGTTGACTCAGAGAAATATATCGTTTGATTGGAATGATCAAAGGGAGTCTGCTTTCCAAGAGTTAAAGACCAAGTTAATAACTGCACCCATTTTGACTTTGCCTAATGGTACTGATGGGTTTCAAATTTACAGCGATGCTTCGTACAAAGGTTTGGGGTGTGTGTTAATGCAAAATGGGAAAGTAATTGCTTATGCTTCTCGGTAACTTCGATCACATGAGAAGAACTATCCGACCCACGACCTTGAACTTGCAGCTATAGTTTTTGCTTTGAAAATCTGGCATCATTATCTGTATGGTACAACTTGTGAGGTGTATACTAACCATAAAAGCCTCGAATACTTCTTTACTCAAAAGGAGTTAAACAAGAGACAGAGGCAATGGCTTGAACTGATAAAGGATTATGACTTGCAAATTCTGTATCATCCAGGAAAAACAAATACTGTTGCAGATGCTTTGAGCCGAAAACCCATTGGCAATTTATCATGTTTACTTATTGGTCAAAGAGAGTTATTACATGATGGAAAGAAATGAGATTGAAATTGTGTTGCGTGAACATGGTGGAATCCTAGCTACCATTTCTGCTTAGCCTACAATCATTGAAGAAATTAGGGAGAAACAACTCGAAGATGAGTTCGTGAAGAGAGTTATTGATGAAATTAACTCAAAATCAAGGCCGGGATTTGTGATTGAAAATGGTGTGCTGAAATTTCAAAATAGACTTTGTGTACCGGATTGTTCTGATTTGAGGAAACGTGTTATGACTGAAGCCCATAATTCAAAATTTGCTATACATTCGGGAAATACAAAGATGTACCATAATTTGAAGCAGAATTTCTGGTGGCCTGGAATGAAGAAAAGAATTGCTGATTTTGTGGCTAGATGTTTGCATTACCAACAAGTTAAGGTTGAACACCAACGACCCGCTGGGTTACTTCAATCGCTCCCAATACCGGAATGGAAATGGAAGCATATTATTATGGACTTCACTGTTGGACTGCCTCGCTCCTCTCGAGGTATGGACTCTATTTGGGTTATTGTTGACCATTTAACTAAGTCTGCCAATTTTCTGCCTATTAAAACTATTTATAATGCGGACAAGTTGGCTAACATTTATATGAATGAGATTGTGAGGTTACACGGTGTACCAGTATCCATTATATTTGACAGAGATTCGAAGTTCACGTCAAGATTTTGGCAGAGTTTACAACAGGCTTTGGGAATTGAACTGCGATTGAGTAGTGCCTACCACTCACAGACAGATGACCAATTTGAACGAACCAATCAGACCTTGGAGGATATGTTACGGATATGTGCCCTAGATTTTCAAGGAAATTGGGAGATTTACCTTCCTCTGGCTGAGTTTGTATACAACAATAGCTATCATTCAAGTTTTGAAATGGCTCCTTATGAAGCTTTGTATGGTAGGAAGTGTCGATCTCCGATTTGCTTGGCTGAGGTAGGTGATAGACCATTGTTGGATGTAATAACCCCGACCCATGATTAGCCGATAAACCATGATTAATTATGCCTAATGAGTAATTAAGATAAAATTCTGAATTATTTGCATATGTGTTTCATTATTTGTGTTTTTATTTGTTTACGTAGGATAATCTATTTGAGATTCTGTTAAATGTTGCAAATTGAAGGCCTTATCGGCATCGGATCAAAAAATTGACTTGATTTCTGAGTTATTTGGAATATTTAGAAAATTATGGTAGGTTTAATTAAAATTTAATTTGGAACGAATTAATTAGAATTAATAATACCTATTTTCTTTGTTTAAGCCAAGTGTAATTAATCCTTCTTAATTGAGCCTATATAAGGCATATGAAACTTCAAGACTACACTATACATTCTCATTCACTTCCTCCTTGAGCTTCCAACTTGGGAGAGAGAGAGAGAGAGAGAGAGAGAGAGAGAGAGAGACTTAGGAGACTAAGTTCAAACACTTGAATGTTGTAAAGACTTGGAAGTTTTGGCTTGGAGACTCAACAATTTGCCAACTAGAGCCTAACTAAACATCTAAGGTACGAAATCAAGCCTCTAAATTTGAAATTTAGTTGGTTAAGGCATGGAATCAAGTGAGATAGGGGAATCAAGTGAGATAGGGAAATCAACTTGAGAATTGAGCTACAAATGGAGAGATTGAGGCCATACCATGCATGCATGCACATTATCTTGCATTTTGAGTTTAATTGCTATGAATCTTCACATGCATGTCTCAATTCTCCCTTAGTATTGAGAGTTTATCATGTTTTCCATTAGTTGACCTCATTTAATCATGTTTTAAAAGCTTTGAAGTCAAGAATTGTATGCATGTCATGGTTTGAACATTTCAAGTTTGAGATTGATCAATTCACATGCTTTTGGGGCTTTGATTTTGCGAAATCGTTTTCAATTCATGAACTTTTATGAGTTTATATATGTTTCCTCAAGTTTTGGGCCCAAAAGGATGTGAATTGTAGCTTTGAATTTGAGTTTTAGAACTTGGGAGTGCAATCTGGAAATTCCAGAATTCAACCTATTCGCTCGAGCGATGGATCCTGCGCTCGAACGAACACCTTTTTTTTTTTGCATCCCCACTTGGGCGACCAAAAGTTGGCTCGAGTGTAAATTTCATGCTCCCAAGAGTTTACACATTTTGCAGACCGCTCGAGCGACAAGAGTTGCGCTCGAGCGAGGACCTCAATCTTACGCTCGAGTGACCGTTGAGTGAGCATCGAGCAAAAAAATTAAGCAACCAGTACTTTTGCAAAGTTTACAGACCACTCAAGCGACCAAAGTTACGCTCAAGCAACCTCTCATATTTTTGTATGCCCGCTCGAGCGAGACCCTTGTTTTTAGCAAGTTTTATTAAGTGTTTTCAAGTACATTTTAGCATCCTCATTGCATCCTAGGCATTCCTAGGCCAAGGTTAAGATATAAGAATGAGGATAAAGGCTAGAAAAACACTAAGAAATATGTGAAATGAGTAAAGCATTATCCGGGTATATGTTTCAAGTATGTATCTGTTATGTTTGTGTAGGTTACGCGCCGTAAGCTATTTCATTGCCTACTTTGTTTGACAACTCTGGAGCCATCTGTGAGTAATGACTTAGTAAAGCTATATTCAACTTTATTTATTTCCGTATATGGAATAAGATTTGTTTTATAACATGTATATATTCTGTATAATGAATGATTGTTCAATTTCTGACAAGTATTCGTGGCAACAATTCCGTGGCTCAAGTAAGTTATCTGTTCCCGGTCCGAAGGTTTCTTTACGGAACTGACAAGTTATCCGTACCCGATCGGAGGTTCCTTTATGGAACTGACAAGTTATCTATGCCCAGTCCGGAGGTTCCTTTATGGAACTGCCAAGTTATTTGTACCCGACCGGAGGTTCCTATATGGAACTGAAAAGTATGACCCTTGATGCTCTGTATGTGATCTGTTAGCGCTAACGGATGTACTATGCAAGATTAAGCATGAACTCTAATTTTTGTTTATGACTCGAACAAGAATGTTCATATGTAACTGTTTCTGTTTATTGAATTATTTATGGGACATTATTCATTTAACCCTTTACTCTGTTATTATTCACTGGGCTTCCACTCACTATTTGTATTATGTATATAGGTGAGGAGACGCGTGACCAGGCCTAAGCTGTTGCCTGGAGAGTTGGGTCAGCCAGCCTTTATGCCTCCCGGGGAGGTTCCTTTTGAGAAGTCAAGTTATTGTGGTCCAAGCTATTAAGACCTGTTTTGTTTTTGGTATAATACATCGGGCTAAGTCCCACTTTTGTTTCATCTGTCTATGGGAATGATGTATGATGAATGTCTTTTTATGACATCACAAGTGTGTTTATAAAATTTAAAATTATTTGTCCCATGTATGTCTACACAGCTAAGTTTTATATATTTGCTTCCGCAGCCCCTTATATTTTGTACTTTTGTTTAGAGGCCTTTGGTAATCCAAGGATTACTGGTCGGTTACGACGCTAACCTTTAGGGGCAGGTTTGGGTTGTGACATTGGGACCGGAACTTGTGCATGAAACAACTTAAAAGGTGAAATTGATACAACAACGTCTGAATACTGCACAGAGCCGTCAAAAGAGTTATGCAGACGTCTGGAGAAGAGACAGAGAATATGAAGTCGGTGACCACGCATTTATAAAAGTGACTCTAATGAAAGGTTAGACATGATTAGAGTGAAAGGAAAGTTGGCACCAAGATACATTGGCCCGTATGAGATTTTAGAGAAAATCAACTCAGTAACATACCGAGTGGCCTTACCTCCAATCATGGAGAATATGCACAATGTTTTTCATGTCTTAATGCTTCGGGATTATTTGGGAGATCCATTATATGTTATTGAGCCAATGCATGTACTTTTGAAGGAAGACTATACGTATGAAGAACGGCCAATTCAAATTGTTAACCGACAAATCAAAAGCTTGAGAAACAAGGAAATTTCGTTGGTGAAAGTTGATTGGCAGAATCATGGAGGAACCTATGCTACATGGGAAATGGAAGAAGATATGATGAAGAGATATCCGAAATTATTTCCATTAGACCCAATGTTCTTCCAAAATGAAAGTAATTCGAGTTCGGAGGACCAAACTTTTTAAGGAGGGAAGACTGTAACAACCCCGACCCATGATTAATGAATAATCCATGATTAAGAATGCCTAATAAGTATTTAAGATGAAATCATGTGATTAATTATTTGTTATGTGTGTGATTTGGATTGTATCTGTCCATGGTAGAAATAATTGTTTGTATTTCTGTTTTATTCTGCGAATTGAAGGGCTTATCGGCATCCGATCTCAAAATTGATTCAGTATATGTGGCATTTAGGATTTTTAGAATTTTATGGTAGGTTTAATTGAAATTCAATTCGGAACCAAATATTTAGAATAAAATAAGTAAAATTTGTTGAATTTAAGCAAGGATTAATTAATCTCACTAATGGTCCCTATATAAGCCATATGTTGTCTTATACTACCACTAGACACACACATTTCATCATCTCTTGCCATAAAAAACGTGAGAGAGAGAGAGAGAGAGAGAGAGAGAGAGAGAGAGAGGGTAGAAGGAATTAAGATCAAGCCTTTAGCTAGAATTTTGGAGAAACTAGCTTGGAGACGTTGAAAATCGATCGTTTAGAGCCCAATTGAACACTTAAGGTAAGAATCCAACCCTTGAAGTTTGTCCTTGAGTTGAGTAATACATGAATTTAAGAGGATGGAACTTAGAGATGCAAGAATTGGGGTAAAATAAAGGAATTGAAATCATACCATGCATGCATGCATAATTCTCATGATTTTGAAGTTAAATTTAAAGAATTCCCTTTTGCATGTCCTCATTTTGGCTTTGTTTTAAGAATTCAACATGTTTTTGAGTTAAACACTTTATTTGATCATGTTTTGACAGTTTTGAACTTGTATCTTTACATGCATGATATGTAATGATATGTTTTCACAATTTCATGTTTAAGTTTGCACAATTGGCATGCTTTTGGGCTTTGATTTTGCAAAATAATTTTGAATTCACAATGTTTTACAAGTTAACACATGTTTCCTTAAGCTTTTGGTCTAAAAAGATGTGTTTTGAACCATTGAATTCGAGTTTTGAAGCATGGAAACAAATATGTCAATTCCAGAATTCTACATCGCCGCTCGAGCGACCACGCTTTGTTTTGTACTTCTGCTCGAGCGACCAAAAGTTGGCTGGAGCATAAATTGCATGCTCCTAGAAGTTTACAAGTTTTGTAGACCGCTCGAGCGACCAGAATCACACTCGAGCAAAGACCTCTATCTCACGCTCGAGCGACCGTCGAGCGGAAAAATCAAACAACCAGCACTTTTTCAAAGTTTAGCGAAGGAAGTTGCACTCGAGCGAACACTCACACTTTTGAATCTCTGGTCGAGCGAAGAAAGTTACGCTCGAGCGAAGCCCCGATTTTCAGCAAATTTGATTAAGTGTTTTGAATCACATTTTGGCATCCTCATTGCATTCTAGGCATTCTTTAGCCCTAATTAAGATATAATAATGAGGATAAGACTTAGAAACACACTATAAGCAAGATGAATTAAGTTAAGTATTTTCCGAGTATGTGTTTCAATGTACATCCATTATTTGTTTGTATAGGTCACGCGTCCTAAGCTATTTGACTTGTCTGCTCTGTCTGTGTACTTTGGGCCAACTGTGAGTAATAACTTTGTAAAACTATGTTCAATTTATAAGTAGTTTCTGAATGATATAAGATGATTTGTTTCTGAAATATTATTTTCTGTATGAATGAATGGTTGTCCAATGTTTCTGAAATGTACTCGTGGCATCATTAGCTTTAGATGACATATTTTATATGTTCTGTTATGTCTTAATTATGGGCCAACTGTACATCTCATGAGCCAACCGTTATGGATCCTTCTGTATACGTCCCATTTATGGGTCAACTGTACATCTCATGAGCCAACTATATCGTCTCCGTGCACGCGAGTCAATTGTATGCCTCTATAGCCGTCCTTTCATGGGTTAACTATTTCTGCCAGTGCTAATGAATGTACCACGTATATTTAATTGCAAATTCTAACTATGAGTATGATTCTGAATCTGTTTTTGTTATGAGCTCTGATTTCTGAACATGATCATGAATCCATTTCTGTTAATTATTGAATGCTATTTTCTGTAACTGTTAAGGACAACATTCATTAAACCCTTTACTCTGTTATTATTCACTGGGCTCCAACTCACTGTATTATTTATATATGTAGGTGATTGGAGACACCCCATTTTTGACGGCCCTTAAGACTTGGGCGCCACTAATTGATCACTCAATGATGAATATGTAGGCTTGTCACATGCTTGATTTCCTCAGCAGGAAACCTCAGCTTTCAACATTCAAACCTTTTGCCTTGTTTTGGACCAAAGTAGTGGTTTTTCAAGCATGTGCCTCCAGTGACCTGTCGTCCACTAGTGTGGCTTATCGCCCATTAATGTGGCATGTCGGCCACTAGTGTAAAGAGCCAGATATTTTCTGCCAGCTGTCCCTCCATGTGCATGCACCATTCCAGCTGTATGTATACAGATATTTTCGAGATAGGCACATGGTTTTCTATATATAGAGGACCTCCCCATCTTTTCTACTATTTTTTAAGTTGTTTATTTCTTGTATTTTTGGGCTAAAACTTGTGGTTTAAAGCCATTAAAGGTAGAGGGGTTGATAGCTCTTCTTTGAACCTTATTTCTAAGGCCTTTGCCCTTGTGTTTCCTACCTTCTCGTCATCTTTTTACCACTAATTTTCAAAGGCAAAAATCATGTTTTGAAGTCCCAAAAGTAGAGGGGTTAGCCTCCCCTCCTTGTGCTTGTGTGCTAGTATTAATTCCTCAACATTTTAGCTTATTGTTTTAGCTATTTTTGTCTCCATTCTAGCACTTTTTTGGATTGTTTTAGGACTATTTTTAGTTGTTCGTTGCATTTGAGCTTTGTATAGCATGCTTGTAGTGTGATGGTCCTCATAAGCTTGGTGGTTTAGGCCTTAGCCACCAACCTATTTGAGTTGATAGTGTTTATTTCTTGCTTTCCATACTTGTATTCATATATAATCACCTCTGCAACCTTCCTCCTTTCTTAGCTTTTCTTTGTTTTGAAAGTTGTTTCAAACTACTTGCTTGTTTAAGTTTGAAATAGAGATTATTGTGCTTAATGGTTTAATCCTTTTGGGGGTTCATTACCAACGGCATGACATCTGTCCCATGCCCAAAACAACTCTTTGTTTGATGCTCCTTTCTATTAGAGGAGTTACTCATTATTGGATTCAATGAACTAACGAATGGATGGTAATTAAAATAAAGTAATAAAATTGGGACTAAAGGTGAGGCAAGATGATAAAAAGTTTTGTGTTCAATCGGACGTTAAATGAACACATAGAAACTTGGGTCATTTCATACTTACTAGTGATGAAATTGTTCAAGTTTTCAAGGTCAACCACTTCCCTTGATCAATCCATGATATGGAGAAAGTTTTGTTGGTCTTTTTTTATGCATTCATTGAAATTATGTCCCTTGATTCATAAGTCATCATGCAATGAAATTGCGTCGATTGATGATTTGCGAATCAAGCCTACCCCTCATTTGACCTGTTTACTGTTAAGAAGAGGCAGGGTAGACAAATATCTCTTGAGAATACTCTAGTTTGTGCTCTGTTTGTCCTCTGTTGCTGCAGGAAAGAACCAACATTAGTGGCCGGCAGGCCATTTTTACTAGCCGGCCACCCATTTTATTTCTTGGTTGCCGGCCACTTTTTTTAGGTAGGCGGTGTCCTTTTTCCAGCAGAACAGAGCAGAAGCTGAGGTAGAAAAATAGTGCAATTTTCTAACTGTGTAACAGAGGCATTTTAGTAGCAAAATAGAGAGCATTATCGAGTGGAAATCCATATCAATGCATGAGCTATCCTTCAATTCTCGGGATCCATAAAATGATGTTGTAATATTGGTATGTTGTGCTTGGAGTACCGGATTTGTAATTAATTAGTTAGAATAATTAGTTAGTTGTGTTGTACTTATTTAATTTGCTAGAGTAGTTAGTTAATTTCTTATTGTAATAATTAATTAATTAGTTAATTTAGTTAATTTATTTCATTTGGTTTGTAATAATTAGTTAATTAGGTAATTAATTACCTAGTCCATTTTTTTGGACCCTCTTGTGCTAGGGCCAAACTTATAATAATGTGTATGTCTTCCAACTCCACATCTTTCTCCCTTTTATTTATTTGCTTATGATATGTAGTTTAGGACATCATGTTTCTTTTAGCATTCCCCATGTTTGTATCCATTCGTCTTGCATGAATCAAGGATCAGTTCATCATTCTAACAAGTATTGTAGTTTCCATTACTTCATTGAATACGTGTTTAAACAACATACTTTCAAATTAATTCACTTGTCATAATTAGTAGCCGAGCCTATTAATTACATCTTGTATGTGTTGCATTAGTCATGTTGCATTAGTTAGGGGCATGCATGTTTTCTAACTTTTTTGCGGCATGGGAACTACCGGCTCAAGTAGACCCATAGTCTGGCACATGAATAGCTTGCCCAGGAACCAGGCTCGGCAAACCAGGCCCTCCAGCATAAGCCAAAAACGGGAGGCCCTCCAAGCACCGGCATACTGGTCCCTAACTCCAGCCAGCATCATCGCCTAAGGCTGCCAAGCGATCTGCAAACATGGGATATACGAATTATTAGTTGTCGTCAATTGTTGATAAAACAAAAATAACTGTGAGTTTAGGTTATCTCCCCCGCAACCACTGTGTCAAAGTACCGGGGTATTTTGGGCTAAGTCCCACCTCTGTTTTATTTGTATTTTGTGAGTGACGTATGACTATTGTAATTATGACGTCTCTTGTGTGTGTATAAAGTTTTAAATTATCTGTCCCATGTTTGTTTGCACAACTCAATGGACGTTGTATTTTGTATAATTGCTTCCACTAGCCCCTTAATTATATGTTATTCTGTACAGAGGCCTTTTGTAGTCTAAAGATTACTGATCGATTACGACACTAAACCTATATGGGCGGGTTTAAGTCGTAACATGAAGCAACAAAAGTGTGGAATTAAACAAAACTTGGAGCTCATATATGCTTCAAATGTAGAAAAAGAGTAAAACCCTAAAACGATTTTATCAAAATCCAACAACATCAAAAATAAAATCAAACCCTGGATTTGTGATGGTAAGGGAAGAAATAGAGAAAGAGAAAGAGAGAGGGATAGAGAGAAAAAAACGAATGTGGATGAGAAGGGGGAGATGCAATGGTAATCGACGGTAGCGAGAGTCGTAATAGTAACCGACCAATGTAATTCTTAGTTGCTTATTGTACAATTTTTGGTGACTAAATTCCATTTAGTCGTCAAATTTGGTGGCCAAAAGTATAAATTGTTGTAGTGCACCTAGGTCAGTGGTTGTCGTCATCGTTGTCGTTGGTGAACACCCAGGTCGGTTGCTCGACTTCAAAGCAAACCAAAATCATGGTCCTCTCTCTCTCTATGCTCTTTCTTTGTTTTGTAAACTCGTGGGTTTCACACATGGTTGAAGGATCTGGGCCAAATGCTACAAAATGGAATGCCAACACATTCGGGTCATTAGGGGCATCGAAAATTCGAGCTACCTAGCAAAATTGATATTTTATTTCGCCATTGATGAATCAATTTAAATTTTAAAAAGATTAAATATTAAGGATTTTTTATTAATAGATAATGTTACGTAAAAAATCTGTTTACGGATAAGAATTTCCTTTTAACAAAATATTGAAAGAAAAGTAGAATTTATACGCTAGTGCTAGTAGGCCAAGTTTTCACTTGTACTAGAGCATAAATCCACTTGGACTTTCAATTTTGCAACTACTTTCTCTACTTTTGGTTGATTTTCATTTCTTTTTATTTAAAAAAATTTATTATTATTATTATTATTATTTTATAAGGAATGGATTCTCCTCAATGAAGGTTGGACCGGAGGGATATTGTTGAGGCCTATAAAACCCATCATAAGTCTAATTTTAACAATTTGAATAGCCCATTTTATAGGTAGATCTCACAGTAAAAAACTTAAATTGATTTGATATTCATTGATGTTACCCCTTGTCCCAGAGGAACGGGTCGGGCTGATCCAGGCCTCCCACATCGTCGTCCGATCGCTGGACCCACTGAGAAACCTACACAAGAGTCCAACGAGGAACGGGAGTCCCCCCCGGCGAACCCTTCGACGAGCAAGTTAGAGAAGAGAGATCAACAGAATATAGAGATAGGATGGTGATAAAGAACTTAACCTTCTCTTTGTCTTAGAAACCTACTTATATCCTTTGTTCATTATTTCCTTGTCCACTCCGACCTGTTATTTTGGCCGAAAGTCTATGTTCTAGCTTGCCTTGTTCATGGTGAGACTGTTCTGTTCCGATGTGAAGAAGTTATCGCATTAAATGCTGCAGGGAAACTCATTAATGGCTGATGTGTAGTATAATAACTCTGCAGGATCTTTGTCTGCTTATATGGCTGGTTCTTCTCTTGACACGTGTTTAGATGTCATTAGTCCTTGGTGCAACGTTGGGCTCCAACAATGTTAGGCTTTAGTGTTTGAATTATGTATTGGGCTCTAAGTTGTGGACCAAAAACCCCTATAGGCCCACCTATGTCAGTAGTCCCCCATTCCCAAGTGCAGCTTCAGTCCAATGAAGGGAATGAGGAAGAAGACGGGGGTTGTGAAGGTCGACGGAAAGAAGACCGACTGGGAGATGGGCCGGATGCGAAGGGTGATCGAGTGAGTAAGCCGACTGCGAGGAGGGCCGACCGCGAAGGGTGACCGAGGGAGAAGGCTGATTGTGAAGAGGGCCGACCGCGGAGGGTGATCGAGTGAGGAGGCCGACTGTGAGGAGGGCCAAACACAGAGGGTGACCGAGGGAGAAGGCCGACTGCGAGGAGGGCCGACCGCGAAGGGTGATCGAGGAAGAAGGTCGACTGCGAGGAGGGCTGACCGTGGAGGGTGATCGAAGGAGAAGGCTGACTGTGAGGAGGACCGACCACGGAGGGTGACCGAGTGAGAAGGGGAATGGCGGTGTGCGGGGATTGAGGCGCGGCGTGGCACGTGATGATGTGAAGTAGAACAAACAGGGAAGGGAAATAGAGTAGTGGATCGTGGTCGTACACGTGGCATAATCCTGTAATAAGGGAAGTGATGCATCAGTAAGAAATGAAAGGATAGGCTGATATAGGGCGTTGAAGAGGCGGGGGCGGAATGTTTTCGAAATTTTTCAAACTGGCGAAATTTAATCTTGACCTTTGGAATATAGGCAAACCGTGGGCATTTGGAGTTATTCGCTTTACCTACCTTATCGCAAAAAACCAACTCGTCTAAAAAATGAACTCATTTGTTTCGTGTGATACGCCTCTGCAACACTTTGTGAACTTCCTTGTGCCAGCGTCTAAAGCTATACGCAGACACGTAGGAGGAATGACTCGAGATGAAGTGCTAACCATGAGAGTAGACTCTTTGGGGGAAGACGACACAGTGGAGTTGGCGGAATGGTATCGAACGGAGTAGAGGGAGGAGAGGGGAGCTGCGCAAGGGGCGCGGGCTCGTCCAACAACGATGATCGCGGCCGCTAGGCCAATTAGCCAAGTGGAACCGGACCACTGGCACACCAAGGCAGACAGATCTACCTTTATGGCGGAGGAGTTGGAGGAGGTACGGAGGAAGTACCAAATTCTTGCGGAAATAGAGTTGAGGCTACCCACGTCGAAGGAGAAGGCGTTGGACGTACGGCCGGCGGAATTCACCTTATATGAGGAAGCACTGCTGGGGGGGGTTTGAGGCTACCATTCCCCTAAATAGTGGTGGGCGTGCTTAACGAGCTAGAGGTGGCGCTAGGGCAGTTGATGCCGAACGCCTAGAAAATACTAATGGCCTATGCGAGCACCTGGCCGTAGGCTACCGGAGGGGCGGCAATGACAGTGGAGGAATTCTTCTCTTGTTACAAGGCCTCCGATCAACAGGAGACGTAGGTGACCTTGCAAGCAGTGGCGGGCCAGGGTCTAGTGGTAGGCTTGCCATCTTCGGTGAAGGGGTGGAGGCCGAGATGGTTTTATGTATCAGTAAACAGTGGGAGAGGAGTTCACACAACATGGAAAGTCCCCACAAAATCGGTGGAGCCATAGTTAGATGTGGAGGCCGAAAACATGGTGAAGAAGGTGAAGGAGTGGAGGGAGGAGAAGGGGGTGAAGTGGAATGAGCTGGTCCTTCCTTCAACCCTTTTTGCCCTGAGACTGGGACTGCAGCTGACGGAGGAGGATCCGGCGAGGGAGGAGTTGGAGGCATGGAGGAAGGCAGAGGAGGCAGAAGACAGGAGAGCGTTTGCCAAAGCGGACAAGTATAAGGAGAAACAGTTGGGGCCTGCCCCTAAATTGGTGATGAGGGAGCGGGTCCGACCGCATCCCAAATCGCTGGGAGACAAAGTCTTAATTGACTTTGCCCCACTGTCGCCCTCAGTAGACCCGCTGAAGGAGAGGGGCAAGCAGGAGGTGGAGGCAGTGTTGAAGAAGACAAGGAAGAAGAGGGTGGCTGTAGAGGGGGGAAAAGACTCCCTTGTCTTGAAAAAGATGAAGGTTAGAAGCGAGGACGCCCCTATGGTGGAGAAGATGAAGGAGGAAAGGGTGGAGGCAACTCTAGAAGGGGAGACCGCCCAAGTGGCGAAGGAAGACAAGGGTCCAAGCGCCCAAGTACTGAAAGAACACTTGGGCCTAAGTGCCCATATGGTGGCGATGGTGGTACCTACACCCGAAGCAACCCCCAGTCCCAGTAAAGGGAAGACTGGAATCAGCAAAGTAGAGACGAGTGCCGCACTGGCGGCCGCGTTGTACCACGCGCGCACGTTGGCAGGTCACTCGGCAGAAGGGGAGGAAGCCAGGGTCGTAGCCGACCGCCTTGTGGGAGTGGTGAAGGATGCGGCCATGTGGTCAATGGCGCGGTTGACAGAGGCTGACCTCTTGAGGGGGTTTTGCTTAGCCTAGATGGAGGCAGCGACCCTGGCGACTGCCTTGATGAACAAAGCAGCACACTCGAAGATGGAGGTAGAGCCGCTGAGGGCCCAGCTGGAAGAGGTGAAGTCACAGCTGCAAAACCTAAAGGTAGAGACAGCGAGCTGGAGGAGGGCCGTTCGGAGCGCATGCGCAAAGGATGAAGAACATGGAAGTATTGGCGTTGGTGCAAAGCTACTCAGCCGGCGAGCTAGTGCTGAGCTTCTCGCAACCAAATCAAAGCTCGAAACAGAGCGCCACAAGGAGGTATCGCTAGAGTTCGAGTTGGCGGGCGAGAAGAGAAAGCTGGAGCAGGTTCAGCAAGCCTGCACCACTGCCAACAAGAGGTGGGAGGAGGCCATGACCAACAACGAAGAATTGTGTGACCAGGCGGTCAAGGACAAGGAAAAGGCCGATGGTCGGATCGCGGAATTAGAGAAGGCCCTGGCGGAGGAGAGGGCCAAATTGGTATCTGAGAGGGCGGCGTACCGTGACTTGTGTATGGCGGCCATAGAGCAATTCAAGGGGTCCGCCGACTTCCAGATGGTCTTTGATGCCGCTGTCGCTAGTAGCTTGGCAAAGGAGGGAGATGGGGGAGCTGGGCCGTCGGGAGCGGCCGCTGGAGGTAGGAGTGAAGAGGAAGTGATCCAGAGCTTCCAGCGGTCTGACTTCTATAAACACGAAATGAGTGAGTTCTGGGACAGCGGCTGGATGACGTTCAAACATAAGGCGCAAGAGCTGTTCCCAGACATGGACTTCAGCCTCATGAAGGTAGGCGAAGACCATGTCGCCCAGACCCCCTTGGACGAGGTGATTGAAGAGGAAGATCTTGCCTCTAGTGAGGAAGAGTAATTTATGTAAAAATTTTGTGTTTGTGTGTGTGTGTGTGTGTGTTTTTTTTTTGTTTATATGTAATTTTGTGCAACGATTTGTATGAAAGTGTAAGTTTATGAATAAAACAATGAGTTTTCTTGTATATTATTGTTGTCGTTACTTTGAGTTGTAAATTTGGGATGGTAAGAATGATTGAGCGGAATTTACCAAAAAGTAGGTGTAAAAAATGAAACTTGTGCGCAAATTGTGAAACTTGTAAGTAAATTGTGATGTAAAATGGTGAAAATGGGTAATCAGTGAAAATTGAAAATAGGCAAACAATGTGGTAATATGAAAGTTTGGAACAGCTAAGTAATATGAAATTTCAAAAGTAAACCATGATGTGAAAAACGTTAAAAGTGGGCAGACAGGCTAACTTGTATGACTAGTGAAAATGGATGGTCATGAACTTGGATTTTAACTAAGTATGGCAACCATGTCGTAACATTAAAATGTGAAAATGGACCGGCCGAATTTTTCATTCAAGTTCTGACTAAGACTTGGAGGGCTCTGTCGCACTGAGGGTTAAGTTAACTCGGTCTGGCTGAGCTCCGCGTGTTCAGTCTGGCTGAAACTTTAGCTAACTCAGTCTGGCTGAGCTCTTCGTGCTCAGTCTGGCTGAGGCTTTAGCTAACTCAGTCTGGCCGAGCTCTTTGTGTTCAAGCTGGCTGAGGCTTTAGCTAACTCAGTCTGGCTGAGCTCTTCGTGCTCAGGTTGGCTGAGGCTTTAACTAACTCAGTCTGGCTGAGCTCTTTGTGCTCAGTTTGGCTGAGGCTTTAGCTAACTCAGTCTAGCTGAGCTCTTCGTGCTCAGGCTAGCTGAGGCTTTAACTAACTTAGTCTGGCTGAGGCTTTAGCTAACTCAGTCTGGCTGAGCTCTTCGTGCTCAAGTTGGCTGAGGCTTTAACTAACTTAGTCTGGCTGAGCTCTTCGTGCTCAGGTTGGCTGAGGCTTTAACTAACTTAGTCTGGCTGAGCTCTTTGTGCTCAGGCTGGCTGAGGCTTTAACTAACTCAGTCTGGCTGAGCTATAGTTAACAAACCGTTATTGAAACACAACGCGGATAATGGAGATATAAAGTCATTGTCATTTAAGGCGTAACCTATTGATCACAAGTTTACACCATGTATGGAAATGACAAAAACGAACAAGTGTGTAGATCACCGAAAAGAACATACAATAATTGATCAATACAAAAAAAGGAGACGTCATTTTACTGGAAATAATGCTTCAAGTCCTCGGCGTTCCACGGATATGGGAGGTCTCTGCCTTCCATGTCTTGGAATCGGTAAGTGCCTGGGCGAGGTCTGGCTTTAACGACATAGGGTCCTTCCCGTTTGGCTGCTAACTTGCTCTCGGCGGGATTTTTGGTGGCAAGAGTTGCTTCGTGTACGACTAGGTCCCCAACTGCAAACTCCCTCGGTCAGACTTTGCAGTTGTAGTGTGTTCTCATTTTCTGTTGATATGAGGCCCGTCTGACAGCAATGGTCTCTCGGAGCTCTTCAATCAGGTCTAAGTCAGTCCGACGCAATTCTTCGGTTAGTTCTGGATCCGGGTGCAAAAGCCTCGGGGTCAGCAAGCCGATTTCCACTGGGATAACCGCCTCAGCGCCATATGTTAAGCCAAAGGGGGTCTCCCCAGTAGGGGTTCGGGTGGTAGTGCGATAGGCCCATAGTATGTTTGGTAATTCCTCAGTCCAGAGTCCCTTAGCGGCTTCTAACTTAGTTTTGATGATCCTCAAGAGAGAGTGGTTGGTGACCTTAACTTGCCCATTGGTTCGATTAAGGTCAGAGTAGTCGACGCAGAGTCGCCATTTATTGTTGTTTTTACGGACCAAGACCACATTTGACAGCTATCTAGGGTAGTCTACGTTTTGGACAAACCGTGCCTTCAATAGTTTCTCTACCTTAGAAGCAATAAGAGCATTGCGTTCCGGGTGAAAGACACGTTGCTTCTGGCGGAAGAGTCGGAAGTGGGGCTCGATGCTGAGACGATGAGTGATGAAGGAGGGATCGATACCCGACATGTTGGAATGGGTCCAGGCAAAAACATCATTGTGCTCGGTTAAGAGGGCTGTAAGGTCGGCCTTGGCTTGGAAGGATAGTTGGCTATCGATCTTGGCTGTTTTTGTTGGGTTGGCAGGGTCGATGGGGACTTCAACAAGTTCTTACACTGGTTCCCCTCTGACTAATTCATCTTCGTCTCTGACATTGAGTCTTTCGATGATCATAGCCTCCTTCAGCTTGACCTCTTTGAGTGAAGCGACGTAGCATTCTCTGGCCACTGTCTGCTCTCTACTCACAGTGCCGACCCCAAGGTCGGTAGGAAATTTCATGGCCAGATAGTACGTAGATGTGATAGCTCGAAAAGTGTTCAGGGTTGTGCGGCCGAGGATGATGTTATAAGCGGAGAGGCAGTCGACGACAAGGAAAGTGAATAACTTGGTGGTCTGCTGTGGGTACTCTCCGATGGTGATGGGAAGATCGATGGAGCCTATGGAGGTCACCCGATCCCCAGTGAAGCCGACTAGTGCGGTTTGGAGAGGGGACAAACTTTTTTCTCCGACCTTGAGCTGGCGATAGGCGTTCAGAAAAATGATGTCTGAAAAGCTGCCGTTGTCGACAAGCACTCGTATAACTTTGTAATTGGACAGAAGAGCAGAGATGACGAGGGGATCGTCATGAGGGTATCGGATGCCTGTGCAATTGGTCTCCGTAAAGGTGATTGGCTTCATTCATTGCTTGGGGTGTTTGAAGGGGCGATCCAATGTCGCGACTTCTTTGTTGGAGCCCTGTCTAATTTTTCTGAGCTCGGCTCGCTGGACCAAACAGGATGGTCCTCCATACACAAGTCCGTCAGCAATGACTCTGATCTCTCCAACCGGGGGAACAGGGATGGCTTGTGCTCGGGGTTGCGGCGGGGGCCGATCGTTGCCTTGGTTAAATTGTACGGGTTGTCGAGGAGGGGTATGTCGGCGGTTGCCCCTAGTAGGTTCGATCCTTGGCCGTTGCTGGGGACGGGCTGCCGTGAACCGACTGAGGCGCCCCTGGCGTATCAAGCTTTCTACTTAGTCTTTAAGGTTAACACATTTCTCGGTGTTATGGCCGTGGTCCTGATGGAAACGGCAATATTTGGATTGGTCTCGCCAGTTGGAAGGAGACCGTGAGGGTTGTGGCCATTTCAACTTGTAATCTCGTTGGATCTAGTTTAAGACTTGCTCCATGGGGGAGTTGAAGAGTGTGTACCGTTCGAACCGATCGGGCGAGCAAGTAGGTGTCGATCGGTCGGTTCAAGCGGTTCAGTCGGTATATTGAGGTGTTTGCTGTGTGTATTGGGTGGCTCGGGTTTCAGATTCCCTTCTCTTCTCTTTGAGGGTTGGGTTTTTGGTTGTGGAGTCTTGGTGGGTGGCCAGAGAATATTCTACGTTCATGTATTTTTGAGCTATGGAAAGGAGGGGTGCCATGGAGGTTGGAGGGTTTTTGGAGAGGAACAAAAGAAAATCGGATGATCGTAAGCCAGCCATAAAAGCCGTGAGAATAACCTTGTCGTCGTTTTCCATCACCTGCAAGGCTTCGGTGTTGAAATGGGTGACGAAGCTACGTAGCGACTCCCCCTCCGTCTGACGGATGTTGAAGAGCTGGGGCGCCGGGCGCCGCTAGCGCTGGGCACCAATGAAGTGGCTAAGAAATGAGTCATTTAGGTGCTGGAAAGTAGAGATAGAGTCCGTCGGCAGCTGACTAAACCACAATCGGGCCGACCCGTTAAGCGTTACGGGGAAAGCCCGACACATGATCTCATTGGGGAATACATGGAGGACCATTAGGGTCCTGTAGGTCTCCAAGTGGTCGACTGGGTCCGTTGTGCTGTCGAAGGAATCGATCGAGGACATTTTGAACTTAGGAGGTAGGGGTTTGTCCCTGATGGAAGCGACGAACGGTGAGTTGGCTGTTGTGGAGGGTTTATTTTGCATTTTCTACATGACTTCTTGAAGCTGGAGTTTCATGGCTCGGAGATCCGCATCCCAAATTGAGACGTTGTTACCACCAAAATGAAATGGAGGCTGAACACTACTGGCCTCTCCTTCAGGAGCAGGTGCTTGGGCTGATGCATGTAGACCCTGAGGTGGCGGGTTCATGTCTTGGGGAAGGGGTCGCGAGCCCTCCAAGTTGGAGGGGTGGGCTTGTTGGAAATGATGGCTTAGGGTTCATTCTCGGTTAGGTGGGATATCTTGTGGTGGCGGAGGAGGCACAGAGAGGTCTCGTTGAAGCAAAGCATTGATCAAGGCTTGGTTTTGTTTAGCTAGGCGGTTGATACTGTTAGTGAATTCTGTGAAGTACTGAGGTGGGTTGTTCGGGTTATGAGGATTGGCTTGGGGGTCGACAACGTTGTGTTGAGAAGCCATAGATCTAGTTGTGACCATCCACCTTAGTGGGTGGCAGGTAGGGATTATCGGGAATGGGTATCTGGCAAAATTGAGCACAATTGTTGCACGGAGTGGAAGTTCCCACAGACGGCGCCAACTGATGTTACCCCTTGTCCCAAAGGAACGGGTCGGGCTGATCCAGGCCTTCCACGTCGTTGTCCGATCGTTGGACCCACTGAGAAACCTGCACAAGAGTCCAACGAGGAACGGGAGTCCCCTGGCGAACCCTCTGACGAGCAAGTTAGAGAAGAGAGATCAAAGGAATATAGAGATAGGATGGTGATAAAGAACTTAACCTTCTCTTTATCTTAGAAACCTGCTTATATCCTTTGTTCATCATTTTCTTGTCCACTCCAACTTGTCATGTTGGCCGAAAGTCTATGTTCTAACCTGCCTTGTTCATAGTGAGGCTGTTCTATTCCGACGTGAAGGAGTTATCACATTAAATGCTGCAGGGAAACTCATTAATGGCTGATGTGTGGTATAATAACTCTGCAGAATCTTTGTCTGCTTATATGGCTGGTTCTTCTCTTGACACGTGTTTAGATATCATTGGTCCTTAGTGCAATGTTGGGCTCCAGCAATCTTAAGCTTTAGTATTTGAATTATGTATTGAGCTCTAAGTGGTGAGCCAAAAACCCCTATAGGTCCACCTATGTCATTCATAATTATATGATTTTATTATATTTTTCTTTAAAAAAATGAACATAATTTTACAAATAGACTATTCATTTAAAAAAATTATAAATATGGTAAAATTATATTACTATAAATATCGAATTAAGTTAATTTTTTTTTATAAATAGTCCACACACAAAACTCTACAAAATAAATAGTCAAAGTAGGACCTGTAATGGCCCCATAGGCCCCAACAATATCATTTTAGATTGTGTTTAAATTATAAATTCACCTAAATAATTATAATTCAACAATTAAAGAAGCTCAACAATTGTCCCAACCCTTCTCATATTGGGGAATAAATAAATAATTTAACAACGAGCCTGGGGAATAAATGCAGAATAAAAATGTACATGGATGGGCAAGTGAGCTAACCGAGTTGATTCTCTTGTGACTTGTAAGTTTAGAAAATAGTCTTATTTATTTATTTATTTATTTATTTATTAAAAAGTCACTTTTAAAAAGTCTCTTCTCTCTCTATTTTTTTTTTTTTTTTTAACTTCTTTTTATTAAAAATTAAAAAGTCAATTACAATAACTAGTGATGTCTAAAAATATTAAATTGAAAGGTTGTTTAATTATTAAATAGACCACATTAAACTAATGACAACAAACCATGGCTCATTGTAGAATACACATCTTTTGTTAGTTATGATATTTGTGGTGTTGATTATTATAAATATTATAATTAAATCATTCTCAATTATAATTAAAAAAAATAATGAGTTATAACCAAACAACACATAAGGTATAACTAAATACATTTTCGATCATAACTAAAATATATAATCACAATAAATCATAACTAATATCACAATGAGTTACAACCAAATCATAACTAGCAACATAATAAATCATAACAAAATACTACAAAAATCATAACTAGCACATATGCCACACACTTCATGTGTGTATTATAAAATTTCCCTAATGTCATAGAGTGAAGAAGAGTTGCATCAGAATATCAAAGGAGAGGCAATCTCAAGAAGCAATAAGCCAAAACATGAAGCATCATTAAGCAACCTTCTCTTCCTAGAACTAATTTTACTGTGTGTACTTGTAGCTTCAGATGTATAAATCACCATGGGTGGATCAGAAACTGGAGATGGAGATGATTCGGTTGGTGGTAACATGAAAAATGGGAGGGCAGAATGATCAAATGAAGTTGGTGAAGGAGATGGTGAAGCTATGGCATGACTCTTATTCCCTGCATGAATAGAATTAGTTAGAATTGGATAGGATTGAAAGAACAAAATGTTAAAATCATGTGGAAGTTCATAAATTAGTTAGTTACCTGAGCAGTGAATGTTAGAAGAATTTACTAAGCTGAAGAGGGGGGTGAAGAAAATTCAATTAGAATTGCAACAAATAATAAGAAAAATACCCAAATATTTACTAGGTCTAGTGCCCTCTTTATTGATGTATTTTCTTATGTTTTTACATTTGATTTTCATCAATAAAATTCTTTTTGCTGATGAAAAAAAAAAAAAAAAAAGTCTAGGGCATCATTTTCTTTGGAAGCTTATTCCCATTGCCCTGTTGTGGTCTATATGGAAAGCAAGGAATAATTGTGTGTTCAATGGGTGCCAACCAAATTTTGCTGAGATTGGGGAACTTGTTAAGCTTAGTCCCAATGATTTACTTATGTAAATTCGCTATTTTAGTTATAATTGTGTATCAGTTTTATTTTTGAAATTTTCTTGTTTTGTTAATTTTTCATGTTTTGTTAATTTACTACCTTCAAAAAATTGAATTGAAATCAATGGACGAAATAGTTTATCCGCTCTCCTCAAAGAGATTAATTATTTTTTTTTTTTAAATGAACCATTTTGTCCATATTTTTGTCCAATTGCTTAATGTATGATGTCAATTAGAATAAATTGACACAATCCGAAAAATTCAAGAGCAAATTTGAGTTACTTAAAATTGTAGGGACAAAATTGATACAAGAGACAAATTACAAGAAATATGGGTATAGTTTGCAGAAATTCATTTTAGGAAAAATTACCCAAAAAACCCAAGATTTGAGCACTGTAATAAAATAAATCCAAAATTTTTAATTTTGTCAATTTAAACTTTAATTTTTTGATTTGTTTTCAATTTAAATCATTTATCTATTTTTGTTAAGTAAAACTAATAAAAAAATGATATCTTAGTCTTTACACTCAATGAAAATTTGTATTTTAGTTATTTTCCGTACACCTACAATCAGTGTAATTAATGACTAATATACCATTTTCTAGTCCGTTTTACTTTTAAAAAATAGGTAAATAGTTTAAATTAAGAGGGATGCACCAATAAATCCTAAATTAATAACTTATACACTGTTTAGTCCTAAAAGTTTTCTTATAGACTGAAAGGTCCCATTACAATGTTTCAAACATCAGATTAATGTTTCAAACATTAAATTTCAAACATCTAATGTTCATCAGATTTCAATAATATTTGAAATTATAGGATGAATGTTTCAAACATTAGATTTCAAACATCTAATGTTCATCAGATTTCAATAAATTTTGAAATTATAGAATGAAACATCAGATTCATTTACATCATGAACATCATGATAATGTATAAATGGGACTAAATGAAGCATAAGAAAACTTTTAGGACTAAATGATTCAACTTTTCAGAAACTAGGATTTATAACAAATAAAAAGATTAGATTTTAAATTGACGAAATTAAAAACTTAAAATTTATTTATGAAAAATAGCCTGAAAATAACTTACCCATTTCTTTAACATTGATACTAAATAATTGTTATTTACGTATTGTAAATTTTGTGCTTGAAAATGGCCACGATAAAACACGAAGTGACATCAATTACAGAATTAGACACAATCATTCCATAAATGTGAGACCCATCTCATGTAAGATGATTGTGTCCAATTTTGTGATCAATTTTTGCCAACCTGAGATCGGTTTGAAGTCAGCTGCATTTGATGCAGTAGTTGGCAGTTAAAGCATAGGAGCCATTTGGAACAATGAGACTCTCATTGTACCCTCTTAAATTTGCTGATCAACATGCTGCACTAGCACAGGAGGTGATGATTCCATTAGAGAAATTTACACTTAAAACCATGGTATATATAAAGCTAATATCACATAATTAATGCAAGAAAAATATGAACAGATTTATTTATCATAAGACACATAAGACACAAATGTAGTGAGATCCATATTAGTAAAGCATAATGATGTAGAGTATTTGGTCATAAAATTTATGAAACTCATAGACAAATAAAGTAAAGACAAATGGCATTAGTAGACGCAAGGTGAGAAGTGCTCACAATAACATAGAATTTGGTCGGGGCATGGAAAATGATGTGGCAATAAATATCTATCGCTTTGCCATGGCTTACGGTGAATTTCGGACAAATTACAATGTTTGGACTTTCAATTTTGCAGTTTTATTATTTTTTAAAATAATTGATTTGCCTATAATTTGGTCTAAACCAATCCAATTGGGGCTAGGCATTTTTCTAGAATATATATATTTTTCATTATAGTTTCTAATTAAAATCTTTATATTTTTGATGATTTTCGTAATTTATTTAATTTAGATTTGATTAGCAAGTATTTTTTTCTCAATTTATTTCTTAGTTTAATTGAGACTTCGTTATATTATAAATAAATATTATAAGCCTTAATTTACATTGAAAATAATTAAAATATTAAAATTTAAATTTATAAATTCAAAATTCAAAAGTTATTTTATTACAATAATCAAATTCTTTTATATATATAACTAACATGTCACCTGTGCTATGCACGGAATTGGATTTTAAAAAATTATTTGTGATTATGTCAAACATATTTTAAAATTATTAGCATAAAATATAAATAAATAAATAAATATATATATATTGATGTTTTATAATTGAAGTAATAAAAATGAAAATTTGTTACGTTTATTCGAAATTCACTGAATAAATTAGATATATTATAACGAAAATTTAAATTGTTGTGGGTCTTCTATCAGTATTTCTGCATTATTAACATAATAGTTAATATTATAATTGATAAATAACACATATATTATGTATTTATAAAATATTATAAAGTAAAAATATTATACTTGCATATTATTATTATTTTTTTTACCTTGTAAAATGTATAGGTATTTTTCAAACCTATCTATATTTAAAACAAAATTCACGTACGGTGCACAATCTAGTTGACGTAGTATTGTTGGTACAGGTATGATAAATGCATAGGCACAATCTTAGCATGACGCAATATAATCTTTAGTCATTCTAATTCCATTATCCTATAAAATTTTGAAAATGGAAGAATAAATTATTTATAATAAATTTTATAATTTCCTTCCTTTGATATCATATTCTTCAAATATATTGGTTAGCATCGCAAGATAAACTCTACCCGTTTATCTTGAACAGCGAGATTTATTGAAGCAATACTGCTTTTGACCACAATGTTAACATTATATCTAATCAAAAAAAAAAAAAAAAAAACTTGTTAAAATGAAATATTGTACCCAATAAAAAATTAAAACACTTGTTAAGTTTAAATTATTATTTTACATAACAATTATTTACCTAAAGAAAATTACCTCGTTATAATATCAGTATCATCACGTATACAGTGACGACAAACATTGTGACCATAATAATATTCAACCTTTTGATAGTAGTGTATTTTTTTAATAAAATTACCATGGAAGGCTTGAAAAGAGTGTGTAATTTCCTAATTACAGTGTATTTTTTTTCTCCTTTTTTTTTTATTTTATTTTTACAATTGTAACCTATTATTTTTTAATAAAAAATTATATTTGTTTTAGATAATTTTTTTTATATATAAATAATTTTTTACAGTGTAATTTTTTTCTCTCTTTTTTCTTTTTTCTTTTTTTTTTTGCAATTGTAACTTGTTATTTTTTAATAAGAATTTATAATTGTTTTAGATATTTTTTTAATATATAAATTATTTTTTTTTAGATTTTTTATAAAACTAATTTAACAATCCCATCATTAACCATAGTATATGAGAGAAGTTGAAAATTGTTGTTTTAGATATTTTTTTTAATATAGAAATTATTTTTTATAGTTTAATTTTTTTTCGCAATTGCAACCTGTTATTTTTTAATAAAAATTTATATTTGTTTTAGATATTTTTTTAATATACAAATTATTTTTTTTAGATTTTTTATTCGCTTACTGCATTGCTACTTCTAATTCAACTCTATTTTCCTTCTCTTAATCTGTTAAACAGTCCTCTTAATCTGTCAAAATTATATCTGTGTCTTTCCATGTTGTTATTAGTCACCCAGCCTTCGTCCCAAGTCCTAGGTAAGTCCTTTGGTTAGGCAGTGTTGGATTTTAGGAGTTCTCCGAATTGGGTATGTATGAACACAGCGTATGTGAAAACATGATAAATTTAGACAATGTATTAAGATTCTTGTAAAATAGTTTAAGTCATCGAAAAATGAGTCGATTATTTAGAAGTAACTCTTCAGTCAGTTCTAGGTCAACCACTTTGTCCTCAATACCTAATCAAGGATTAGTAATTAATGAAGAAGATGTAGAAATACAAAATGATAAACTAGATTTAAGTTGGAATATACCCCGATTATCCATTAAAGAAATTTATAAAACTACTTTCTTACAGTCTACTTTTAATGTTAATCTGCATGTTAAAACATTAGAACAAGTTTATACTTTAGAAAAACCTAGAGAAACATGTCAACTATTTGATGCTAACACTATCAAAAGACATTTAAAAACTGGTCACAATTTTATTCATTTAGGATTGATTTAAGTTGGAATCAAACCATTAACTCCTCAAGGAAAAAATACTTCTGTTTTATTATGTTTACGCGATGCTCGTTTTATTGATTATAATGATAGTTTAATGGGTATGATGGAAATTGGTCTCCATAAAGGACCCGTTCAATTTAGTTGTTTTCCTGATTTTACAGTTAGTCTTAGAGATCCACATATATTAGATGCATTAACTTTGAATATTTAGTTAAATGGTTCATTTACAAATATGAAAGAAAAAGTTCATAATATTACTTTAATTTATCGTGTTCATTATAAATATATTAAAACCAATTTAAATGTTCAAGTTTTACACAAAAGTCCAAAGGACAAAACTTTACTGATTCAAAGTAGTAGTCATGATACTAATATCAATATTCCTCAAATGATTGAATGGAAAGATATTACTCTCCCTAACCACTGGGTTACAGTCAATGAAAATTACAAACATAATCAAAAACAATCTACCAGTCAAGATATCCTAGATATTCAACAATTTATTGATGGTTCAGTCCGTATTAAATTTAATCGTAGTCAATCTTTTAGACATAGTACCTCTAGTATACCTACTGATACTGAAACTGAAGATGACATCTTTAATACTCCTTTGTTTCGAAAAAATAATCACATTAATCTTGGTCAAACTTCCCATAGTAAACTAAAAGGTATTGATAACTCCACAACTTCTCAAATTAGTAAACCTGTTTACTCTACTCACACACATCTTCCTGAAGAAGACACTGAGTCTCAAGACTCCCCAACTCAAACTGATTTCGAAGTGATACCTCCTATTAATCCTCAATTAATGACAATTAGTAAATCATTTGCTCCTGAGCTTGATAAATTACATGTTCAATTTAAATCTAAAGAAAATAGAACTAAAAGACATGTTTATCGTTCCAAATATGATTCTAATCAACAATCCAGAATAACTCGAAAATGGTATGATTTTATGATTGAATATAGTCTCGAAATGCCTTTCTTTGAATATTTAGAAAATTATTACGAAAAAGTAAATACAATCACAAAACATAAATGGAAAACTTCTCCAAATATAACTGTTAGCTCTAGTCATCCTCCGTTATCTAATATAATTATTGAACACCAAGGATCTGATGTCCCAGCCTCTCCTTTTAAGTTGCCTGGCACTGACCCTGAAATCAAAAAAGTTATTGAACAAAATAATTATACTAATCAATGTTTAAAAACTATTGGCAAACAATTAGATAAAATAGAAACTAATTTAGAAGATTACTCAGCTACTCATCCTTTTACTAAACAATCTTTAGATTAACCTTTGCTTAATCTACCAGGTCTTACTGTATTAAATCAACAACCTCTTGTAGAACCTGTTTCAACTCCATCTAAAACTGATACCACTGATAATGAAATAAATCAATTAGCTCAACAATTTCAATCTTCCAATCTTAACAAAATCCATTATCCTAAACCTCATCCTACTACTCTTACCAAAAATTGGTATTCACGACCTACTCCACCTGATCTCTAATATGAAGAAACTAATCTCAGTAATCAATTTTCTGTATCTGCTAAAAAATTATACGAATGGAATATTGATGGTCTTAGTGAGAATCAAATCCTTCAAAAATTAAATCATTTATCTATGGTTGCAAATAGTTATCTTAGTAATTACTCTGATTATACTCAACTTGAAATTGTTTCCTTAATCACCACTGGTTTTACTGGTATGCTCAAATCTTGGTAGGAAAAATATCTTACTGAAGAACAACAAGAATCAATTTTACATGCTAATCAAAAAGATGAAAATGATTTACCTATCTTTGACAAAACTATTGGCTATTATAAACCTGATGGAATTAACACATTAATCTATACCATAGTCCGACATTTCATAGGAACTCCTATTAATATATATTATTGCATACATGATCAACTTAGTAATCTTACTTGCCCAACATTAAACAATTTTAGATGGTATAAAGATGTATTTACCTCTAGAGTTATGTTAAGAGAAGATTGTACTAAATCCTTTTGGAAAGAAAAATTTATTAATGGTTTACCTAGTCTCTTTGCTGACAAAATTAGAGATGTCCTTAGTCAACCTACTGGTGTTATTGAATATGATAATTTAACTTATGGTGATATCATTAATACTATTCAAAAAGAAAGATTAAGAATGTGTATTGATCTTAAACTTAGTCAAAAAACTGCTAAAGATAAACATAAGGCTAAATATGAATTAGATAATTTCTGTGAATAATATGGTTTATCTCCTGTTGCCCATTCTCGCCGTAAAAAACATAAATATACTAAACATAAGTCATCTTACAAATATTCTAATAAATATAAAAAGAATTATTCACCTTCAAAATCCACTGATAAATTTTATAATAAACCCAAAAAGAAATATTACAAAAAATCACATCCAAAATCTAAATCTAATAAAGATATTACATGTTATAACTGTGGTCAAAAAGGTCATTATTCTAATAAATGTAAAGAAAAACAAAAATTAAAAGATAAAGTTAATCAACTTCAAATCAATGATGAATCCAAAAATCAATTATTTGAAATCTTTCAATTAAATCAATCTGTTAGTAATTCATCTTCTGATAATCCTAATACTTCATCTGATTACCATTCACCTTGTGAAGATTTTGATAATAATATTGAATTAGGATGTAATGATGTTTGTTGTAAACTTGTCAAACAAATTACTGTACTTACTAAACAACATGAAGAAGAAACTACTCTGATTGAATTAATTAGCCGTTTAGAAGATCCAGAATTAAAACAAAAATATACTGATAAATTAAAATCTTTATTAATCCATCATGATAAAAAAACCTAAGTTTGATAAACCAATTATCAGTTTATCCAAAACATTAGAAAGATTTAAAAATAAACAAAAAGACGTTACATTACAGGATTTACAATATGAAATTAATCAGATTAAATAAACCATTAAAGCTTTACAAAGTAAAGATAGAGCATTAGAAGATGAAATTATTACATTAAAACTCAATAAAAGCTTAGATAATTTTCACGAAAACAATGATGCTTTACCTAATGAATCTGAACATGAATCTGATACTAACCTTGATAGTCTTTTGTTTGATAATCGCTCACACCAATCTAATCATGAAGATAAATGATTCTTATCAATAAAATTCATATTCAAAAATGGTATTCAAAAATTAAAATAGTTATTAATGATTTTGAATTAGATCTTATTGCTTTAATTGATACTGGTGCTGATCTTAATTGTATTCAAGAAGGATTACTCCCTACTAAATATTATGAAAAAACTAGTGAAAAATTAACTTCTGCTAATGACAGTAAAATGCATATTAAATATAAATTACCAAAGGTTCATATATGTCAAAATAATATTTGTTTTAAAACCTCATTTGTTCTAGTCAGAAATATGATTGATAAAGTTATTTTGGGAACACCATTTATCTTTTTATTATATCCATTTACCACCTCTAGTGAAGGTATAACCACTCAAGCTTTGGGTCAATCTGTTACTTTTAAATTTTTATCGCCTCCTGAAGTTCTTGAATTAAACCAATTAAAAGACTGTTCTATTTCTCAATCTATTAATCGATTAGCTCGTCAGTTAAGATATCTTAAAGAAGAAGTCAATTATAAACGAATTGAACAACAATTAACTGATCCTGTTCTTATATCTCAAATTGAAGAATTTAAATTAAAAGTAGAAACAACTGTTTGTTCTACTTTACCAACTGCCTTTTGGCATAGGAAAAAGTATGTAGTCACATTACCTTATATTAAGCATTTTAATGAACGACAAATTCCAACTAAATCCCGACCTATTCAAATTAATCATGAATTAGTTGAAATGTGTAAGAAAGAAATCAATGAATTATTAAAAAATAGAATAATTAGTCACAGTAAATCACCTTGGTCATGTCTTACTTTTTATGTAAATAAAAATGCTGAATTAGAACGAGGTGTCCCTCGCTTAGTTATTAATTATAAACCATTAAATAAAGTTTTAGAATGGATCCGATATCCTATTCCTAATAAAAAAGATTTGATCAAAAGACTTAGTCAAGCTGTTATTTTTAGTAAATTTGATTTAAAAAGTGGTTTTTGGTAAATACAAATTCATCCTACAGATCGATATAAAACTGCTTTTACTACACATTTTGGTCACTATGAATGGAATGTCATGCCATTTGGCTTAAAAAATACACCTAGTGAATTTCAAAATATAATGAATGATATTTTCAATCCATTTAGTCATTTTTCCATAGTTTATATAGATGATATTCTTATTTTTTCAAAATCAATTAGTGAACACTGAAAACACCTTACTGCATTCTTTTATACCATTAAGAGTCATAGTCTAGTCATTTCTGCTCCTAAGATTAAATTGTTTCAAACCAAAGTCCGATTTTTAGGTTATGATATTCACCAGAATAATATTTTACCTATTTGTCGTTCCATTGAATTTGCGTCTAAATTTCCTGATGAAATCTTAGATAAAACCCAATTATAATGTTTTTTAGGATCATTGAATTATATTGCTGAATTTTACAAAGACCTTAGGAAAACTTGTCAACCTCTGTTTGATCGGTTAAAAGACAATCATCCTTCTTGGTCTTCTACTCATACTGCTATTGTTAAACAAGTCAAACAATATATCAAGTCTCTTCCTTGTCTTGGAATTCCTACTGAAAATTCATTCAAAATTATTCAAACTAATGCCTCTAATATTGGTTATGGTGGCATCCTTCTCTAGAAAATTACTCCTCAGTCATCTGAACAACTTGTTCGTTATGATTCTGGTGTCTGGAATAAAGCACAATTAAATTATAGTACTATTAAAAAGGAGATTTTATATACTGTTTTATGTATTAGTAAATTTCAAGATGATATTTTAAATCAAAAGTTTTTGCTGCGTGTTGATTGTAAATCTGCTAAATATGTTTTGAAAAAAGATGTTCAAAATCTTGCTAGTAAGCAAATTTTTGCCCGTTGGCAATCTATTTTAAGTATTTTTGATTTTGTTATTGAATATATTCTTGATAGTCAAAATTCTATTCCTGATTTTCTTACCTGTGAATTTTTATAGGGTGGATAGTGAGTTACATCATGCCAATTCTCTCTATTCCTTACCATAAACACCAGATTAAACACTATAAAACCTTAGTCAAACATACTGCTCGTCGCCTTGCCTTTCTCAAATCAACCCAGTTACCTACTAAAAGAGCCCAGTACATACAATTTCATCGAATTAAAGCTCAGAAACAACAACTTGCTCATTATATTAACTGTTTAAATGAACATACTGATCAATTAGATATCCTCAGTGGATGCTAATTTATCTCCTCTATTTCACCGATGTCTCGTCCACGGCCTCCTTTCAAAGCCTTGGTCCCATCTAGTCAACCTTTTGTTCCTCCTCCCTTGGAGTTAGTCACCAAATACCATCCTGCTGAATTGGTTAACCATTACCAAATTCTTGGTAACATTCCTAAACCAAGTTACACATCTACTTTGGCTTCTGATCCGTTTGCTTCATCTAGTCAAGCAGTTACTCCATACCCTCCTAATCCTATTAAATCTGCCCAATCTGATTATGTTAAATCACTACTAATCTCTTTTTCAAAGAACCTAATCACCCAAAGAGTCAGTCTGCTCATGACCTGGTTAAATCCTATTTTCCTCCTGGATGGCATTTTGTTCCTCTCTATCCAGAAAAAACAATTACCTTCTACAAAGACATCCTGTTCAACCATCAGTCCATTGTGATTAAACCCATTTATTATCACATCTATACTAGTAAAATTGTATACCATTCAATGTATATTCACAATATTGTTTCTTTGAATGATTGGGGTTCTCCTTTCCAACTTCGAGATTTACCTGGTCATTCAATTCAATATAGTTACTATAATTACATTGACGCCTAGTTCAAAGTTCTCTTGTTTCAGAATGAATCAAATAGTCACTCTTGGTTCCTCTAATTTGATCAAAAGTTCAAATCATAATTACCTACTTGGTTTCTGCGATGGTGGACCCATTATGGCGCCATTTCAGATATCTTTCCGTCTATTCTGATTGAACAGATTAACTATTTCTCTACTGTTTTCTCATTCACTCCACAGCAAAATAAATTCTCTCTATTGCTTATTTTTATATCCAAATACAAAATCCATTGAATATTTAAATGGCAATATGGTATTTCTTATGATGTCATTTACCGTCAACATATGGTTAAATGGTGGGATAACTTCAAAATTTCCCGCATTGTTGACATTGTTCAAACTGAATTCCCAATCAACATTCATGCTCCTACACCTGTCATGGTTAAAGCTCAGCAGATCCCAAATGTTCCAGTCACGCAAGTAAGCCCACTTCCTCCAGTCAATCTTGGAAGCCCCAATGATCCTACATTTGGTTCTTCCAAGCCTAAGTCATCCAAGTCCAAAGCTGCTGCTCCGCCAGCCCAATCAAAGCCCAAATCAGATAAAACCAAGTCAGCTCAGTCAAAGCCCAAAGTTAAACCTGGATCATCCAGTGATCAACTGCTCCAAATGGCCCGTCTCCTGATGGATCAGGCCCCGGCCTAATTAAAAGATGAACCTTTTGATGATGAGCCCCCTGCATCGGCCCAAAAATCCAGTTCATCCAGCTCATCCAATTCAACTGCTCAATCAACCAGCTATGATCCATGTGCGGCCCATTTCCAAGATGCTCAGGACCCTTATGCATAGCTACTAGTCAACAATTGCTCAACCAGTCAACCTTGGATTCGATATATATGCATTATAGCTTCACTCTCTCCTCAACTTTTGAGAAAAGCTGCTATTTTGTCTATATATTAATTTCCATCAGTCACATGCTCCACCGAAAGACATGAATAGTAAAAGTCAATTTTACTATTCACTATTCATCAATCAACTTGCTCAACAACAGTCAAAAGCTACATCAACTTTCAGTCAATCAACCGAAAGCATCCGACAGCCTTCTCTTGCCTATGTGCTGCCAGCTGCTCTCTTAGTCATCTAGTCACAAGCTGCATAGTCATTTTCAATTTCTATAAATTGTAATGGTTAAATCAGTTATAGGCAAAGGTTAGAAAAATTGGAAACTCTGAGTGAGAACCAACATCTATCTCTGTAATTTAAAAATATTTACTAGTTACGTATTCTGAAGCAACTCCTTGCAGTTACTTCCAGTAAACAATTGTAAGTTAAGTTTTGATTAAAAGTATTTGAAATTATATTTTGTGTGCATATTATTCAATTATTTTTTTTAGATTTTTTATAAAAATAATTTAACAATTCCATCACTAACTATAGTGTATGGGAGGAGTTGAAAATGGTGTGGTAATAAGTATGAGACAAGTTAAAAAGGCTTGTGAGTTTGAAGAAATTAATAAATGCTAAGGTTTTTTTTTTAAATAAAAAAATTAGAAAATTAGGATTGAGATATTGGAGCTTTCAGAAGACTTGTGGATTAGAAACTCTTTTTTCCTTATATAATATACTAGCCTATCACCCGTGCTATGCACAAGATAATAATAGATATTTAGAATTTTTTTAATATATAAATTATGTTTTTTAAGATTTTTTTATAAAAATAATTTAACAATCTTATCACTAACCATAGTGTATGTGAGAAGTTGAAAAGGGCATCTATAATTATTTGTATGGGGAGATTTTAAATGCTGATCAGTGGATTTTGCCCAAATTAATAAATGTAGGCATGCAGAAAGACATGTGGATTGAAAAAAGTTACAAAAATGCTAGAGACCCCAAAAATTCTACCAAAAGTTTTACCAAATGTCTCACATGGGTGTGGGACCCACACAATGTGGGTCTGGGACCCACATTGTGTGGGTCCCACACCCATGTGAGACATTTGGTAAAACTTTTGGTAGAATTTTTGGGGTCTATAGCATTACTGAAAAAGTTAATAAATGTTGATAAGGGAATTTTGACCAAATCAATAAATGCTGAGTTTTTTTTTTTTTAATAAAAAATTTAGAAAATTCATATTGGAATATTGAAACTCTCACAGGTTTAGGGGCTAAAAATCCCCTTTTATTTAATATATAGTATAGATAGATAGATACAGATTTTTCCAAAATTTATTTACATTTAACATTACTTGTAATGTAAAGCATAGAGTGCAACGAGGGTCCTGAGAACTAGTTTTTACTATCAGTATAGTTTACATTTTTACCTATGTTTGGCCCAAAGTGAACTTGGGTTGGGTCTAAATGAATACTTGAGTTAGAAAGAACAAATAAGAATAGAAAAAAATTAAAAATTAAAAAGAACAAGGTATTGGATTTTGAAGAAATTTTTCTGTAATAAATAAATAAATAGGAGTAAATAAAATGAAGAAAGCACTAGCAGTTTATCAATTATCAGAACCATATTATTAAAATAGATAAGTTTGTAATCAGTTTATCAAAACAGCCGCTTCAATAGTTGTTTACTTTTTCATTTCTTCAACGGTTCTATTTCAACATGTTAACCTCTTTCTATTACTGTTATCGTCTCCGGATGCCAAATGCAGGTAGCCGTACTCTATACTTTGGGTGTGTAGGAGGGTTCAGGGTTAGAGAAGTAATTAGAGAGGCAAAATTATGCTGATGGTCTAATAATGGGGGGAGTGACTTGAGAATGAACAGCAGCAACTATCTGGGAATTAGAGAGTGTGTAGCTGGGTGAGGGTGAAGCAAGTGGCTCAGGAAGAAGTATATGGCAATACCAAATTAGGCAGCATCTTCCCTAAATCCCCAAAATTCCTCTTGTTGAACCTTGGGAAATGGGTCATATTTGTATGCTTTTCCTTGGTACCAAGAAGACACCAAGTGGCCAAATAGAGAGAAGACATGTGTCCCAGAGGATCACATGGAATATTTTTCCTTGAGCCACCAGGCTGAAGGTGCCACGTGCCCTTCTGCATGTACTATGTACTATCTGTTTGCCTCCGCGACTACCTTTTTGAACCTCAGCAAGTGTAGTTGCGTCGGGAGTGTTTGGCGCTGCAACTCCCTTTTGAGCCTCAGCAAGTGCAGTTGCGGCGGGAGTGTTTGCCTCTGCACTTGCCTTCTCAGCTTGAGCCTCAGCAAGTGCACTTGTAGCGGTGAACCTCGACGCTGCACTTGCCTTCTCAATTCTATTTTGCCAGTACATGCATTCTCAGGACTCCATTAGTCTACTATCGACTACGTTCGTGTTCACCTCAGTGAAGCCTCCACCCTTAGCCACCTAGCCATAAACTCCCCAGCTTCCCAGGGCAGAGACCACAGCCAAGCCTACTATCAGCCATGCTGTGCCTTAATACCAAGCCCAAGGGGGCTTTCTTAGTCCTACCTGTGCGACTAAGGCAGGTCCATGACCTGGGCGATAGAAAGGGAGTCCCTTATGTTCAAGCTACCTTGCTCCCATCTTCGCGGGGTTGCCTCGGTAAACTAGTATTTCTGGGCCTGCTATCAACACCAACCAGTAAGTCTTGGGGCCTGCTATCAGCGCCAAGTTAATAAACTGTGGGGCCTGCCATCAGCCCTAGGCTAGTAATGCCTTGGCACTTGCTATCGGCGCCAAGCATTAGCCTCTACTTGCAGAGGGAAGCCTTTCTCAAAGGCTGTTATCACCTTGGCAGGGTATTCCCTCTGCAACTTAGTTGCTGCGGTAGTCTCTTTTCGCGGTAAGTTCAGATGGCCTGACCGAGGATATTAGAGATGGCAGTGCCGACATAATATCTCTGCAACTTGGGCGCTGCAAGTATTGTCTCAGCAACTTGGTGGGCTCGGTCATCCCTTTCCCTCGGCAACTTCAAGCGATCGTGACATCGACATTACTTGGAACGGCGGCGGCACCGAAGATACTTAGAATGGCAGAGCTAAGACAAAGTGCCTCAGCAACTCTGCCGCTGCACATGTCCCCTCGGCAACTTCCAATGGCAACAGAGCCGAAGTTAATAGGAATGGCGACGCTAAGACAAAGTGCCTCAACAACTCTGCCGTTGCACATGTGGCCTCTGTAACTTGACTTGGGTATTTTTCCTCGCTGAGTCCATCTGGAGCCTTGGTTGGTCGAACCTACCTTGGCCCACTTGTTGACCCACTTTCCTTAGGCTTTGGCCTACATTCCTCTCTTATCCCTGGTCTCTTTCTCAGGGCAATCTTAGTGCTTAGGTCCATACTTAGTTTAGGGTTTAATTTCTAACCCTCTACATTTTGCCCCCTATGCGCGTGGGAGACACGCTCTCTATTTCCCGCGTGGGCATGACGTCAGCGGGCAGCCCAAGGATTACGTTGGTTCTCAAAAGGTACCCTTTTGACTGCCAGGTCATAATGGACCTAGGGCAGTGTGCTTGCCCCCTTTTCTGACTTTCCTTATAAATAATGCCCTTGGGTCCACCGGTCCCCCACTTCTTCTTAACACACCTTTCTATCTCCTTTGTCTTCTTCTCTCATTTGCCTCCTCTTTCCAAAGCTTTTGACTTTCTTTATTCCCTTTCATGGCCAGCATGAGGTTTTTTGCTGACTGAGTAGAGATGGGCCCCTTACTTCAGAGGGTTGGCCGACCCCTTCTGGAAGGCGGTTGATTCCTTTGTTCCTGATACCCCTTCTCTAGAAGAACCTCTGCTTCCTTTCGGGGAGGCCACCTTGGAGGACGCAGACATGGTGAACCCAGTTTCTGTACTGTGGTTTCGTGTGGAGCGTGGTGACTTTCCGCATTCTTACATCTATTATTGCACCCATTCGGGTCCTCCAGCAGATTGGTCCCTTTGGGTCGACGACGTTATGGAAGATGGTGGTCTCGAGCAATGCCTGTGTGATGTTCGCCTCTTCAATGCCATCTTGATCTCGAGGAAGTTGTCGGTGCATAAGGTGCAAACCAACACTGACATGATTGTCTCCCGTTGGAGTCGAGACACCCACACTTTTGTCTTAGCATGGGGGGAGATAACCCCAACCCTAGAAGACGTCGCTGTTCTCTTGCGCCTTAACACCCGTGGAGATCAGCCCTTTGACCCAACGTCTCTGACCCCTGCAGAGCAAGTCGCCGTCACTGCTCTTTAAACCTCCTTTCTGGAGGTTCGAAAGTTTGGCTCATGGTATGTTCTCAGAACCGGGGAACTACTCCAGGAGAGGCCCAAGAGGGATAAGACCACATATCTCTCTTGGTTGAAACACTTCTTCAAGGACTTGCAGCCAGTGGTAGGTGACGTTACTGAGGAGAATCACTACTCCATAGTTGGGCCGAGCTGCCGAGGTGACTTGTACTTGGCTGTATTTGTGAGTTATTTCATTTCCTTCTTTGTCTTGCCCAATAACCCCGCCAAAAGCATCAATCCTCTAGTATTCCCCTTAGCCGTGAAGCTTTGCAGCGGTAATCAAATTCCTCTGGCTCCCCTCTTTCTGGGTAACTTATATTTTCATCTTGACCTCATCCATTCGGACATGGAGCGATCTATGGGCTACTATGACATTGTAGACAACCCATTTTTGACCGTCCTCAAGGCTTGGACGTCACCGCTTGAACACTCGGTGATCCTCTTTGTTTGTGTTCGTCTTGAGTTCCCGAAGGTCTTGGCTGCGCGCCTTGCCTCAGGATCTCTCGACTCGACTGTTCCGTGTTTGGTTTTGGCACCAAACATTTGTGTTTTTGCCTTAAAGGGTAGGGAATGGCTTGTTAGCCATCCCCACATCCCACCGGCCCTCCCCTCGCATCACCGGCCGTTTATTGATGCCACCGGCCATGGTTTCTTAAAACCAATGGCCAGTCGGCACTATATTTGGCTGACCGGCACTTTGTTTTGCCGGTGACCGTTTTTGCTGGCCGGTTTGACTCCTTTGCACCCTTGAGGCATGGTGCATGCCAGCTGGGATGCACCATCACTCCTCCCCGTGCGGTTGATGGCTGTTTTGAGCCCTTGCCCCCCTAATTCCTTCTAGAAGGATGACCCTTTGGCCAAGCTTCTTGGGGAAGCTTGGCCAGCTGTCCCAGCTTCTTCAAGAAGCCAGAGACCATTTGCACCCTTTGCCCCTTTTGATATAGCTTCTTGGAGAAGCTTGGAGTCTTTTTTTGCCTATATAAGCACCCCTCCTCTCCCATTGTGAGGGGTTAGAGCTTTTGAACAAAAAAAACCAGAGCTTCTATATCTATTTATCTGTATTATACCCTCTCTCTCTATATCTCCCTCTCTCTCATCCTTTGTGTGTGTTTCTAGGCCTAAATAGTGTGTTTTGACCTTACTTTTGCACTAATACACACACCATTACACCTTGCTTCGAGTTTGAGAGGCATTGAGGGTTGATTCTTGAGGTTTTGGACTGATTTTGGTCAGAGGAGGGTGGCTGGAGCTTCTGTTCTTGAAGTGTTCTTCAAGGGTGAGATTCTTACTTTATTTTCCCCAATCTTGCACTAGTTTTCTACCTGTCTTGCATGCTGATTTGAGCTTTGTGTATAACATAAAAAAGTCTTGTATTTTCATGCTTAACATCTTTCATTAAGGGTGTTTTGGCATTGGGGGTCGAACTCCCCCTCTTAGGCCTCTTTTGGCCTATTTTGGTGCCTTTTTCTTTAAGCCTTGTTTACTTTGTTGTATTAGCCTTCTCACCGCTGAAATCCAGTGGATTTTCAGTGGTGAGGAAGTGATTTTGAAGTCTTGTGTAGGGGAGGGACACCCCTCTCCCTTTGTGTCTCATTTATGCATGTTTTTGGCTCATAAGGATAGCATGCATGAGTAGTTGCATTTGGTATCATTTCAGAGGTTATTTGGGGTTTATTTGGCATATCTTATCTCTATTCCATGCTGGTTTGTTGGCCTTTTACATACACCATACACTTACTTTGTAATTCTCCATCTTGCCTAAAATGGTGTCATGTGTTTAGCCTAGTATATCTTCATGATTTGGCTTAGCTTATTGAAGCTTTTGGTCATGATTTATCATGCTTTAGGTCTGTTGGCCACTGTTTTTGTCATGTTTATCGTGTTTTATATAGCCCCTTTGCATTCTAGAATTTTGGCCTTGAGTGAATGGGTCATTAGCATGCTTTGGTTAGGTTGTTTAAATGATTTGGAGTCACTTCTTATGCTATTTCAGTCCCCATACCATGCTTGTATGACAGCATCTATCATCCCTTTCATGCCTTGAGGTGTTGTAGTTTTGTGCCTTGAAATGGGCATTATGCATGCTTGTATGTTTAAGTCACTTGGGTTGCCATTCATGAGGGTTTTGGGGTGTGTTTTAATGCATTAAAACTCTGTTTTTTTTTTTTTTTTGGGTTGTTTGATTCATACCATGTGTGGTTATGATAGTTGTGGTAGAAGGCTTCTTTCATGCCTTAGCCTTATGCTCTTTGGTATGCAAGTTTGCATGAGTATTTGCCCATCATTCCATCACTTTTGGCCACTGTTTTGGGGTGTGGCTGAGGGTCCTCCATCTTAGTGTAAGTCCATGGATCATATATTTGCATCTTGTAGTATGCTCATGACATTGCGTGTTGTGGTATCCTTATGGTTTGTGCATTGTTGCATGCCCACCTCTTTACATATTTGCCTATCTAGTGTGCATTGTAGTATTGCTTGTAGTGTTGCATGCTAGTGGCATTACCATGTTGTTTGCATGATAGTTTGCATTGCATCACATTTGACATGTTTTGCATCTTAACTTCTTGTTGCATTTTTTAGCCATGTTTGCACAACATGCATTGCATTGCTTGGTTTGGGGTGTCAAACCTAGTGTGAGGGTGAGAGGTGTTCATACTACAAGTGATGAAACACATCTCAACCCTCGGTCATCGAGGCCCTTGACTTTGACATGATAGGGTCTTGGTCCTCATTTGTGTGTTGCATGCATTTTACATTGAACGGCAAGTTTGGTCCCTTAGGCTATCATGCGCAATCGATGGCCCAAGGATCAAGGACCATGCTCCCATGAGTCCGATACATGATAGGGAACATGGCCATGCTTACATGTGCTTAAAATTCTATGCCATGTGTAACACGCCCACGAGGGGACCCCGCTACACGCTACAGTTCGGACTCGATTTTGTTTGCGGTTCTAAATCTGAACCAAAGAGTCCAAATCCGGCAAATCGTTTTGAGAAAAACAGATTTTTGAAAAGAAGTGCCAAACATGGACTGCTTTGCCAGATACAGAGTCGCCACTTAAATATTTTTTTTATGGGAAATTTAGGAAACCCTGACTCGGTGCCAAAGGCCACGTGTCCATCATCACCAAAGTTGCCTCGGCTCGGGAGCTTGGGTACGATTGGGGAAGGTCAGCTATGAGCACCCCCTCCCGCCCGATCCGAAGATCGGCCTCTACTAACCGTGATATCCAATTTTGAAAACGTTATGTGTTCTTATTCCGGTTATTAGCCTAGAATTACTATGTTATGCGCACAGCAAACAAGTATAGACTAGATTACCTAATTTGGAAATAAACATTGCATATCCGCTTGTCTTAAAAAAAAAACTCTTTGGGAGTTGCTACTCGCAAGTAGGCTAAAATACGGATTTCAACGAGTTTTTCCAACCCAGACAATCCAACCTTCACCCACAGGCAATCAAACAATTTATCTCACATAAGCAATTAGCCATATGGTAAGCATGCTGTCATGTTAACACTCACACGCGTGCGGTATGCTAAAGCATGAAAATACTTACATCGTACTCCGTGCCAAAACAATAAACTAGTTAGCAAACATGCATGGTCCTAGTTCATGTTAAGATGGCTAATGCAACACATGCGGGATGCAGCTAGAATAGGCTCGGCTAGTTTATGGATGGCATGTGAAATGCAACAACTAACACGTATTCAAGTTAGATTTGAAATGCAGTTTGCATGATGCGCCGAGCCCGGTGCATGCAATACAAATGAATGATGCACGCATGCATAGCATAAGATATGCTAAATTAAATATGCCCTAATACTAACCATCAAAAGCAGGTAAGTAAAAGGGAGAAAGAAGTGGGGGTTGGAAGACATGCACACACGCACCCACACTTATTACAAATTCGTCCTCGCTCGGAGGGACCAAAAGAATAATACAAATTAACTAACTCGCAGGCTAATTAATTATTATAGACCACTTAATTAATTAACAAATTAACTAAGCTAAGGAAAGCAGTAAAAGGCCTCGGGAAGCGGGTCCAATGCAATGCATGCTCGGTCTTGCTCGGAAGTGCACGGCCATGCGCAATCTGCCTCTGTTTTCCCTGCTATACTCCTCTGAAGACTGTCAAAATCTCAGGATGCGCTCACTGGATGTTGGGGAGTGTTGCCGGCTGGAGGGAATCATCACCGGCTGTGATTTGGTGTCCATCGGCACAGAATGAATCCATCGGCCACAAATTGATTGCCGGTCGGCACTCTGTGCAGTCGATCGGCAATAAGTTCCTGCAGAACCTGTTTGACAGCAGCAGAGGACAGAGCTTTGCATGGCAATGCAATCCAAACCATATATGCACCAACCATGTCCCTTATCATGTTAGTGACTCAAAGGGACATGCTCATTGGTTCTCGGACCATCAATCGCGCATTTCCATGCGTGATGGCCCAAGGGACCAAGTGTGCACATTTTGATGTCAAATGAGACGCAAACCAACAAATAAAGGCCCAATCCCTATCACTAGATCAAGGGACAAGACATGCATGCTTATGTAATGCAATCCTAGGCATGTTAGCTAGTATGCAACATGGCATAAAAGGGAGCATGCAAACATGCGATGCACATTAGGTTCACAACCCAAGCAACAAAGCAAGCAAGCATGCCACAACTATGCAAACTACTAGAGCATACAAGATGCAATCTAATCATGCAACATGCTAGCAATTTGACCAAGGGAATACATGGCACATGCAAGTGATTTCAAACATGCGGTACATGCAACTAAAGCATGCAAACATGGGATAATGTAGCAACACTTGAATAGCATGCAAGGGATGGACTTACACTAATTGGACAGCCCTAAGTTAGGCCCAAAACAGTGGCCAAATGCCATGGAAAAGAAGGCCAAAATGCATACAAACATGTGAGCACACATGATCCAACACCTAGGCATATCAAAGCAACTTTTAAGCACACTTAAAAGGGACAAACATGGATATATAATCAACATGTTAGACACTGAAAACATGCTAGAAGAGGTGCCCAAACAAACAAATCATGCAAGTGAGGAATGTTAGAAGAGTCAAAGCTTAAGGCATACAAGAGGGATCACATGGTGGCTATACAAAGCAGGGCATGGATGACTCCAATGACTTAAATAGTCCCTTAGCATACTAAATCATGCAAATAAGCTTCACAAAGCTTGGCCAAAACACAAAAGCATGATAGCCTAAATGCTATGCATGTATTGAGGCAAATCATGGCATTACAAGGTAGGTATGCTAAGCAAGCATGGTGTACCAAGACCAACACACAACAATGTTATATCATGGCATAATAAGCATAAAAAGCAGCTATGGCATGATCAACAAACACTCAAACATGATGCTCCCTCAAGAGGCCAAAAAGTGCCCTTTTCAAGGACAACAAGGAGAGGGGGTGGCCCTCTCCTTCTTGGGACTTCAAGGCACCATCCTTACCACTGAAATCCCTCAAGATTTCAGTGGTGAGGAGGCCCAAACACCAAAGTCTCTGAACTCACTCAAAACGGCACAAAATGGGGCCTCTCAAGGCTTAAGAGGGGTCAAACACCTCCAAACCACAAAACACCCTTAACAAACTATCTAGAGGGCCCAAAAATAGAACTTTTTTATGTTATACACTAAGCTCAAAAATAGTTTTAAGATAGGAAAAAATAGGATGCAAAAATGGGAAAAAAGAAGTGAGTTTCTTACCCTTGTAGCCCTTCTTCAAAGATGGTGGACCAGCTGATTCTTCAAGCTCAAAACCACCTAAGAACCTGAAGAACAACCCTCTGGAACCTCAGTGGCCAAGGGAAGGTGTAATGGTAGGTGTTTATGTGCTAAAGTAAGACTAAACACACACAAAGAATACAAGAGAGGGAGATATAGAAATGGAATAGATACACTACTCAAACCCTAATACCAGAGCTCTCTCTGATTTTTCTCTAACCCTAATGCCAAGAGAGGAAGCCTCTTCTTATAGGCAACTCCCTCTTGTAAGGCTTACAAGACAAGCCATCCAAGAGGGAAATCCCTCCATACACGTGTATGGAGGGGAACAGAGTGGGTGCCAGCTATCACAACTGGCACAAAATATCTACTAAAAGTAGATGAACAGTGATCGGCCATTCAAAATTGTCATTTTGACAAAATAAATGGCTGACCGGCAACAAAGAGTGCCGACCGGCAAAACATATTACCGATGGCAACAAAACACCAGCCGGTGGCCTCTAGCCGTGGCCGGTGATATGTGGGGATGCCTCACAAGGCATTCCCTGCCCCTCCAAGGCAAAACACAAGTGTTTGGTGCAAAACCAGACACTAAACAGTCGAGTTCGGAGATCCTGAGGCAAGGCGCGCAGCCGAGACCTTCGGGAACTCCAAACGAACACAAACATGGATAATCACCGGGTGTTCAAACGGTGACGTCCAAGTCTTGAGGACGGTCAAAAATGGGGTGTCTACACCATGCACTACCTGTCCTCTGCTGCTGTCAAAACTGTTTTCTGCAGGAAGTTTTTGCCGACCGGCAACATTTAGTTCCGACCGGCCATTATCGAATGGCCGATAATTTCATCAGAAGCCGACGGCATTTTACCATGGCCGGTGGTCATTTCACTTAGCCGACGGTGTTCCGCAGTGTGCATAGAAGATACCCTGGGATCTTGGCAGTCTTCAGAGAAGCAAGGCAGTGAAAACAGAGGCAGTAGTGCTATGGCAATGAATTTCCGGGCAAGACGGATCAAGCATGCATCATCCGCACATCCCGAGGCAGGGCTGCGGCCACCTTTCTTCTATATTTATTTGTCAATTAAATTAGAAGTTTTGTAATAATTAATTGGCTAGGCTAGTTTGATTTATTCATTCGGCCTGTATTATTCTTTTGGTCCCTCCAAGCGAGGGCAAATTTGTAATAAGTGTGGGTGCGTGTGTGCATGTCTTCCAACCCCACGTCTTTCTTCCCTTTTATTTACTAGCTTTCGATGGTAGACTAGGGCATATTTAAATTAGCATAGCAGCATGACAGCATGTTTGCATTCATTCATCTGTTTTGCATGCACCTGGCTCGGCGCATCATTCTAACTGCATCTGTATTTCAATTCCAAATTGAATACGTGTTAGTTGTAGCATTTCACATGTCATTGTAGATTAGCCGAGCCTATTCTAGTGACATTCTGTATGTGATGCATTAGCCATTTTTAACATGAACTAGGGTCATGCATGATTAGTAACTAGTTTCTGTTTTGGCACGGAGTACTAGGTAAGCTTTTATGCTTTAGCATACCGCATGCGTGTGAGTGTTGCCATAATAGCATGATTATCATGAGGCTAGCTGCTTATGTGATATAACTGCTTGAATGCTTATGGATGGAGGTCAAATTACCTAAATTGGAATAAATGCGTTAAAACTGTGAGTTTTAAGCCCATTAGATAGTGGCAAAACCATCTTTTCTTAAGCCCACTTGAGGGTGACAAAATCTTTATTTTAACCTACTTACGAGTAGCAAACCATTTCCAAAACTAACATGAAATGCTTTGTTCCAATTTTGGCGATTTGGTCTATACTTGTTTGCTGTGCGCATAACATAGTAAATTTAGGCTAATAACAGGAATAAGAACACATAACGTTTTCAAAATCGGATATCATGGTTAGTAGAGGCCGATCTTCGGATCGGGCGAGCGGGGGTGCTCATAGCTGACCTTCCCCAATCGTACCCAAGTTCCCAAGCCGAGGCAACTTTGGTGATGACGGACACGTGGCCTTTGGCACCGAGTCAGGGTTTCCTAAATTTCCCCATTAAGAAATATTTAGGTGGCGACTCTGTATCTGGCAAAGTAGTCCATGTTTGGCATTTCTTTCAAAAATCTGTTTTTCTCAAAACGATTTGCCAGATTTGGACTCTTTGGTTCAAAGATTAAGAACCGTGACAAAATCGAGTCCGAACTGTAGCGTGTAGCGCGGGGTCCCTCGCTGGCGTGTTACAGTTTCTGGCGACTCCGCTGGGGAAATTTAGAGAGCTTGACTCGAACTCGTGATATCCTGTTTTGACTACACTTATGTGTTTCTTTGCATTGCATGTGCATTGGTGCGCCTAGGACACCGTGTTGGCCATCTGCTATTCCTGATCGGTTTGCCGGAGGCTTGTCTTGTCAAGGCATGACCATAAGGCTGATCGGTTGCGGGCTCTGCCAGTATGGGAACACAAACCCCGGTTTTACTGGGGCACCCTTTTGACCATTCGACCTAGTGCATATTGAAATCCATAGTGACCATTCCAAACTAGGATAGGTTGCTTACCCGATATAGGTTGTTTGAAACCGCTGCGTGCGTAGTGAAACCCTAGCTCCTGACAAAATAGGACAGGGAAACCTTACCCCAATATAGGGGTGTTTTGGCTCTCTTATATATGCTACGTGCTTTTAGAGTGTATCTCTACAGGGAATGCATATACCAGGTTGCGAGTCTGGGTATCCGACCTATGGGCACCAGTATCAGTAGTTTGAGAATCAGTCATATTTGCGGGTATCAGATTCAGACTTAGGGGCAACGATTTAGAAACAGTGATCAATGTTTGAGGAACAGTGTGTTCAGCTCATTGGCAGCATATTATGATACCCAACCGCGTGTTGTATGTTTATTTTACGCGGTTATGCTGTCCGATTGTCTGTTTACTTATACGCTTTGTTTATCTTTTTCCTAGGTAGTTGAGCACAATTGTTTCTGACCCAGCAGATATTCCCCAAGCACTCTGGACTAGAGGTCGTCGACTCCATCGATCTGAGGATCTGGTAGACGGACAACCAGTGTACTACTCTCTACCCCCGGTTACTAGATGGAGGACAGTTAGGCAGAGGGCATCAATACAGCAGTCAGTTCAGAGGGCCTTATCTACCCCACCTGTGTATAGTAGGGATCAGGGCTCTGCTTCTCCTACAGAGAGGGAATATATACCGGTAATTCAACCAGAGCAGAATAGTATGGCTAGCTTAGAGGAGATGGTGCGCCAGCTCCAAGAAAGCATGAAAATGATGCAACAGGATGCTGTCCGACAAGCAGAGTTTGCCAAGCAGCAGGCCACAGTTATGAATGAACAAGCGGAGTTAATTGTGAGGTTACAGCAGCAGAACGGAGCCTCTGCTTCGCAGCAAGTTCCTCCCCCACCAGGAGTCCCAACCCTCGGGGAGACAGCCAATGTTCAGAATGATACAGAACTTCCCACAGGACCACCTCCACCCCCGATCCTACCCCAGATCCAACCCCAGTTATCAAAAACACCTACCAACCTACTGGACTCTCCTTTTGAGTTCGAGATTGATCCTACTGCATTGAAGTTGAGCAAGCTTGAAAAGCTGTTCAAGAGATCCCAAGGGGTCAAGACCATCCCCGATATTGAAGACGGATATACTGACGCAGCTGTGACGCTGCCTGACAGATTCAAAATGCCTCATATTGATCGATTTGATGGGTCCGGGGACCCTATGGTACACTTGAGGTTGTTTTCGGATGTCCTAAGACCAATGGGCCTCAGTAGACTACAGAAGATGTCCTTATTCGGCCGGACTCTGTCAGGTGTGGCGGCTATATGGTATGCCAAACTAGAAGATGATATCAAGAGAAACTGGGACGAGATGGCTGAGGCCTTCATTGCGCAGTACTCATACAATACACAAATCGAGATTACAACCCGTGATCTCGAGATAACCAGGCAGGAACCTAAAGAGAGTTTCTCAGAATTCGTAACCAGATGGAGGGCCAAGGCTTCAATGATGACCTCAAGGCCTACAGACAAAGACCAGATTCGGATGATTGTGCGCAATCTTCAGCCAAAGTTGATGCAAAAGATGATTGTACTCCCCTTTCCTACTTTTTCTGACCTGCATGAAATGGGGGTGCAGATTGAGGATGCCTTGAGGCAAGGCTTAATTGATAATGACCGGGAGCAACCCCGAAGAACTTTCAACCGCAACACTAATGCGGGCCCGAGTGGCACTACAACTACAAGAGCCTCCGAAGTGAGCATGGTCACCACCAACCCCCCTCCGAGAACCACGGCAGCTGCACCATTTTCCGGTGCGTCCGGAAGTAACCCACCAACAGCCAAATACCCACCCAAAAACACCAGAACCTTCGCTCCACTTTATATGCCCCTGTCCAAAGCTCTGGGGGTTTTAATCAGAAAAGGGCACTTGAAGCCCCTAGAGCCGCGGCCCCTACCAGAAAGACTTCCCACTACCCACAACCCAGCCAAGTATTGCGCATTTCACCAACAGCACGGTCACGACACCGATCTGTGCTTTCGATTACGTCATGAGATTCAAGATCTCATCGATAACAGGGTGATTCTGCCGCCCGAGAAGCCCAATGTTACTACAAATCCTCTCCCCACACATAACCAAGCTCCACCACCCAAAAGAATCAATTTCATCCATACTGGGGTCGTGTCCTACGATCCTAGTATTTATATCACACTTTCCTACCTGCCTAAGCCGGAGGTTTTCCTTCCCAATTGCACCGACTTGTGCATGATGGACATCTCCATAACTCAACCCAAGCTAGCGGTAGTGGCTGCCGAGGACAGGAGAGAGGAGGTCCCAAAGGAGAAGAGGATTGTTGAGCCAGAGTTTGCGGAATTTGGGAGTTGTGTTGAGAAGACATATAGTCCGAGTGACTACATTTCAACAATAGGCCAGAATGGACCAGATGTGGAATTTCCAGCAGGAGAAGAGTTGTGTGTGATCCAAGGGGACAGTCTGGGACAAGGAACAGACGATTTAGCGGCTGTGGGAGAGGACCTTGCCAATCTCCAGTTTTACAGTGACCAAGACCTAGGGGACGTGGCAGTCAGCTGGTATGATTATGAGGAGTCGACAGAGGCTATGGGATGGTTAGACGATCAACTAGATGTGGTAGAGGAGTTTCAACTAGAACAGGGCCCGGCAGGGGTAAGAATGTCAGTGACAGCCGGAAGGGGTGAAGAACAGAGTGTATCGCCGGAGAGCACCGGTGTCAAGAATTTCGCTCGGGATTGGAGCATTTTGAGTATGGGAATTATTGAACAGTCGGTTGTATTGACACACTCGGAACAAGAAAAATTCGAAGATCCCGAGAGAATCAGGAAGGCAAAGGCCCATATGGGGATTGAAACTGCTGTGTGCACGGGAACTGAGAATGCTGCGAACATATGGATGGAAGGTGCTGCGAGTACAAGAACAGCCATACCAGAGCCGGACAGATGTTTGTCAGCTGCTGATGGAATGTGGTGGGAAGATGAGGACTTGTGTCTTGCCCACACAGATGAAGATTGGGGGGACAACCAACCCGATAACACCTGGTACCTTGGAGAGGTCGACCATATGACGCGGAGTGGACGGTACTTCAAACCTCCACACCTAGATCAACTAGAGGCCTCGGGGAAGGATAGAGAGGCTGAAAAGCAAAAGGAGAAACAACTTGAAGAAGAAGGTGTGCTCAAACAGCTAAAAAAGATGCAAGCAGACATCTCCATCTGGGGACTGCTCATGGCATCACGGGTGCATAGGCAGGCTGTCTTATCAGCCATGGACAAAGCGAAGCTTTCAATAGAAACCACGCCAGAGCAGCTGGTGGGATTAGTCTTTCCGGGAGGAGCTACCCCGACACTGACTTTTTTCGACAAGGAATTGCCACCCGAGGGGGCAGACCATAACAAGCCTCTCTACATTTCCGTGGAATGTAGGAATAAATGGATACCGGTGGTTCTCGTCGATACCGGATCCGCCATCAACGTCTGCCCGGCAAGGACGGCGTTTGCAATCGGCTTGAAAGCTGCGGATTTTGTACCAACAGCCCAAGTCATCCGGGCGTATGACAATAAAAGTAGAGAAGTGATGGGAACCGTAAAAGTTCAGACTAAAGTTGGGCCGGGACAGCATGAGATAGATTTCCATGTCTTGGAACTCCCCGCAACTTTTAATATGCTTTTGGGACGGCCGTGGCTGCATCAGGTAAAGGCAGTGTCGTCCACTTTGCATCAAATGGTGAAATACCCCTATGGGAAGGGAGTAGCCATTGTTTTCGGGAATTCATCAATCCATCCACCACCGGAAGTATCCACGCCTGTTCTAGAAATCGAGCATGGCATGGAGGATGTGTTCATATCAGGTTTTACCCTAGCTGAGGCTCAGGTTGTACAGAACATCATGGCTGCTAATGAGGGAATATATGTCAGCGCCCAAGCAGTGTATCTCATGAACAAGCTCCAACATATCCTCGGGATGGGATTAGGAAAGAGTGGCCGCAAGGGCGTCGCAGCATTGGCCGAAGTGCCACACAACCCTCATACCTTTGGTTTGGGTTATCTGCCCACCAAGGAGGATTGGGCAAGGAAAGGAAAGGAGATGGCTGGGAGAGCCAGAGCAAAGCAAATGGGAAGACCTTTTGACTTGATGCACCGGCCCATTCAGGGTACCCTAAACGGACGCTTTGTCTGGGAGAGGGAAGATTTTCCATTTTGTGGTTTTCCGGAGCCGTGGCTGAACGCGGAGAGGAAGCGCGTACCAGGGTTCGAGATTTTCTTTGACCTACAGTTACCTGGGGATGATGTTGCTGAAGAGCAGACAGACCCGACGGTTGAGATTGAACAGAACAGTAAAATGGAGTCTGAGGACACCGAACTTGAAATGGGGGTAGCACTGGCATGTCTATTTTCAGATCCTTCGATCGACCAGCTGTGCTTGGGGGATAACTTCTCGGTGTCCATGATCGGGAATGAAACGGCTACAGGCCTACCGTCAACTATTTTGGATGCATCCATCGCACCCTCTCTCATTTGGCAGTACGAAGAGGGATTTTTGTCGAGCAGCACCGGGTCAGGTAGTGAGCCGGAATCTGATTCCTCCGAATCTGTTGAGTCGGAATCAGGTTCCAGCTCGACTGAGTCTGAGTCCGGTATTCTTGGGGGTGATGACCCGGATGCCACAGTCCTGTCCAGGTCGTCTTTTTCTTTCTCTTTTGAGTCTGTTGTAACAGAAGAATCGGACGGTTTGGAAGTACATAATGAGAATGAGGTGAATGTGGTTTCCGAGTACTTTTCTGTGCCTTTGATTTATTGCTTAAATCAAGACTTTCAAAATTTTGATGAAAACGACGAGGACGAAATTCCTCCGGTTTTACAACGTTTAATTGAACAAGAACAGGAGAGGTTTGTCAAACCTTTAGTTGATGAAATCATTACTGTGAATGTTGGTACTGAGAAGGACCCGCGGCTGGTCCAGATCGGGTCCACGTTGTCTTCAGAGGAACGCGAGCGCTTAGTCGCTTTATTAAAAGATTTCAAAGATGTTTTCGCGTGGTCCTACGAAGACATGCCTGGAATCGATCCTGAGATCGTATAGCACCGGATCCCTCTTGACCTCGAGGCCCGACCTGTCAAACAGAAACTCAAAAGGATCCGCCTTGATTGGGCCATTAAGATCAAGGAAGAAGTCACCAAGCAAATCGACGTAGGCTTCCTGTTGTTATCCGAATACCCGACTTGGTTGGCCAACATTGTTCCAGTACCGAAGAAGGATGGCAGAATCCGGGTGTGTGTAGACTTCAGGGATTTGAACAGAGCCAGTCCGAAGGACGACTTTCCCTTACCACACATTGATGAGTTGGTAGATTTCACCACGGGGCATGCTTTGCTTTCGTTTATAGATGGCTTCTCAGGCTATAATCAGATAGTAATGGCACCCGAAGACCGGGAGAAGACTGCATTCACTACCCCGTGGGGTACATACTGCTACAGAGTGATTCCATTTGGGTTAAAAAATGCCGAGCTACTTATCAACGGGCCGCGACCACAATATTGCATGATATGATCCACAAGGAGGTTGAGGTGTATGTGGACGACATGATTGTCAAGTCCAAAGATAGAGAGGGCCACTACACCGCCTTACAGAAGTTCTTTCAAAGGATCAGAGAGTTTCGGTTGCGATTGAATCCTCAGAAGTGTACAGTCGGTGTTACAGCGGGAAAAATGCTAGGGTTTCTGATTACACAACGGGGCATCGAAGTCGACCCTTCCAAAATCAAGGCCATCTTAGAAATGCCACCACCGAGGACTGAAAAGGAGGTGCGAGGCTTTCTGGGTAAAGTGCAATTCATAAGACGGTTTATCTCAAAATTAACCTTGACTTGTGAACCACTTTTTGGTCTCCTGAAGAAAGGCAAGAAATTCCAATGGGACGGCCGATGCCAAGCAGCTGTCGAACAGATTAAAGAATATCTACAGAACCCGCCCATTTTATCACCACCAGAACCGAGGAAACCGTTGATATTGTACCTCTCAGTGACTGAGACCACCATGGGCTGCATGCTCGCACAAGAATCTGAAGACAAAGTGGAGAGAGCCATCTACTATCTGAGCAAGAAGATGCTAGAGTATGAGACTCGCTACACACCACTGGAAAAGGCTTGCTTAGCTTTGGTATGGGCTACCAGGAAACTACGGCACTACCTGTTAGCTCACTTCGTAATGTTGGTTTCACGACTCGATCCCATCAAATATCTTTTCGAGAAACCGGCACTTACGGGTAGGCTAGCTCGTTGGTTGCTGTTGCTCTCCGAATTTGATCTGAAGTATGTAACACGCAAGTCAGTCAAAGGAAGAGCGGTGGTAGAGTTCTTAGCCGATCATCCGGTAGAAGGGGGTGAAGCAGTTGAGTACTTATTCCCAGATGAGGCCATTTTGCACATCGACGATAAAACTTGGACGATGTACTTTGACGGAGCGTCAAATCAGTACGGATATGGGATAGGGGTGTTGCTAATAGCACCCGACGATTCCCGTATCCCCCTAGCCTTCAAACTCCGATTCAAAGTCTCGAACAATGAAGCTGAATATGAAGCATGCATTGCTGGTCTGGAAGCGGCCCTGGAACTAGGGGCAAGACGGTTGGACGTCATCGGGGACTCGAACCTTGTTGTGTCTCAAGCAAAAGGAGATTGGAAAGTAAAAGAGGAAAAGATGATGATGTATCACCAGACCTTGGATTTGCTAATTCCTCGGTTTAAGAAGCTAAACTTTACTCATCTACTAAGAGAGAACAACAGGTTCGCAAGTTCTTTAGTGACTCTGTCTTCCATGATAGACATCCCATACGGAGTCCGGATGCGTCCAGTCATCATCGACCAGAAGTTTGCGCCAGCCTACGAGTCGATTGCTGCTATAGATGAGGTTCTGGATGAAAACCCCTAGTATCATGACATTTGGAATTTCCTGGAGAAGGAAGCATACCCGCTAGAGGTAAATGCCAAGGATAAAAGGGCAATAAGAAGATTGGCCGTTCAGTTCATCATCTGCGGGGGTAAGCTGTATAGAAGAGGTCATCTGGGAATGCATAAGCTGTGTGTTGATGCCGAAGAGTCAAAGCGTCTGATGGAAGCCATCCACGGGGGGGAACGTGGAGCACATATGAACAGGGTAATGCTAGCACGGAAGATCCTCAGGCAGGGTTATTACTGGTCCACCATGGAAGAGGATTGTATCGGTTTTGTCCGGCGATGCCACAAGTGTCAAATTCATGCAAATCGCATGAACATCCCACCGTCGAAGCTGTATAACATGACTTCACCATGGCCATTTTCAGTCTGGGGAATTGATGTGATCGGGGCTGTCACTCTGAAGGCGTCAAATGGGCATGAGTTCATTCTGGTTGCGATAGATTATTTCACGAAGTGGGTCGAGGCCCAATCTTATGCGGTGTTGAAGGCTTCACACGTCGCAAAGTTTATCAAAAACAACATCATCTGTCGCTACGGGGTCCCAAACAAGATAATTTCAGATAACGGTTCCCACTTCAAAAAGGAAGTGATAGACTTGTTGGAAAAATACAACGTGGCTTTTCATAAGTCATCCACATACCGGCCGCAGACCAATGGAGCGGTTGAGGCTGCCTACAAGAATATCAAGCACATACTACAGAAGATGGTGGAAACCAACCGCGACTGGCCAGATAAGTTGCCGTTTGCTCTGTGGGGCTACCGGACTTCAATCAGAACTTCTACTGGGGCGACTCCGTATTCATTGGTTTATGGGATGGAGGCCGTTCTACCTATTGAGATTGAGGTTCGTCATTACGAGTATTGGCTGAGTGTCAAATAGCCGAGGCAGATTGCCAACAGAGCAGATTTGAGGAGCTCATGCTCTTTGATGAAAGAAGACTGAAAGCACTGTACCATATTCAGGGTTACCAGCACAGAATTGCCCGAGCTTTCAACAAGAAAGTTAAGTCCAGGAATCTAAAGGAAGGAAATTTGGTACTCAAGGACAACCGAGCTCCCATCCACGACCCTAGGGGCAAGTTTAGACCCAATTGGACTGGTTCCTACATCATTAAGTCTATCTGGTCAGGTGGAGCTGTGGTTCTGATGGATCTGGATGGCTTAGAGTTTTCACAGCCGATTAACATGGACAAGTTGAAGAAATATTACCCTTGAGAGGCTCGCTAGGCCGAACACCCGGAAGGGCGACCTAGGCAAAACTCAGAGCACAAAAAAATTTGAAATTATAAAAACTGAGCTCGCAAGGTTGAAAACCCGCAAAGGGCGGCCTTGGCAAAAGTTAGAGCGCAAAAGGAGAGTGAAAATACTCGAGCGAACCTAAGCCTGAACTACAGAAGGCTTAATTCCCGTCTTTGGGATACGTAAGCAACTTCATCCTGAAGTTCAGCCATAAATATTCTCCCCGATCAACTTTGTCCATTTGATCATCTCAGTTATCCTTGTCCATCAGCATTCATCGTGATCTCCGGTGCAGAGCTTTTCAGACTAGGGGCAACTTTCCAGTTGCTGGAGTCCGGGGTTGTGCATCTCAGTGACAGATCTCAGGCGTGTCCAGTTCTGATCCATATCGAAAATAGTTTTGAAAAGTTTTAATAAGAGATGACTTTGTTCAAATTAATCTTTTTACAACTAAGACCATTGCTGGACCAAATCAGGAAATTTTTCAGTACCACAATCTTCAAATTCATTGATTTCAATACAGAGTTCTCCTGCTCTTGCATACAATTGAAGTTGCTTTTTATTACAATCATAACGAAAACTTGAAAGTCCTAATAAAGCAATAAGCCCGGGGCATAGTCAAGTCAGGTGCCCCTGCGCCCCCTCCCAGAGTTGGTCGAAGTCTCTGATGCCAATCTAGGCCCATTCTATGCCTCTTCATTAAGCCAATCCCAACACTCATCAGACAAAGTGCAATTGAAAATGGGAGCGGGGGCCAGGAGCTCTCTAGTTCTACATGCTGTAGCATATCGGGCAAGCTGTGCGCCTCGGATCGGGAATGCAGCCGGGTACTCTATCTCTTCTGGTGGACAAGTCTGGTCATGACTGAATTGACGTCAGATCCGGAACGGAAAATAGAAGACGCATTGAGTCAAGCCAACCAGCTGAATTCCAGGTTGACGAGTCATACTGTAACTCATTGTCGGGAGATTGAGCCAAGGGCATCGCCAAGCAATGCGATCCGCAGACAAGCTACACATCCAGTCAAACCACCAATCCTCATCAAGGGCGTCGACTAGGCGCTGCCTGAAGAAATAACCACGGGCTGAGTATGTTGGGCAAGAATCCACAACCTGCAACTTGTCCATCAACCACACCTGGGGAAGGATGAAAAATGAGAGAATAAAGAATAGAGAGGTGTACGATGAGAGAAAAGTAAGAGAAGGGTGTTGTGAGAAAAACCGAGTTTGAGAGCCGAGTGATGTGAGCAATACATGCGAGATATAGGGTGGGAAACTTTACCTGCAGTAGTAGTGGACTCCCCGCAAATTTGGTTGCTTCGCGACGATAGAAAGCATCCAAGCCCGTCAACGTCTCAGCCAGAGTCATGACAATACAACTCTTACCCTCCTTCAAACCTTGGGTAACTTCAATCAATCGGACGCTAGATCCTCCAGAACCCGAGGCAAGTAAGAAATGAGATAGCATACACAAACAAAGTGCGTGTTGCCGAAAACCTTGCCAATGACGGTCGCCGCGGTCACCAGTCTCAGAAAAACGGCAAACCAAGCTCGGAATATCCAGCATTCCGTCACAAATCAGAGATCGAGCATCAGGTACGGAGAACCCACACATTTGTCCTAAGGCTTGGGCATGGCCAAGACGGGGTTGGGGCAGGATCTCTTCATTGCGCTCAGACTCCATTAAAGCTTGAAAATCTTCAAAGGTGGGACATACCTCTTGCCCGCCAAAGCTAAAAACATGTGTCACCGGATTCCAAAACCTTGCCGTGGCATGGAGAAACGGAAAGTGCAGCGGGGTACGACCCAAAGTGAATAGTGCATTTATGCCGAAACCCCGAAAATTTAGCTTTTCCGAGCCATCCAAGTTGTTAATCCAAGCTGCAAGATTTTGGGCAAGAAATTCTTCCATTTGGAGTAAATCAGTGTTGAAATGAGAAAAACTACGGAGCTGGGGCCTTTTTGTAGGGGATAAGGTTGACTGAAGGACAGGTGTCAGCATTCTGCTAGTTTCTTCCATTTTTGGCCGGCCGGCCAAGTATGGTGCCGACCGGCCATCACTTGTGGCCGGTGGAGATTCCTCATGGCCGGTGGCTCTTCCCTAGGGCCGGTGGTCCTCCCCCTTGGTTCCCTGAGTTGTTTATGTTCAGAAGTTGGGGAATCCCACCATTTCCAATGCCCTCCAGTGATCAATTCTTGCGGGGCCACGCCCATTTGCTTATCGAGTTGTTGTACATTTGTTTATCGAGTTGTATTTCACTCTCTTTAAGTCTTCGTGTTGCTTATCGAGTTGTACTCGCACTTAGTTAGCTTATCGAGTTTTCTCGTTTTGCTTATCGAGTTGTAAGTCGGTTCGCTACCTGATTATTACGATGCAAGTGCTTAATTTTCAAACGAATTTCAGTCTCATTCACATTGTTATGTGATGCCTTGCGATGCGATGCATAGAACGTGCAAATGTAACATCTCTTGAATCAAATAGCAATTTCATTTCCGTCATGTGTTTTGCAAAGAAATACACAGTTTTGAAAAACAATGATAACAAACCTGCCTGAGGCAGTGCAATGTGCTTGAACTACCAAAAGAAAAGGAAAGGTAAAGCAGAAAAAGAGTAGGGCAGCAGAGTATCGGGATTGATACTGGTAACCCCTCCCCTTGCGGTCGACGCACCTCCCGCGCCCTTGTTCGAGTCAATTGTTTGGTGTGACGCCGTCATTATTCAAGATATCGCAAGAAAGCGCGCTTTTTGGTAGGCTTTCGAGTTGACCTCAGGCCGTATCTTTTTGAGCGACGCTCCGTATGTGCGAGGAACATCCCTTCCCATATCCTTTTGCATCTTGTGAGCTCCACAGCATGCTTCAATTGTATTGTGTTGCAGTGTTTTGCATTACACGCCTCAGGTTTTTATACACATTGCCTGCGTAGACCGCACGCTTTACTTGCATGTGTTCAGGTTTCTTTTTATACACATTACTTGCGTAGACCGCATGCTTTACTTGCGTAGACCGCATGTTTTATCATTACTTGTGTAGACCGCATGTTTTATCATTACTTGCGTAGACCGCATGCTTTACTCGCGTAGACCGCATGTTTGTAATCAGTATCATTACTCGCGTAGACCGCATGTTTTGTTTGCGTAGACCGCATGCTTTACTTGCGTAGACCGCATGTTTGTAATCAGTATCATTACTCGCGTAGACCGCATGTTTTGTTTGCGTAGACCGCATGCTTTACTTGTGTAGACCGCATGTTTGTAATCAGTATCATTACTCGCGTAGACCGCACGTTTTGTTTGCGTAGACCGCATGATTTACTTACGTAGACCACATGTCTGTAATCAGTATCATTACTTGTGTAGACCGCGTGTTCCGCTTGTATGGACCGCACGTTTTGCTTGCGTAGACCGCATGTTTTGCTTGCGTGGACCGCGCGTTTTGCTTGAGTAGACCGCATGTTTTGCTTGCATGGACCGCACATTTCGCTGGCGTGGACCGCATGTTTCGCTTGCGTGGACCACATGTTTGTAACCGATTTCATTGCCTGCGTAGACCGCATGCTTATGTTCAACTTCATTGTATTGCTTGCGTAGACTGCATGCTTTACGCACATGTGTTTGTGCCTTCACGGCATTGTCATGCCTCTCACTTGATTTGTGTTGCCATGCATTTTCAATTGCATTATGTGCATGTTAATAATAAAATCGTACCTGTTAAGTTTGTTTCCTTTGCAGGCACGATATTGTATGTACGGTTCATTTGCGACTGGTGGAACCAGACGAACCGGACAGGTATTGTACCCTCCGCGTGAGACGTATCGAGAATTTCATAATTCTCTTACATCCTTTCTGCATTGTAGTGTAGTTTGGTGTATGCTAGCTTAAAACTGTCGCATGTATGCTTCGTTACAGCTTTCTTTGAATGATCATGAGTTATGCTCGGCTTCGTGCATTCGTCTTGCATTTTGCCCCTGCCTTCGGGCGCATACCTTGTCTGTCTTGCATGCTTTGTCTAAGTCTTCGACCTTGTCAAAAATGGGTCGTCTCTGGGCTTTGACATTCACTCCCGTCATCGTTATGACTTCTGAGTTCTGTCAAAGAGGGGCAACTGTAGACACCCCATTTTTGACCGTCCTCAAGGCTTGGACGTCACCGCTTGAACACTCGGTGATCCTCTTTGTTTGTGTTCGTCTTGAGTTCCCGAAGGTCTTGGCTACGCGCCTTGCCTCAGGATCTCTCGACTCGACTGTTCCGTGTTTGGTTTTGGCACCAAACATTTGTGTTTTTGCCTTGAAGGGCAGGGAATGGCTTGTTAGCCATCCCCACATCCCACCGGCCCTCCCCTCGCATCACCGGCCGTTTACTGATGTAGCCGGCCATGGTTTCTTAAAACCAATGGCCGATCGGCACTATATTTGGCCGACCGGCACTTTGTTTTGCCGGTGACCGTTTTTGCTGGCCGGTTTGACTCCTTTGCACCCTTGAGGCATGGTGCATGCCAGCTGTGCCAGCTGGGATGCACCATCACTCCTCCCCGTGCGGTTGATGGCTGTTTTGAGCCCTTGCCCCCCTAATTCTTTCTAGAAGGATGACCCTTTGGCCAAGCTTCTTGGGGAAGCTTGGCCAGCTGTCCCAGCTTCTTCAAGAAGCCAGGGACCATTTGCACCCTTTGCCCCTTTTGATATAGCTTCTTGGAGAAGCTTGGAGTCTTTTTTTGCCTATATAAGCACCCCTCCTCTCCCATTGTGAGGGGTTAGAGCTTTTGAACAAAAAAAACCATAGCTTCTATATCTATTTATCTGTATTATACCCTCTCTCTCTATATCTCCCTCTCTCTCATCCTTTGTGTGTGTTTCTAGGCCTAAATAGTGTGTTTTGACCTTACTTTTGCACTAATACACACACCATTACACCTTGCTTCGAGTTTGAGAGGCATTGAGGGTTGATTCTTGAGGTTTTGGACTGATTTTGGTCAGAGGAGGGTGGCTGGAGCTTCTGTTCTTGAAGTGTTCTTCAAGGGTGAGATTCTTACTTTATTTTCCCCAATCTTGCACTAGTTTTCTACCTGTCTTGCATGCTGATTTGAGCTTTGTGTATAACATAAAAAAGTCTTGTATTTTCATGCTTAACATCTTTCATTAAGGGTGTTTTGGCATTGGGGGTCGAACTCCCCCTCTTAGGCCTCTTTTGGCCTATTTTGGTGCCTTTTTCTTTAAGCCTTGTTTACTTTGTTGTATTAGCCTTCTCACCGCTGAAATCCAGTGGATTTTCAGTGGTGAGGAAGTGATTTTGAAGTCTTGTGTAGGGGAGGGACACCCCTCTCCCTTTGTGTCTCATTTATGCATGTTTTTGGCTCATAAGGATAGCATGCATGAGTAGTTGCATTTGGTATCATTTCAGAGGTTATTTGGGGTTTATTTGGCATATCTTATCTCTATTCCATGCTGGTTTGTTGGCCTTTTACATACACCATACACTTACTTTGTAATTCTCCATCTTGCCTAAAATGGTGTCATGTGTTTAGCCTAGTATATCTTCATGATTTGGCTTAGCTTATTGAAGCTTTTGGTTATGATTTGTCATGCTTTAGGTCTGTTGGCAACTGTTTTTGTCATGTTTGTCGTGTTTTATATAGCCCCTTTGCATTCTAGAATTTTGGCCTTGAGTGAATGGGTCATTAGCATGCTTTGGTTAGGTTGTTTAAATGATTTGGAGTCACTTCTTATGCTATTTCAGTCCCCATACCATGCTTGTATGACAGCATCTATCATCCCTTTCATGCCTTGAGGTGTTGTAGTTTTGTGCCTTGAAATGGGCATTGTGCATGCTTGTATGTTTAAGTCACTTGGGTTGCCATTCATGAGGGTTTTGGGGCGTGTTTTAATGCATTAAAACTCTGTTTTTTTTTTTTTTTTTTGGGGTTGTTTGATTCATACCATGTGTGGTTATGATAGTTGTGGTAGAAGGCTTCTTTCATGCCTTAGCCTTATGCTCTTTGGTATGCAAGTTTGCATGAGTATTTGCCCATCATTCCATCACTTTTGGCCACTGTTTTGGGGTGTGGCTGAGGGTCCTCCATCTTAGTGTAAGTCCATGGATCATATATTTGCATCTTGTAGTATGCTCATGACATTGCGTGTTGTGGTATCCTTATGGTTTGTGCATTGTTGCATGCCCACCTCTTTACATATTTGCCTATCTAGTGTGCATTGTAGTATTGCTTGTAGTGTTGCATGCTAGTGGCATTACCATGTTGTTTGCATGATAGTTTGCATTGCATCACATTTGACATGTTTTGCATCTTAACTTCTTGTTGCATTTTTGAGCCATGTTTGCACAACATGCATTGCATTGCTTGGTTTGGGGTGTCAAACCTAGTGTGAGGGTGAGAGGTGTTCATACTACAAGTGATGAAACACATCTCAACCCTCGGTCATCGAGGCCCTTGACTTTGACATGATAGGGTCTTGGTCCTCATTTGTGTGTTGCATGCATTTTACATTGAACGGCAAGTTTGGTCCCTTAGGCTATCATGCGCAATCGATGGCCCAAGGATCAAGGACCATGCTCCCCTGAGTCCAATACATGATAGGGAACATGGCCATGCTTACATGTGCTTGAAATTCTATGCCATGCACTACCTGTCCTCTGCTGCTGTGAAAACTGTTTTCTGCAGGAAGTTTTTGCCGACCGGTAACATTTAGTGCCAACCGGCCATTATCGAATGGCCGATAATTTCATCAGAAGCCGACGGCATTTTACCATGGCCGGTGGTCATTTCACTTAGCTGACGGTGTTCCGCAGTGTGCATAGAAGATACCCTGGGATCTTAGCAGTCTTCAGAGAAGCAAGGCAGTGCAAACAGAGGCAGTAGTGCTATGGCAATGAATTTCTGGGCAAGACGGATCAAGCATGCATCATCCGCAAATCCCGAGGCAGGGTTGCGGCCACCTTTCTTCTATATTTATTTGTCAATTAAATTAGAAGTTTTGTAATAATTAATTGGCTAGGCTAGTTTGATTTATTCATTCGGCTTGTATTATTCTTTTGGTCCCTCCAAGCGAGGGCAAATTTGTAATAAGTGTGGGTGCGTGTGTGCATGTCTTCCAACCCCACGTCTTTCTTCCCTTTTATTTACCAGCTTTCGATGGTAGACTAGGGCATATTTAAATTAGCATAACAGCATGACAGCATGTTTGCATTCATTCATCTGTTTTGCATGCACCGGGCTCGGCGCATCATTCTAACTGCATCTGTATTTCAATTCCAAATTGAATACGTGTTAGTTGTAGCATTTCACATGTCATTGTAGATTAGCCGAGCCTATTCTAGTGACATTCTGTATGTGATGCATTAGCCATTTTTAACATGAACTAGGGTCATGCATGATTAGTAACTAGTTTCTGTTTTGGCACGGAGTACTAGGTAAGCTTTTATGCTTTAGCATACCGCATGCGTGTGAGTGTTGCCATAATAACATGATTACCATGAGGCTAGCTGCTTATGTGATATAACTGCTTGAATGCCTGTGGATGGAGGTCAAATTACCTAAATTGGAATAAATGCGTTAAAACTGTGAGTTTTAAGCCCATTAGATAGTGGCAAAACCATCTTTTCTTAAGTCCACTTGAGGGTGGCAAAATCTTCATTTTAACCTACTTGCGAGTAGCAAACCATTTCCAAAACTAACATGAAATGCTTTGTTCCAATTTTGGCGATTTGGTCTATACTTGTTTGCCGTGCGCATAACATAGTAAATTTAGGCTAATAACAGGAATAAGAACACATAACGTTTTCAAAATCGGATATCATGGTTAGTAGTGGCCGATCTTCGGATCGGGCGAGTGGGGTGCTCATAGCTGACCTTCCCCAATCGTACCCAAGTTCCCGAGCCGAGGCAACTTTGGTGATGACGGACACGTGGCCTTTGGCACCGAGTCAGGGTTTCCTAAATTTCCCCATTAAGAAATATTTAGGTGGCGACTCTGTATCTGGCAAAGTAGTCCATGTTTGGCACTTCTTTCAAAAATCTGTTTTTCTTAAAACGATTTGTCAGATTTGGACTCTTTGGTTCAAAGATTAAGAACCGTGACAAAATCGAGTCCGAATTGTAGCGTGTAGCGCGGGGTCCCTCGCGGGCGTGTTACAGACATGTGGAGCTTTGTGCATACCTTGTTTCTTACTGCCTTCTTTTATGAGAGATTTCCTACAATGGGCCCCATCCCTAGAGAACACGAGCCCTTCATTACTGATGAAATCTTTGATGTAGAGGGCCACCCTGTCCTAGATGTAGAGGGTTAGCCTGTCACAAGGCAAGTGCGCCAGTCCTTTCCTCACATCTCTCGGTGGTCTCAACAGGCCCTTTTCAGACTATGTTGACCATATGGAGGAGTGTGTCTTCCATCCTTTCACTCAGCCTCTCCCAAGCGTTTCTATTGTCCCCTTTTATTTTTCAGAGGCCCGCCACATTGATTTTTCTCTCGACAGCATCCAGGCTAATTCTCTCCTTATTGCTGCCATGATTCACCCTGGATTCTTGCCCATGTGGAATGAAGAAGGTGCGTCCAGCGTTGTTTACCGACTGGACAGGGTCTTTATGCAAGTCGATATGGATCAGGGCGTCTCAGATGCTCCCCCTCCTCAGACTGATTTCTACGGGAGTTTTCAGCGATTCATTCGTGACTACGCCGCTCTACTTGTGGAGGTCCTTGGAGTCATGGAGCTTCCCTCACTTGGGAGAGAGGGTGCCTATACTCCAGACAATAGGTTGTTCTAGCAGCGCAATCTCAATTCGTTCTTCAATTTTTGCAACAGCACCCCGATCGTCCTCGCAGTGGAACCTATTTCGGAACCTGACTTGTCCCTTCAGCTACCTTCTGGCTGAGGGAAACAATCCAGCATATTCTACCGCTTCAAACTTTTGTCCTTGCACATTGTAGAGGAGCCTCATCCTTCTGGGGCAATGTCTGTTCAACCCTTGCAAACTGCTCCCCCCGAAGTGAGTGCAACAGTACGCAGGACCCGTTCCAGGCTAAGAGCAGCCCAAGCAGCGGTGGCGTCGATTCCCAAGGCACATGCTTCGCTCAGCAGAAAGAGGCTCCGAAAGGTATGCATATTTAGACAAGTATTATTTAATCTCCTTGTACTCATCATGTTTATTACAATAACCGCATGATCTTCTTCTTCTTTTAGGGGCCACAGAACATCCTGCCCTTCGGTCTAGGGGGTTCTTCTACTGTCATTGGCCTTTCTTCAAACTCAGACGACAATGACAACCTCCCCATTACGACTAGAGTAACAAAATCTAGGGCTCGCAGGGAAGTTCTTTCAAATGTTGAAGAGGAACCAATTGTGGGAGGTGATCCGACCGCTGAGGCCAAGGCAAAGCCAGTTGTGGAGACTGCGGACACTGTGCAAGTTCCCCCCGCTGCGGAAGTTGCAGCGGGTGATATAGCCGCTGAGGGTTCAGAGCCTCTGCATCCTTCTAACTCTATGCACTCTGGCCGCTCCGCTGTTAGCGGGGACAACTTTGTACCTGAGACCCCTAGAGAAAGTCGTGGCTTGAAAGAGCCGCTGGAAGTTGTGCCACCTACCCTTGGAGCTGCATCTGGTGGTTCCTCCCAATCTACTGAGTCTCCGCTAATTCAGCAGACTCCACTTCCAGACATTCAAGTGGCTGGAGAGAGTGTAAGTGCAGCGGCTGTTTCTACTGTCCCTGTTGTGACCCCTCTGGACTTAGACAGACTTGCAAAGGTAGCTGTCACTTTAGCCGCCCACACTGTTACTACTGCTGTTGGGGCCTCTGACCCAGTTGCTTCGGCAACTTCTGAACAGCTGGCAGACTTGTACCCCACTTATTTTCCAGAGGTGCCAGCTGACCTTGGGATGTCTCGTGATTTTTATACTGGGATGGACACCACTGTTGTTCTAAACCTGAATGTTAGGGATTACCAGATGGACGACCTTTTTCGGAGCGATGCAATGGTGCAGGCAGTTTTGGTCTTTCTCGTGAGGCTAGTTCACCCGGTCGTTAGCCAGCGTCTACCCACTCCATTACCGGTGGGTAGTCATCTTCAAGGGAGGTGCGCCGCCCTCAGACCTTTGGTCACTCCGTCAACCTCCCTCCAGTGATTGAAGCAGGCGGTGGTGTGAGAGAGTCTCCCCGGCCCCCAGAGAAAGTATCCTTCCTAAGTTACTGCGTTTCCTCCGAAGCTGCTGCAACCCTTGCTCGTATCTAGACACTGTATCCGGACACCTTTACCGCCTTTAATATCCCTGGGTCAATAGTTCAGACGGCACTACTGGAGTCACTTGCTGACTTTATTCGTGATCTGGCCACCAAGCAGATTCTGACTACTCCCAGCAAGTTTGTGGAGAGTGGCGAGGCCAATCTGAGTAGCTTTGAGAGTAGCGGTTTTAACCTATCATGGATGAAGGCCAGACTTCAGACAATTGATAGCTTCCTCGAGCATGCCGACAATGTGGCGATCATCGCGTCTCTAGAGGAAACCATTAAGGAATGTAAGGATGCCCTGGAGCAGCACCAACAGAACCTGGCTCCACTCAAAGAGAAGGATTTGGCATTGGTTTCCCAGTTGCCTCAAGATGTGACTCTGATGGACTCCCTTTTGAAGGGTTTGATTTGATTTAATGTAGCTTTGTGACTTTGTTATGATTTCTTTTGTTCTTTTTATTTTTGTTGTTGCATCACACTTGGTGCGCCCATTTTCTTTTCCCTTTTTTTTTCGTAACTTCTCTTTCAAACACTGTAATCATGTCCTGGAAGTTTGATTTTTTTTTTTTTTTGTTTTAATGAAAAGTATGGATGCTTGGTAGTACTCTTGTGCTTCATTTCATTGCCTCCCTTACATTGCTTTCACATAGCTTCTAAAGATAAGGCAAGCTCTTTACAAGTGGAAAATTTCATTACAACTAAGCTTTCACAAGGATAAACTTTCACTAAGTCTGGAAAACCTTTCTCACACTAAATGTATATGAGAGTAATGTGTTTACTAAGTGTATGACCCTTTCTTTACACTTTACATTAGAAGTATTAACAAAGAAACTTACAACTCTTTTTAAAACAAATTAAGGAAAATATTCTTTGACATACTTGGCATTGATAGGGCCAGTTCTAAATCCATCATCTACTCTTGTCAACTTGTAATACCCGCTGCTGCTTACCTCAGCAACTTTGTAGGGGCCTTTCCATCTAAGTGAGAACTTGGGGATTGGTTGCCCCCGCATGACTGCATCCACTGTTTTCCATACTAAGTCTCCTTCCTTGAACTTTCTATGTTGAACAGATTGATTGTAGGCACGGGCTATGGATTGATGATACTTTTCCATTGCTCGTGAAGCCCGATCTCTTCTTTCTTCAGCTGCCTCTATGTCATTCTTCTTGTTGTCTGGAACTAAGTGCACTGACATAGCCATTCTTGCTGAAGGTACTGCCAACTTAACTGGTAACACAGCTTCGGACCCATATACTAAGGAAAATAGGGTTGCCTGAGTTGGCTTCCTCTTTGACATTCTATACGCCGAAAGTGCTACGGGGAGTTGCTCAGACCATGTGCCTCCCGCTTCATCATCATCTTACTCAGTATTTGGATGAGGGTTTTGTTGGTCGCCTCAGCTTGTCCGTTCCCTTGGGAATAATATGGGCTAGACTTATGATGCTTAATTTGGTAGGCATCCAGCAGTCTTCCCACATGGCGATTTACAAAAGGAGTTCTATTGTCAGACAGCATCACTTTGGGTATGCCAAACCTGCAGATTATGTTCTCTCTGATGAAATTGGCTACTCCTGCCCCATCTGCCTTCCTCATTGGTATAGCCTCTGCCCACTTGGTACTAACTTCGGTTGCTGCGAGTATCCATCTATATCCTTTGGACTGTTGCGCTATAGGACCTACCAAGTTAAATGCCCAAGTATGGAACGGATAAGGAGTCTTAATGTTGTGCAATTCAACCGCCGATGCATGTATCAAATTCCCAAACTTCTGATAGGACTGGCATCTCCTCACAAATTTTTTAGCATTTTTTTCCATTGTTGGCCAGTAGTAGCCAAGGTGAATGAGATGTCCATACAACCGTTGTCCTCCCTGATGCTCTGTCTTGTGGGCTTCCCTTAGTATCTCATTTGTCTCATCTTTTGATAAGCACACTAAAGGTTCCCTTTCAAAGCTTCATTGATACAACTTGCCTTGGTCAAGGAAGAAGAGGAGGGCTCGCTTCTTAACTCTGATCGCATCGGCTTTGCTCTCGAGTAGTGTGTCATTCCCAAGGTAGTCGATATATGGCTGCCTCCATTCTTCACTGCTTAAGAAATGGGCCTCCTCTTCCTTAGGCTGGGACTAACACTTTACGCATTAAGTTTATCAGTTGCTTCTTGCCTACCGACGCACTTTGCCAGCAAGTTGTTGGGACCAGCGAAAATACAACTCTCCTCTGAGAAGCAGAAACGGTGCAAGTTCTGCTGGTCTAATTACTCCCTAGCCAGTTTTTAGCTGCTTGATTATATCTGCTTTCCACCCCTTAGCATCTTGCTCTGCATGTTCTTTGGTTAGCATTGCGGGCGTCGTTCTTTTCTTGATGACGATTAGGGCTGGGCATAGAACCCACCCACCCGCACAAACCGCCCGACCCTACCCTACCCGCACCCTTTTGGGCGGTTTCGATGTAGGTAGGTGGGCGGGTGCGGGTCAAAAATTCTGCCAAAAATCGGGTTCGGGTCGGGTTGCGGTTCTGACCCTACCCGAACCGCAACCCGCGACCCGCGTATTAATATATATATATATATATTTATATATTTACAAAATAAACCTTATTTATTTATTACTTATTAGGGCAGGCTCTTATTTTTTGCCCAGCCCGTCTCTGTCTCTCCTCTCCCCCTTTTCATTACCTTCCTTCCTTAGCTATAGCAGCAGCCAGCCGCTAACCCTAGCACAGCAGCAGCAGCGGCGGCAAGGCGAGACGCCGGCGATCGGCAGCAGCAAAGCAACCGGCGATCGGCAGCAGCAAATCAACCGGCGATCGGCAGCAACACAGCCCTATACGGTTCTCTCTCTCTCTCTCTCTTTTTCATTCGATTGATGGCTCTCTGTTTGATTTGGCAAGCTGATCTATTAGTATTTGTAACATGTCTCTGCTTGATGTTGATCTGATCTGTTTGCCTCAACTTTGGTATCTCTTTGTTCTCAAGATTTTTCTCTTTTCCTTTCTTGAGCAATGGATTCAACCACAAAAATTATGGTCTGCTTAAACAAAAACGTCTTTAAAATTATAAAAAATAATTTGAATTACAGTATTTCAAAGTTGATCTGTTTGCCTCAACTTTTGCTTAATGACAGTATTTTCAACATTTTATTTTATTTTATTTTTTTGTGGCAATCAAAACAAGCTATAACAAGATTATAAAAAATATCCCCTCCCTTTGTAAAATTATAAAAAATAGAAATAAAAATATTAATTTTAATCTTGTTCCCCACTTTATTTTTTTTTTAAATTTGAATTATTCATGTTGTTCTTTCTTCATTTGTTTTATTTTCGTTTTTCATGACAAAACTAGAGTGAGCTGCTTAATTATTTTTTTTTTCTTTTTTGTATTTTTTTTGACAGAGTAATAATGTGCTCTATATATGCTTTCTTCTTGTATTAATGATGAATTTTCTTGTATGCAAAAAGGGACAGAAATGAATTTACTTTAAAATAAATAATTAATTATTATGTTTCCCTTGTTGGATGTGAAATCCCTCTTGAAAGCTCCAAGGGGAGACAAAAACATCTTTTCAATAGTGATGAAGTTAGACATGTTATTTGACTATTTATCCATAAATTTAATCAAAATGGTATTGGTATGGTATTGTATATGGTTTAGATTCAATTATTATACCATCCATGACTTAATTGTTATCTCATACATTTTTAATTTTTTATTACCAGTTTGAATGGGTAAAGATAACAATGCTAGTGTTGAATCTACCGGAAGCCCTATTGTTCCACCAGAATCATCTAATTCTCAAACTAATGTTTCCCCATCTGAATCTAAGCCTCCTAAACCCCCGAACAAAAGAAAGAGTGAGAGTAGTGGTGAGAGAGCACCATCCTCAGTTTGGGACCATTTTGATAAGGTTATGGGAGAAGATGGGAAACGTAGAGCAGTGTGTAAGTATTGTTTTAAAGAGTATATGGCCGATTCTAGGACTCATGGGACTAGTAATTTGAGAAGTCATACCCCTAATTGCAAACAATTTCCAAACAATGATAAAGATGGGCAACAAACATTGAGTTTTAAATCAAAACAAAATGCCGAAGAGGGTGTTGAGGTTGTGGCAACAAGTTTTAGTTTTGAGGCTTGTAAAAGGGCTCTTGCCGAGATGGTGATTATTGATGAGTTACCTTTTCGATTTGTGGAGGGAGTTGGGTTTAAAAGATTTTGTAATGTTGTCGTTCCTAAATTCACACCAATCCCATCTCGTCATACCATAGCAAGAGAAGTGACAAACATATTCAACAACGAGAGAGATAAATTGAGGAGGTTGATGAAGGGTCGTAGAATTTGCTTCACTATGGACACTTGGACTTCTATTCAAAATTTGTGTTACATGTGTCTAACGGCTCATTTCATTGATGATAATTGGAAACTACAAAAAAGAATCATAAACTTCCAACAAGTTGAAGATCACAAGAGGGAAACTTTGGGTAGAAAAATTGAGTTATGCTTGCTTGAGTGGAACATCGATAGTATCTTCACTGTAATTGTTGATAATGCTAGTTCCAACAATCTTACCATTCAATACTTGAGAAGGAATACCAAAGATTGGAAGGGGACCATTTTGGAGCATGAGTTTTTGCATATGCGGTGTTGTGTACATATTCTAAACCTTGTTGTGAGTGATGGATTGAAGGAAATGGATGATTCTATTGCAAATATTAGACTTGCGGTTAGGTATGTAAGGTCTTCTCCTAATCGGCAAGATGCTTTTAAGAAGTGTGCGGCCTATCTAAAACTTGTGACTACTGTTCTTGTATGCCTAGATGTACCAACAAGGTGGAATTCCACATATTTAATGTTGGAGGCCGCTGAAAAGTTTGAGAATGCTTTTAACCGTTTGAAGTAGGAAGACCCCAATTTTGAAACTTACTTCAAGGATGTTGATGGTGGGATTAGGAGGATTCCAAATGAGGAGGATTGGAAAAAATGTAGGTTGTTTGTGAGATTTTTGAAACTATTCTACCTTGTAACAAAGAAATTTTCCGGGTCCCTTTTTGTTACTTCCAATGCATTTTATAAAGAGATGTTTAAAATTGAAAGCACAATTAATCAATTAATTTTGGACAATGATGATGTTTTGTGCACAATGGCTATGAGTATGAAGCAAAAGTTCAACAAATATTGGGGGGATGGAAATAAGATTAATTTGTTGTTGTATGTTGCTGTTACTCTTGATCCTACAAAAAAGATAGCATACTTGGAGTTTTGTTTTACAAATATATTTCATGGAGAAAAGAGGAAGGTGGATGAGATGGTGAACAAAATTATTGCTTTTTGACTCGTTTGTACAACCATTATGCCACAATTTATTCATCAAATGAGAGTGTCTCGAGGGTGACTGAAGTGGAGACAATGGTGATTGATGAGGATGATTTGGATTCTCAAATGGAGTCCCAATTTAATTCATATTTGGAAGGGCGCTTCACTAGTGGAAGCAAGTCGGAATTAGACAAGTACTTGGGCAAGGTTGAACATTTTGCAAAAAAGTAGACATTTGAGATATTGGAATATTGGAAGAATAATGCAACAAAGTATAGAGTGTTATCTCAAATAGCAAAGGATGTGTTGGCCATGCCCATTTCTACCGTTGCTTCGGAGTCGGCTTTCAGTACTGGGGGACGTATCCTTGATCCATTCCGTAGTTCACTTGCCCCTTCCATGGTTGAAGCTCTTGTATGCACACAAAATTGGCTTAAAAGTAACCTTCCAATTTCTCTTCGAAAAGCAATGGATGATGTGGAGGAATTTGAGCAATACAACTCGGGTAATTTGTGAATATCTCTTCATTTTTAATTCTATTATTATTTTTACTATGCAAGTTTATTTATCTTCTCTAATCTCTTGTTGACTCATGCTTTTAGGTACTTTGGAGCCATGTTCCTCTTCAACCCCAAAGTCTAATGTAGATGCTATAATTGAACTTTAATGTTCATTTGGCTCATGTGTGAGATTTTTCTAATTAGTTGAGATCAGATTAATGTTTATTTATTTATATCTATTTATTTATATTTATTAATTTGGCTCATTGGAATTTTTTTTGGCAGATTGTTGGATGAGATTGGACATTGGACATTGGACCTAAAGAGTTTAGTGAAGCCTTGGATGGATACCACCTTTTGAAATTATTTTGGATGAAGTTTGTAGACAATGTTATTTTAGTTTGTAACTAATGTTTATTATTATTTTTTTATTTTGGATGAATGTAAAATTAATTGGAGCACTAAATTTTAGGTAAGCTTGCTTTAGATTTTGGATGGATGGATGGATGAAAACTAATTTATTTTAGTTTCTAACTAGTTATTATTATTATTTTTGCATTTTGGATTAATAGGTAAGTTTTGGATTATGGATGGATGGAGATAACTAGTTATTATTATTATTTTTACATTTTGGATGAATGTAAAATTTAGGTAAACTTTGGATTATGGATGGATGGAGATAACTAGTTATTATTATTATTTTTGCATTTTGGATGAATGTAAAATTTAGGTAAACTTTGGATTATGGATGGATGGAGATAACTAGTTATTATTATTATTTTTGTATTTTGGATGAATGTAAAATTTAGGTAAGCTTTGGATTATAGATGGATGGAGATTGATTTTAGTGTGAATTTTAATGTTTTAGTTTGTAATTAGTTTTATCAATTATTTTTGTATTTTGGAAGAATGTAAAATTTATTATATCATTATATGGGCATTTATGTTATCATGAAATTTAATTTATAACTTTTCCATAAATAATAAAAAAAATGCTTAAAAAGTAGCCCAACAACATGTCAAATTTGTTCAAATTAATATCATAACTAAGCCCAATTTAAAAAAAAACCCAAACCGCAAACCGAACCGCACCCGCTCGCACAACCAACTGACCCACCCGCACAAACCGCGAACCGCATCGCATGCGGTTGCGGGTTTGTTTTCTTCAACCCACATGTGTGCCGGTCAGGTCGGTTTTGACCCGCACCAGGCCAAAACCGACCCGCGATCAGCCCTAATGACGATGGCTATACTATCATCTGGTATCTTCACCTTTGCCCCCAGTGTAGCCAAGGCATCGGGAAAACGGTTATGTACTCGAGGGGTATGCTAGATTTGGACATCATCAAACTGAGCAAGCAACTTTTGGACTACGGTGCAATATGGGGCCAACAGAGGCTCCTTCAAGGCGAAATCACCCGTCGTTTGCTTGACAACTAACTTGGAGTCGCCCCAGATTTTTAGCTTGCGGATGCCCTTCTTTTGGGCAACTATCAGACCTAGTATCAACGCTTCATATTCAATTTTGTTGTTTGAACATTCAAAGTCAAGCTTATATGACAAATGGAACTTCCCTCCTTCTTGACTAGTTAGTGTTATGCCAGCTCCACCTTTCCCAGCTCCGGAGGCTCCATCAAATTTTAAGTCCCAATAAGTCTGAACTGCAGCTGCTGATACATGGACCGCACCTGGTAGGGATACCTCTGCAGGTTCATGTTCACCGGATGGGAGCTGGGCCAGTAAGTCTGCAAGTGCTTGGCTCTTGATGGCCTTGGGAGTAACACAAGTGATATCATATTCTGCTAAAGCCATCTTGCCATTCTTCTAGTCAAAGCGGGCTTGCTCAGCAAGTAGCGAACTGGATCACTCCGGGTCACAACCTGGATCGGGTGTGCCAAAAAGTAGTGCCGCAACTTCTGCACTGTGAAGATTAAGGCTAGGCAATGCCTCTCAATTGGGATATATCTCAATTCGGCACCATTGACTTTGCGGCTGATGTAATAGACTGGCTTCTCAATGCCATCTATGTCTTGGACAGGTAAGGCTCCAATAGACCGTGGAGTAGAGGTCAGGTATAGTAGCAGAGGCTTTTCAGGCTGTGGGGCAATCATTGTAAGTGGGAAGGTAAGTGCTTGCTTCACTATATCAAATGTCTGTTGGTGTTCTTACAACCATTCAAACTTGTGGTTCCCTTTCAGCAGTGTCCCAAAGGGGCAAGTTATCTCAACAAGAGCTGGAATAAACCTCTTGAGGTATGACACTTTGCCTAGGAATTTCTTCAGAGCTTTTTGAGAATGTGGCGGAGGCATCTCTATAATTGACTTGATCTTGTCCCCATTTACTTCAATCCCCCGCTGATGTACAAGGAAACCAAGGAACTTGCTAGCGGTAACTCCAAAGGCACACTTGAGAGAGTTCATCTTGAGGCAGAATTTGCGGCAACGTTGAAAAACCTTTTCCAAGTCGCAGAGGTGGCGATTTGCCTTAGTAGACTTGACCACCAGATCATCTACATATATTTCCACTTCGTGATGCAACATGTCGTGGAACACTGCAGTCATAGCCCGTTGGTAGGTTGCCCCCGCGTTTTTCAACCCGAAGGGCATCACTGTATAGAAAAAATTTCCCAAGGGTGTTCTGAAAGCCATCTTTTTTGCATCTTCTGGTGCCATTTTGATCTGGTTATAACCACTGAACCCATTCATGAAAGAGAACATCTGATGGTCGGGAATTGAATCAACAAGTGTATCGACATGGGGTAATGGAAACTCATCTTTCGGGCAAGCCTTATTCAGGTCACGAAAGTCTACGCAAACCCTGATCTGACTATTCTTCTTCTGCACAGGAACAATATTTGCTAGCCAAGTTGGATATTGTATAGGCTCAATGAACTTGGCCCTCTGCAACTTTTCTACCTTTGCTTTAATCTTTGCTTTAATCTTTGCTTCAAGATCAGGATAATACTTTCGAGTGTGCTGCTTGATCGGTTTAAAGTTAGGAAAAGTGTCCAGATGATGAGTGACGAGGGATGGGTCAAAACCAGGTATCTCATCATATGTCCAAGCAAAGACATCACTGCATTGCTTTAGTAGTGTTATCAATTCTGCCTTAGCTGCTGGAGCCATTGTATCACTGATAAACACCGGCTTGCTCTGCCCAGGTAAGTCACTGAGGTTGACTTCAGCAAGTACCTCTTGCTGGGGTTTGGGCCTATCTTGCATGCCTTCAGGGGCGGACTCAGGTGTCTCCACCAACCCTTCTTGGGACTCACTTCCATCACATTTATTTGCCTCAGGGCCATCCTCCCAGGGTATGAAGTTTGGCCCCCAAGACCGTCATAGGTAATAGACTGTCTTGCCGCCCTCGCGCACCTTAACGATCTTGGGTGGAGGGCTTGCGGATTTGCTGCTCCTTTTATGTCCGCTGCTTTCTGAAGTAGCCTCTGCATCTCTAATGTCTTCTCACTTCTGCAATTTTACCCCTGCAATTTACCAGTCCTTGGAGTTTCATCCGTTGACTACTCAGTAAACAAAACTGCATCTGAATAGTGTGTCTATTCCACTCTGAATGGCTTTTCAGACGCATTTATGGTAACTGTACGCTTTCCCAATTTTACCTTCACGCATTGGTGATAGCTGGACGAGAAAGCCCCATATCAACGCATCTAAGCCCTGCCAAGTATCATGTGGTAATTCGTATCTGCTTCAATCACATGGAATTTGGTTGCGGAATGAATCTCGCCAACTGCTAAGTCCACTATAACATGGCCCTTGGTGACCTTTTTCTCACCACCAAAACCGGTTACAATAATGGGTTAGCGAACCATTTTGGACTCTGGGATGCCAGCCTTTGCAAAGGTGTCAGTAGTAATGATGTTTATGGACGCCCCACCATCAAGGAAAGCACGCTTGAACTCCATATCGTTGATATAAGCTGTGACAAAAAGAGAACGGTTATGGGGAAATGGGTATGCTCTGTCTACCTCTGAAAAGGTAATGGCCCCATAATCTTCCTGGATGCGTTGAGGCATATATTCCTTGGCCTCAGCAACTTCAGCATGGTGCACTTCAGAGATGTTGATGAGAGCCTTTGTTACTTCTATCCTGGCGGCTTGGCTCAGCCCCAATTGGTCAAAGAATGTGCAAAACTGAACAGAATTTTGCAAGGCTTGAGCATGAGTATCCTCTGCGAATTTCGCCTCTGCAGGTGCTGTTTCAGGGAGCTTGCCAGTTGCAATTTTTTCTAACTCGTCATAATAGGACGCCATGTGCACTTGATTGCGCACAGGCCCAAGGTAGCCGATCATGTGTACATTCTTCCCCTTCTCCTTGTGGTTATGATAAGGGTCCTTTCGTACATCACAATTACCAGCATCTTTGAACCTCAGCTCATTCACGTCAACTTTCTTCTTGAAGATATTTTTCAACGTCCAACAGTCCTTAGTATGGTGTCTGGTGGTTCTGTGATAGACACAATAATCTGGGCTTTCTTTGTCCTTCTTTGTTGGAGTAACATCAACCGGAGGTAAAGTAAGTTCGCCATCAGCGACCCATTCCTTAACCAGGGCCTTAACATTCTCAAGGTTGCAGGGGCATGGATTCCTGTCTTCATAACTCTTCCTCTTTCGGGAGGATGAAGCCTCTGGTTGTGGATGGCTCCCTCCTGTGGAGGTTACCACAGAAACTCTACTATTGCGGGAGTAGCGGTGACTGTCACGAGACCTGTGTAAGGGACCAGTGGTACTGAGGTTTCTAGCTGCCTCAATCGAGGCTGAAAAGGTAGGCAGATTATGGTTCACCAAGAAAATCTTGTAGTCACGTATGGCTCTCTCCACACATGTGCTAACCAAATGAGCTTCATCCACTGGTTCATGACAGTCAATCGCCTTGTCTTGGAACCGCTTAACATAGTCCAGTATATCTTCGCCTTCTTTTTGGATGTCTCGCCCAAGTGTAACTTTCTCCTAGACTTGGAAGAACTTCGTGTGGAACTTGTTCACCATCTCCTCTCAACTTTTGATTGAGTTGGGGGCCAAGTTCACATACCACCTGTAGGCTCTTTCAGTAAGTGATTGGAGAACTCCCGAAGGCGCAGAGAGTGGTCACTGCCATGGACGCCAAGAGTTTCAATGAACCTGACCACGTGTTCTCTGGCATTGCCTTGTTTCCCATCAAACTTAATAAACTTGGGCACTGTATACCTAGTTGGGTAAGGCATGGTCAATATCTCTTGAGAGTATGGGGGCTTCACATCTGGGTCTGGAAGAGATGGTAATTGTTTCTTGCTGCGCTCTTGTTCGAGCATAGCTTATACATCGGCCAGAGTAACAAAGTGAGTGGGTTGAAATGGTCCAGTCTGCTCCTGGGTAGTTGTATCGGCAGTTGTAGTGTTCGCCTGAGGTACCACCAGAGGAACTTGGATCGAAGCCCAAACCTCAAGGAACAAGTTAGGCGCTGGGTTTGGGACTGCTACAAGCGGAGGTGCTTGCATTGGAGTTGGTTTAGAAGCCATGGCCATAATAGCCTCAGTGAGAGTTTGCAAAGCTGTCAAGATCTCCCTCTACGTATCCTGGAGTGACTAAACTGCTTCAATCACAACACTGTGGTCACGATCCTTCGCATGTGCTGCTCCGCCATTAGAAGAGCCTTGCTGCCGTGGGAGTTGTTGAACTTCTTCCTCTGCCATCTTTTCCAGTGAAGTATATAAGCCACTGCGGGTATAAACCATCAACAAAGCAGCCTCCCCAGCAGAGTCGCCAGAAATGTAGGGGGGTTCAAGGTTAGAGAAGTGATTAGAGAAGCAAAACTATGCTGATGGTCCAATAATGGGGAGAGTGACTTGAGAATGAACAGCAGTAACTATTTGGGAATTGGAGAGTGTGTAGCTGGGTGAAGGTGAAGCAAGTGGCTCAGGAATAAGTATATGGCAATACCAAATTGGGCAGCATCTCCCCCAAATCCCCAAAATTCCTCTTGTTGAACATTGGGAAATGGATCATATTTATAGGCTTTTCCTTGGTACCAAGAGGACACCAAGTGGCCAAATAGAGAGAAGACATGTGTCCTAGAGGATCACATGAAATATTCTGCCTTGAGCCACCAGGCTGAAGGTGCCACGTGCCCCTCTGCATGTATTATGTACTATATGTTTGCCTTCGTAACTACCTTTTTGAACCTCAGCAAGTACAGTTACGGCGGGAGTGTTTGCCTCTGCACTTGCCTTCTCAGCTTGAACCTCAGCAAGTGCACTTGCAGCGGTGAACCTTGCCGCTGCACTTGTCTTCTCAGTTCTATTTTGCTAGTACATGCATTCTCAAGACTCCATTAGTCTGCTATCGACTACGTTCGTGTTCACCTCAGCGAAACCTCCACCCTTAGCCACCTAGCCATAAACTCCTTAGCTTCCTAGGGCGGAGACCACAGCCAAGCCTGCTATCAGCCATGCTGTGCCTTAATACCAAGCCCAATGGGGTTTCCTTAGTCCTGCCTGTGTGACTAAGGCAGGTCCATGACCTGGGCAATGGAAAAGGAGTCCCTTATGTTCATGCTACCCTGCTCCCATCTTTGCGGGGTTGCCGCGGTAAACTGGTATTTCTGGGCCTGCTATCAACTCCAACCAGTAAGTCTTGGGGCCTGCTATCAGTGCCAAGTTAATAAACTGTGGGGCCTACCATCAACCCTAGGCTAGTAATGCCTTGGCATTTGCTATCGACAACAAGCATTAGCCTCTACTTGCAGAGGGAAGCCTTCCTCAAAGGCTGCTATCACCTTGGCAGGGTATTCCCTCTGTAACTTAGTTGCTACGGTAGTCTCTTCGCGTGGCAAGTTCAGATGGCCTGACCGAGGATATTGGAGATAGCGGCACCGACATAATATCTCTGCAACTTAGGCGCTACAAGTATTGCCTCAGCAACTTGGTGGCCTCGGTCATCCCTTTCCCTCGACAATTCCAAGCGATCATGACACCAACATTACTTGGAACGACGGCGACACTAAAAATACTTAGAATGGCGGCGCTAAGACAAAGAGCCTCAGCAACTCTGCCGCTGCATATGTCCCCTCGACAACTTCTAATGGCAGTAGAGCCGAAGTTAATAGGAATGGCGGCGCTAAGACAAAGTGCCTCAGCAACTCTGCCGCTGCACATGTGGCCTCTGCAACTTGACTTGGGTATTTTTCCTCGCTGACTCCATCTGGAGCCTTGGTGGGTCGGACCTGCCTCAGCCCACTTTTTGGCCCACTTCCCTCCACGTTCCTCTCTTATCCCTGGTCGCCTTCTCAGGGCAATCTTAGTGCTTGGGTCCATACTTAGTTTAGGGTTTAATTTCTAACCCTCTACAAGGTGATTTTTATTTGTAATTAAAAGAAATCTTTACTCATCAGTTGGTGGTTTAAATGACAAATAAATTTTAAAAGAATTGAAAAACAATATTAATATGTGTTAAATTGAATGGAGTGATTTGAAATTTTCAATCAGTGCTTCTAGGAGAATATAAAGTGGTGTTTTGAGAAAGTTGGCTTTTGAATTTTTTTGGCTTTTTGGTGACTTTTTTTGCTAAAAAAAATTGACTTTTAATGGTTTTTTTTTGTGTAAAAAAACTAAAAAACTAAGAAGCCGATTTTTTTAACTTGTTGCCTAGAGACCTTAGAAATCAATCCAAATTTCAAAGTAATAGAACAGATTTATTTATGAGGTGATTCAATAAAAAAGAGTTTAAACACACACTAGAGATATAGAAATTTGGGTAATTTTATGGTCCCAAATTCTGGGACTATAGACTTTTCTATTTTTAATTTCATTTGTCAAAATTTATCTCGTAGATAAAAGAGGAAAGAAGGAAAAAATGATTTATTTCTTGAGATATATGAAGAGAGGGAAAAAGTGATAGAAAAAAGGAAGATATTTTTGTATGTTAATAGGGTATCACGTGATATTACATTCTATCAATCACAAATATATATATTTTTGTTGTTCTTCAAACACCTAACATAAATGTAGTGGATCTTATTATCAAAACCAATCACAATAATAAAAGGTATTACATGACATATATTCTATTCACATATAAAAATTACTCGAAAAAAGGAAAATATTTGAGACCTTCATAAATCTTTCACAATTCAACTCACAATGATTGATCTAACAAGTGTTAATTTTTTATTGGTTACACGCAATGATATGAGACTTGCCACTTTTGTCACATCATTATGAATGTATTTGTAGATACAAAATGTGAATCTCTACCATTGTTGTGGAAAAAAAGTTATTGTTAAATTTATGTGTGGAGAGAGAATTTTCAACGGAAAGGAAAAAGGAAAATGTGTGAAATTATGTGAAATTTATATATATTTTATTCACATTTCACCTATTTTTTCTATTTCTGTTTTCAAATCTTTCTTCAAATCTCTCAATCAAACACAGTATTAATGAATTAATTGTTTATGTCAGAGTTGCTGTTAGTCTCTAATTGGCTGAAGCTACCAGGTAAGGATGCTTGCTTGTACCTATCTGCACACAAAAATTTCTCAAATTGCCTCCTGTGTCCGTTGAGACAAATATATGGAAAATTGGGAATTGAACCGTAATATGATAAATATATTAAAATTTATAAATATAAAAAATATAGATATTAAAATTATAAAAATAATAAATAATAAATAATTACAAAAAAATTCTTATAATTTATTTTATGTTTTTTTATACATTAATTTTTAATAAAAATAATTAAAATAATACTGAATATATAATATAGATACTTATTTCATTATCAACAATTAAGTTGATTGCTTAGGTATCGTTTGGTAACACTTACGTTTTCAGTTTTCTATTTATATTTATAAAAATTTAAAAAACTCAAATAAAAACTTATTTAGTAAAATTTTTGATTTATAAATCAGTGGTCTCAGTTTAAAATTTTGGCCAAAAAATGAAAACACAAAAAATGTGTTTCCGTTTTGAGTTTTCAATTTTTTTTTTTTTTTTTACCACCTAACACTAGCCACCACCACCCGCCACCATTTTCCACCACCGTCTTCCGCCACCACCACCCACTACCCATCCCCCACCACCACTCACCACCCACCATCCACCACCCACCAACCATCCACTCGCCACCACCATCTACTCCTCGCCGCCGCCACCACCACCCACCACCCAACCGCCATCCACCCGCCACCACCCACCACCCGCCATCTACTTGCCACCAACACTTACCACCCACCTACCACCACCATCCACCACCTGCCACCACCAACCATTCGCCATCCATCCGCCACCACCACCCCCCACCTACCACCACCACCACCACCACCACCACATACCCGCCACCCACCTGCCACGACCACCTACTTGCTACCTCTTACCACCCGCCACCGTCACCCACCCATCCACCCACCACCAACACCACCCACCACCACCCACCACTACCTACCATCCGCCACCCACCTGCCACCACCACCCACCACCCGCCACCACCATCCACTCGCTACCACCCACCACCCGCCACCGTTACCCACCCACCCACCATCACCACCCACCCGTCACCACCCGGCATCCGCCACCCACCTACCGCCGCCACCACCCACTCGCTATCACCCACCACCCGCCACTGTCACCCACCCACCCACCATCACCACCCACCCGCCACCATCCGCCATCTGTCACCCACTTGCCGCCACCACCACCCACCACCCACCACCCACCACCCGCCACCACCACCACCACCACCACCACCCACTCGCTACCACCCACCACCTGCCACCGTCACCTACCCACCCACCACCACCACCACCCACCCGCCACCACTCACCACCCATCGTCACCACTTTCCACCACCATCTTCCGCTGCCACTTACCATTTCTCACTATTTTTTATATTTTTAAATTTTTTTAAACATTTTATCAATTACCAAACGCGTTTGTAGTTTATATTTTTCTAAAAATAAACAAAAATCAGTTTATAAATTTTTTGTAAATATAAACTGAGAACGTAAACGTTACCAAACACACCAGTTGAAGTGTTGTTTCTTATGCACTTGGTTTCATATCAAAAATGTTCCAGACCCACTAGGGGTGACCCCCAAGACCCCAATGGGGTGTGATTGGACAGAATTTTTTTTTTTCCTCTCTCCTCCAATCACTAACCCCTACATGTGGGGGTGGGAGTGAGAAGGAGTGGGGGTCTCAATCACGTTTGGTTTCATATTTAAGTATGTTGACCTACATTTATAACTACTCACACACACAAACAGTTATCTTGTATATATAAAAATAATATATAAAAAAAAAAAAAGCTCTAATTATACTATTTTAGTAAGTACTATTTTAAATATTAAAATTTTAATTATTGGCACAAATGTAAATAAAAAAATAAGTGTAATTTATTAATTTTATATAGCATATTCCTAACTAAAACTTCGTGAATAGTAGGCCGATTTCTCTTACATTCAAGCACAAGTAATATATGTATAATTTTTATACAAAAAAAAAATCATACAAAATAATATATGTATAGTTTCTTATAGTCTCGTGATTTTTAATTAAAATGTCTACTATTATTTTTAGAGTTAAACACATAAAAGTTTTATTTACAAATATTATAGTAGCTCAGGTCATATTTAAGATTTTTTGAACTAATAAATCCTATTTAGTTAAACTGAAAATATTATTAATTTTTTTTCAATTTTTAAAATTAAGAACATTAGCAATAGTAATGTTCCAAATAATTATTTTACTAATTGATGAAAAAAAACAGAGTATGAGATGAAACGTTTTTGCTCTTTTACTTATTGGTTTGATTTAACTATCTAATAAAACCAAAAATATTATTAATTTTTTCCAGTTTTAAAACTGAGAACATTATCAGTTTTTTCATTTTTAAAATATTTTTTTGTCAGTTTTGCACATTAATGTTCCATCATCATACTCCTTTATAGATACAAAATTTTTAGTTTTTCACAAAAAAATAATTCAATTTTTTTATTTTTTTATTTTTTTCTTTTTTTTTTTAGTTTTTTCAATTTGAAAGTTGATATTTTAAAGTTTTGAAAATCAAAATAAATGTTAAATCATCATTTTCCTTTATAGATAATCATAAATGATGAACAATCATTATTTGAAGGGCAATTCTTACTATTAAAAATTTAATAGGACTTGAAAATTTAAAAAATCTTAGTTAGAACTTAATGAAATATAAGTTTATAAATTAGAACTTGTGTGTAAATGTCCCTTATTTTATAATTTCAAAATTGTCAATAACACATTATTGATCATTTTTCTAAAAGAGACCACTTTAAAATGTAACAAAGGTTTCCAAATCAGTGAGCTACTACTAACCAGATATAGGAATGGCTAGAATGTCTCCCGGAGCCACCTCAGATTGGTTGAGGAGGCCGTTAACCTCCTCCAACTCATGAACCGTTGTCCAATACGCCGCCTCAATACTCTCCAAATCTTTCACTCTCTCCACCACATACGACATATATACTGCCGCTCCACCACCACTGTAATAACCCTAACCTGTGATTTACCTTAATCTTTGATTAAGGATGCCTAATAAGTAATTAAGAGGAAATTCTGAATTAATTGCATGCGAATTGTGCTATTTGTGTTTGTATCTATCCATCATAGAAATATCTGTCTGTGTTTCTGCTCTGTTTTGCGAATTGAAGGCCTTATCGATGTCCGAACATGAAATCAATTACGTATGTATGTTATTTGGAATTTTTAGGATTTTATGATAGAATTAATTAAAATTTGATTCAGACCCAATTAATTAGAATAAACTATTCCTAATTAACTATCCTTAAATCAAATTAATTAAGGCAACCTAATTAAGCCTATATAAGGCACAATTGACTGTAGCTTATGTTAGACACAAGCATTTCATCCACTTCTTGAACTCAAAAACGAGAGAGAGAGAGAGAGAGAGAGAGAGAGAGAAGCCTAGAAAGAGTTGAATTCAAGAAAAGAAAGAAGAATTGTAGAGAATTGAAGGGTTTGGACTTAGAGACTCAAGGATTAAGCCTTTAAAGCTCACTTTGGAAAGCCTAGGTAAGAATTCTATCATTAGATTATTGAGAGGGTAATTTATGTGAAAATTGGGCCGGGATGGGCAATGGGCCGTCATGGGCCACAATGAGAATGGCTGAGTAAAAAGGCTTTGAAGTTATTCCGGTCCCAGAGCCCCGAAGTTAGTCCGGTCCGGAAGAGACTTGAAGTTAGGTCGGTCTAAGGCGCTTTGAAGTTAGTCCGGTCTCAGAGTTAGCCCGGTCATGGCGTATTGTGGTTAGACCGGTCAGAGCCTTACTATTCAGTAGCTCGGTCTAATCACGCCATGGTTTATACATGAGAAACCGAGATAAGGAGTAGTGAAAGGAAAAACCGAACTAATTATAGTTCGGCCTACTCTGCGGCTCAGTATAGCCATAGTTACCTCAGTCGTATTAAAATCCGACCATGGTAAAACCATCTCACTTGGTTTAAGCAGTGAGGGGGGTGTTTAAGGATAAGCATTATTTTTCAGGAGTGTGAATCCTAGGAGGACTCTACACGGAGGAGTAAAAGTCATACTAGGATTGTGCCACACGAAACATATAAAAGCTCACAACATCACCTATGGAGAGGTAACACAACTTTGATTCCCGAATACACAGAGCTTTTTGTCTATTTGTCTAATTTGCTGACTTAGGCATCGGAGAGGTTCCCGGCACGCACCCGCCGGCTAGCTCACGTTTGTATTTGCAGGTAGTCGAGTGACGTCGTACGGAGGAGCGCAGACTTGATCAACAGGATTATACGAGAAGGTTTATTTCTTTCCCGTACAATTGGCGCCGTCTGTGGGAAATTCAGACAAGAACAAAACCTCTTGATCAAGCTTTTTCTCTTCAGAAACAATGGCGCACAACGAAGATTTGCCACAATCCGCCATTGACGGACAAACACCAGAGGGGGGTGCAAGGCGCGAAGGTCTACCTTCTATCCCTCCTATGGCGGATTTAGAGCCACAGCGACAGAATCCCAGGAGGGATGCGAGGGGGAGATGGCGGACTAACAGCCCCCATCACTCTCGTTCACAAAGTCCTGAGAGACAAAGGCGGAGGATTGATCCTCAAACTCTGGAGGACTGTGTGAAGGAGCAGGACGAATTAATACGACGGATGGCGGCGGACATGGAGTCCATGAAGCGCCAGATAAAGGGAAAAAGAGTGGTGACAGGAGAGGAGCACAAAGACAAGACGCCCCCCCGCCACTCAGAAGATCGTAGTAGACGTACCACACCATCTCAAGCAGAGAGCAGAAGCCTCAGGACAGGCGATACACAACCCAGGACTTCCAGAACTCATCACTCCAGGTCTGAGAGGATGAGATCTAAGAGGTCATATACGGAAAGAAGCACCTATCGGCCCTCGCGCACGCACCAGACATTATCCAAGCAAACGGAGTTGCCTAGATTGTCCGACTTACAAACCGTGCTAGAAGAAAGGGCACGATGGAAGGAAGCTGCCAGGGCGCGCGACCCGCACAGAGTTTCTGCCTTGCAACGGTTGGCTCCTCGGACGCATGGAAGCGTCGAGGTTGGAATGCCAATTCCGCGCCCTGCCTACGAACCGACGGACAAAGCACTAGCGAGGCTGTAGACCTCGCCGTTCGTTCTGAGAATTGAAAATGCGCCTCTGCCTTCCGGTTTCCTTCAGCCCAAATTCACCACGTACGAAGGAAAGACGAACCCCTACTCACACTTGAGCCACTTTCGCCAGGTCATGGCTGTATACCGGCGAAACGAGGCTTTGATGTGCATCCTCTTCCCATCTAGCCTTGGTGACCTAGGCTTGACTTGGTTCGAAAAACTTCCAGAAGGCAGCATAGCCTCCTGGGCACAATTAGCAGAGGCGTTCGTAACAAGGTTCAGAACGAACACCAAAACGCCAGTAGAGATCGACCAGCTTCTCTCCATTGACATGGGCGACAAGGAGACACTTAGATCCTACAATAGTCGCTACTGGAAAACCTTTAACCAGATTCGGGACTGCCCCACCAATCTCGCCATTGCACAGTACAAAAGAGGCCTTCCAATCGGGAACAGACTAAAGGACTCAATCACCATAACACCGCCCCTCACCATGGAGACCTTAATGGAAAGAGTGCATCAGCACATCAGGGTGGAAAAGGATGGCGCCCGTGCCAAAACAAAGTCTGGCACGACCGCAATACCAGAGAAAAAGGCCTCAGCAAAGGTCAACGCGGTAGACCGTCCGAACAGAAACGGACGAGGCAGGCGAGACAACGGAGAGGACAAGGATAAAAGATGGTTGAGAGTCCGCATTGCCATAACCACGGTATTCAAGAAACCGATCTACCGGATTCTAAGTGAGATTCGCGATGAACCTTTCGTCAGATGGCCTGCTAAGCTAGGAGAGGCTCAGAAGGACTACGACGAAAGGTCACGATGCACCTTCCATAAAGAAAAGGGGCACCACACTAAGAATTGCACACCATTGAGACAGCACCTGGAAAAGTTGGTGGCAGCAGGACACCTGGATAAATACATTGAAGGAGGAACGCAACCAGCCCCCCAGGACCACAATAACCCTAACGGGATGCCAATTGACGCCCCACCTCAAGGCATAATTAATGTGATACATGGAGTCTTTGAACCTGAGCGTGTATGCGAGCTCAGAGGGTCAATTAAGAAGGCTGAGCACTTAAAAGAGGTACTAAGTGCACAACCGACCATAAAAAAGGGAAAGACAGAGGCCACGAACGTCATGTCCTTTTCAGATAGAGACTTGGCGAGGATATATTGCCCTCACAATGATGCCCTGGTTGTCACTCTCCGAGTCAAGGATTTTGACGTCAAGCGGATTTTGATTGACCAGGGTAGTTCATGTGAAATAATGTACTACGAAACATTTAAACAATTAAAGTTACAAGATAAAGATTTGGCACCTGCCGTATCCCCCCTGATTGGATTCAACTCAATGCCGGAATGGCCAGTCGACAAAATAATCCTACCAGTCAGAGCAAAAAGCGTGACAAAACAAGTGGAATTCTGGGTATTGAAAGTCCCTTCTACTTACAACATCATCTTGGGCAGAACATGGCTGCATGCCATGCGATCGGTGGCATCATCCTACCACCAAGTAATGCGGTTCCCCAACGAAACCGGGGTAATTGAAGAGGTCTATAGAGATCAGATTATGTCCAAACAATGCTTTGTCACAGTGAATGGCAGCCGCGCTGCCAAAGGATATGTTCATTTGGTGGAAGAACCTGAGAGCAATGAACTGTTCGCAGATGTCGGTAAAGCAGCTAATCAAAAAGCGGTGGAAGACTTGGTAGAGGTAAGAATAGATGAAAAGAACCCGGATAAGTTCTTTTTGCTCGGTTCGTCGTTGTCCAGCACTGAGAGATTAGAGGTCTTGGAATTTTTGACCTCTAACATCGAAGTGTTCGCCTGGACACCGTACGACATGCCAAGCATTGATCCTAACTTCATCTGTCACCAACTCAATATCCACCCATCCGCCAGACCAATCATTCAACGCACACGCAGATCGGCACTCCACCACGCTGAGATAGTGGCGGAAGAAATGGGAAATCTACTAGAGGTAGGGGCTATCAGAGAGGTGCACTACCCCAGATGGATTTCCAACACAGTCGTGGTGCCAAAGAAGAATGGCAAATGGCGTGTCTGCGTCGACTATAAGACAGTCAACAAAGCATGCCCAAAAGACAGCTTCCCCCTACCACGAATAGATCAACTGGTAGACCTAACGGCGGGGCACAACCGACTTAGCTTCCTTGATGCGTACAGAGGCTACCATCAGATCGCCATGTACGAACCAGACCAGGAGGTCACGTCCTTCACAACCCCAAGAGAACTGTATTGCTACAAGGTCATGCATTTTGGCCTGAAGAACGCAAGGGCAACATTCCAGAGAATGGTCACCAAGATGTTTGAGCCGTTGTTAGGCAGAACAATGGAGGCTTACATCGACGACATGGTGGTCAAGAGCAAGGATAAGAACGACCATCTAAAGGACCTAGGTGAGATGTTCCAGATTCTGAAGAAGCACAAGTTACGCCTCAATGCGTCCAAGTGTGCATTCGGAGTAGGATCCGGCAAATTCCTGGGCTTCCTGGTAACCAACAGGGGCATAGAGGCAGACCCCTCCCAGATCAAGGCAATTCAGGCTCTGGAGAGGCCAAACTCGGTAAAAGAAGTACAGCATCTCACTGGCATGGCAGCTGCGCTCAATCGGTTCATAAGCCAGTCGTCAGACAGGCTACGACCATTCTTCCACGCTCTAAAAGCCAAGTTTGAGTGGGATGAAGAATGCGACCGCGCTTTGGAAAGCCTGAAAGAGTACATGTCTTCTCCACCACTGCTTGTTACTCCAATACCTAGAGAAGAACTCTTCCTGTACCTAGCAGTCTCTCAGCATGCAATTAGCGCAGTGTTGGTCCGTACGGAAGGAATCCAACATCTGCCCATCTTTTATGTCAGCAAGACATTGCTGGGCGCCGAAACAAGGTACTTGCCACTAGAAAAACTGGCCTTGGCCTTGATGATGGCCTCAAGGAAGTTGACGCACTACTTTCACGCCCATACCATAGTCGTCCTCACAGCTTTCCCATTAAAAGCTTTGTTTGAAAGAGCGAACTTCTCTGAACAAATTCTGAAGTGGGCAGTAGAGTTAGGACAATATGACATCAAGTTCCAACCCAGGACCGCGATAAAAGCTCAAGCCTTGGCAGACTTCATCGCTGAATTCACCCCAGGAAGTCATCATATCTGCCTAGTCGACCTGACTAAAACAACCGAACTAGGGATGGAAGTTGACGTCGGAATAACGCAACCCCAGGTACAGGTTACACAGACAGGTCCCAAGGCAGACCAGAGTGGAGTAAGGGAGGCAGAAGAAAACCATACTACACCAAGCCAATACTCACCAACAAATAAAGACTTGGTACAATCAGATAACAAGGGACAGACAGCAAGCATGGACCCTGAAGAAGACACCAGCGACGTTCTTGACCCCAAGGTATCATCTGATCCCTCCACTTGCTGGAAGTTGTTCGTTGGAGAGATGTGGAAGCTCTTCGTGGATGGAGCATCCAACCGGCACGGAGCAGGGCTGGGTATAGTCCTCATCTCTCCAGACGGCCTAGTGATGGAGCAAGCAGTCAACCTTGGCTTCCTAGCGTCAAACAACGAAGCGGAGTATGAAGCGCTTCTTCCAGGCCTCAAATCAGCATTCTACATGAAGGCCACCGAACTAATGGTTTACAGCGACTCGCAGCTGGTGGTAAACCAAATTTCAGGCAACTACGAAGCAAAGGACGACAGGATGGCTAAATACCAGGAGTTGGTCAGAACAGAGATCAAAAAATGTGAAGTAGTACGGATAGAACAAATCGGCAGGGAGGAAAACAGCAGAGCAGATGAATTAGCAGGCTTTGCTTCAATGGCAGATACTTCCATCCCTCATCCATTGCTGATCGACTACCTACCTAGACCAAGCATTGAAGACCCCGAAGCAGAAGAGGTATGTTGCATCGAGCTAGGCCCTTCTTGGATGGATCCCATCATACTGTTCCTGAAAGATGGCACCTTACCAGAGGAAAAGAAAGAAGCCAACAGAATAAGAGCGAAGTCGCAGCGATTTTGGCTCTCCTCATCATCGGCATTATACAAAAAATCATTCTCAGGACCCTATCTAAAGTGTGTTCACCCCAGCAAAGTGGAAGCATTCTTATTCGAGATACACGAGGGAGTATGCGGAAGTCATCAAGGAGGAAGATCATTAGCATACAGAGCAATCTCGCAAGGATATTGGTGGCCATATATGCAAGCAGATTCAGAAAAGTATGTCAAAAAGTGCGAAAAGTGTCAAAAGTTTGCACACTAAATACACCAACCTGCCAGAGAACGCCTAACATTAACAAGCCCGTGGCCCTTCGCAATGTGGGGCTTGGACATAGTAGGGCCATTTCCAACAGTACCAGGCAACAGGAAGTTCTTTCTTGCAGCAACCGACTACTTCACAAAGTGGGTGGAAGTAGAAGCCTTGGCATCAATCAAGGAAAAAGATGCGAAGAAGTTTGTCTGGTAGAATATCATCACTCGATTTGGCATAACAAAGGCACTAATATCAGACAACGGCACGCAGTTCGACGACCGAATCTTTAGAGGCTTTTGTGAAGAGTACAAGATAGAGTTCTACAATTCTACACCAGCATATTCCCAAGCAAATGGTCAGACAGAAGCATCAAACAAGGTAGTCTTGGATGGATTGAAGAAAAGATTAGAGAAAGCCAAAGGCAAGTGGGCAGAAGAGCTCCCTCATGTTTTATGGGCTTACCGCACCCCACCTCAGCGGTCAACAGGAGAAACTCCATTTTCCTTAGCCTATGGTATGGAGGCAGTAATCCCACTAGAAGTCGGCCTCCCCACAATTCGAAGCGAGAATTTTGATCCAGACTTGAATGGCGAAGCCATAACATTGGAGCTCGACCTTGTAGAGGAAAGAAGAGAAAGAGTACTGGTTCACATTGCCTCATACCAACAAGAATTGTCCAGAAAGTATAACAAGACAGTACATCCAAGGCAATTCAAAATCGGAGATTGGGTACTACGCAAAGTAATGGGAAACACCTTGGTACCGGGAGATGGCAAGTTAGGGCCTAATTGGGAAGGACCTTACAAAGTGGTTGGATTAGCAGGCAAAGGGGCATACCACTTAGAAAATGAGGATGGAAAGGCAATTCCCAGGCCATGGAACACTGCCAATCTAAAGTTATTTTATTTTTAGCCTTTTTTCTTTAAAGTATGTGTAATTTTTTCCTTTATCAATAAAACAAGTAGTTTCTTTTCAGTATAGACGTTTCCTTCTGTAAAAGTTTGTTTTAGTAAGTTAGGTGAGTTAGGGGTATTAAAAACACAGTTGGCCGGAATAACCAACTGTGACCCTTCCTAAGCCCAGGATAAGAATCCAGGCTGCAGGACGTTTGGTCGGAATAACCAAACATTTTATTCTAGGTTGGCTAGAAAAACCAACTTAGAGGTTGGCTGGATTAAACCAACACCCTTCCTAAGCCCAGGATAAGGATCCAGGCTGCAGGACGTTTGGTCGGAATAACCAAACATTTTATTCTAGGCTGGCTGGAAAAACCAACTTAGAGGTTGGCTGGATTAAACCAACACCCTTCCTAAGCCCAGGATAAGGATCCAGGCTGCAGGACGTTTGGTCGGAATAACCAAACATTTTATTCTAGGCTGGCTGGAAAAACCGACTTAGAGGTTGGCTGAATTAAACCAACACCCTTCTTCAGCCCAGGATAAGGATCCAGGCTGCAGGACGTTTGGTCGGAATAACCAAACATTTTATTCTAGGTTGGCTGGAACAACCAATTTAGAAGTTGGCTGGATTAAACCAACTCTTATTACTCTTTAGCCGAAGTAAGGGTTTAGGCTGAAGAGTGGTTGGCTGGATTAAACCAACTCTTATTACTCTTCAGCCGAAGTAAGGGTTTGGGCTGAAAAGTGGTTGGCTGGATTAAACCAACTCTTATTACTCTTTAGCTGAAGTAAAGGAATAGTCTGAAGAGTGGTTGGCTGGATTAAAACAACTCTTATTACTCTTCAGCCGAAGTAAGGGAATCGTCTGAAGAGTGGTTGGCTGGATTAAAACAACTCTTATTACTCTTCAGCCGAAGTAAGGGAATCGTCTGAAGAGTGGTTGGCTGGATTAAAACAACTCTTATTACTCTTTAGCCGAAGTAAGGGAATAGTCTGAAGAGTGGTTGGCTGGATTAAAACAACTCTTAGTACTCTTCAGCCGAAGTAGGGATGTCAGCTAAAGAGTGGCGGGCTGGTATGACCGGTCTGATTACAAGACTTAGACTGGGATGAATTATCTTGGCAAGAGAATGCACTACTTCATTCAAACTACAGTAAGAAAGCACGTACAAGTAAAGCAGCAAACCGGGATAACAGTTAGAGCAAAAGAAAATTTTCATTGATAAAAGCAAATTACAAAGGAGGGGCCCCAGCCCGGTTACAAACTTTTGTCCAACAAAAAGAAGAAAAAATGAAAATCAGTTAAACAGATCGTCAAGATCAGCATCAGCATCTATATCAACATGAAGATCGGTTTCAGACGATAGAGCGGTCTCGGTCGGGAGCTCGGCGTCCATTGGAAGCACGGTTTCAGTCGTCAGGTCTTCAACCGTTGGCTCCAACCGAGCTGACTGATCGTTGGCTTGTTCATTGACGGCCGGGGTATTATTGGGCTCAGTGTCCTCATCATCATCTGAACCTTGAAGAAACTGTTGTTGAACGGATGCAGCGTACTCCGCCAGTGAGCTCGGTATGAAGTACTGAGGAGGATTGTATACCTCGATTTCAGGCTCACAACCGAGCTGCACCACGGCTGCCCTCCAACCGCATTTGAAGAATAAATCTTTGGCGGCCTCACATTGTGGAATATAGAGGGCCTCCCCCTCCTTGAAACCTTCAGCATTCGCATCGTTCGCCTTTTTCTTTAGCTCGGCGATCTCTGCGTTTTTCTTACCTTCGAGCTTGGCTAGCTCGCGCAAGTATTTGTTCTTGATCACAGCTGTAGCCCTTTGTTTCTCCGCTTCTGCCAAGCTAACGAGTCCGGTCAGACGATCGTTCTCGGATTTTAGCTCGGCTAGCTGCTTCCTAGCTTCTTCCAGCTCAGTAGTTTTCTCTGCTACTTCGGCCAGCGCTTGCCTTGTAGTCTTACGGAGTTCAAGCACTCGCTTGTGAGCAATGTGGCTCTTCTGCATGGCCTGTAAAAAGAGGGGGACTTGAAATCACACCGAGATGAAAGTTGTGCAAATCAGAAAGGTTAAACAAAAACAGCTACTTACAAGCACCATAGATTTGGTGGCCGAACGGATGGCCTTTAGCTCGGTCAAATGTTTGTGATGCTCCATGTCTGCTGGAAGGCAAACACTCCTAGCAAGGTTGAATGGCATCATGTGATCCTTCTCAGCAACCACCGAGTCAGTATCCTGGATATCTCGATTCTGGAAAGTCATTTTCGGAGCCCACTTGGAGGAGCTAGGCCGGTCAAAATGCTCCGGTTGAGGGCTTGGTGGAGGGCTTGGTGGAAGGGTTGTTTCCTCTTCATCAACAAGGCATTGCTCGGTCTGAATAGTCCGGGCACGCTTGCTGGGGCGCGATGAGGAAGGTTGTTGAGATGGCAGGGCCACCACGGTTTGCTGAGTTTGGCTCGGTGGTGGTACCTCGACTCTGTTTGTTTCGGTTTGGAGGGCCCTGACTCTGTTCCTCTTGGCCATCTCTTCTTCGGCAGTCAGAGGGACTAGGTTGATTTAAGGCAAGTTGGGGTCCGGTTCAGGGAAGGCTTCTAGTAAAAAATCTGTTCCTCTGGCTTTGCGTCGGCTACTATATCTGTACGTCGGTTCGACGTTCAGCAACTTGGCCCAACTTCTTTCTGGATAACGTAGTGCGGCGCGGAGAGTGTTCAGATTGGGGTAACTGTAAAGTGATTGAAGATAGGCTGAATCTGCATAGAGAAGACAACTGTTAGTACAGCCCAGGAATAGGAAACCGAAATAAAACAGAAGCATGCGGAGAAACCGAAGTAATTATACCAGGGGTTCCTTTATTCCAATTTATACTGCGGCCTGGGATCTGGGCTTGGTGGTCTTCAAAATTGCCAGATACCCAGAAAAAATCATCATCGTTTAAGTCTTTGTCTGGTGTGTCCTTTATTTTCTCACGCCAGCGTCGTATTCTTAAATAATAAACCCACCCGTCTTCTTTTGAGCCTATAGAATATTGGTGGAATAGTTCGGCTAAACCAAGGTTAATACCAGCACGGCGGTTTAGCTCGGCTATACCATTTATTATGCGGTATGAGTTTGTGGAAAGTTGGGTTGGGCATACCCTAGTTTGCCTGAGGAATTCGCAGAGTAAGGGCTGTACAGGGAATCTTAGACCGGTTTCTACAATGGAAAGGAGGGTGAAGGGAACAAAACCAGGGTTTCCCCAAGGTACGATATCTTGTTCGGCTAAAGTGAGATGGACGCCGTCAGGAATGTTATATTCCCTTCGGAATTCGGCCAGGCCACCAGGTGTTTCTACTAAAAACCTATATTTACCCATTTTATGATTAAGTTATGAATAAATTATACTTGTGTTAACTCGGTCGCGAAAGTAGGCTGAGTAGCTCGGTTGAGTGCTCAAAGGAGTGCTTGGGCAACCTAAGTCTGCAAAGTGAAAAACAGAAGTGTTAAGCACAGATCTTTGGACCGTGCTAAAGAGAAATAAAGGCAAGATATATCAAAACCCAGCTCGGCAAGGAGAAGAAGCTATAGGTCTTAGCTCGGTTTGAGCATAAGGCTTGTTAGTTCGGTTTTAACAAGAGACCTATTAACTCGGTTTTTGCAAAGGTTATGTTAAGACTGATTGAGCTTCTAGAGGCAGCTTGCTTAGTTCGGTCTAAAACTAAGAATGTTGGTTTAGCCCCGAGATATAGCTCGGTCGGAATTGAGGTTTCCCAGTACACTATCGAACAGCTCTAGTCCGGTTCATTAGTTCGGTTAAGGAGAGTATTGTACTTTGGCTTATTGAGACTAATGGGGGGGCATGAAGATCTAGTTCGGTTAGCTAGTCTGGCTGCGGTGACATCAACTACAAACAACTTTCTAGTTCGGTTGCATCATGATTTTGGATCAAATACAGCGTTCTACTGGATACTATATGTATGCAAGTGTTCTATTGCTAAGTTTTTCCAGAAATATACAAGGCAAAGCAAATGAAAAGAAAGTGGTTCACGAAAACACAAACCTAAAGCTATGGATTAAACAAAGGCAAAAACAAGAAAAGTAGAACAGATTTGAGTAGTTTACCAGGTCGAGAGGAAGAAACTGAAGATGAGAAAAATGGCAGCAAAACCACGCAGCTTCTTCAAGTGCAAATCGAAGAACAAATAAGAGCTCAGAAGGGAGAGTGAAAGGAGAAATGAATAGTAAGGTAATAGATTCAAAAAAGCCTTAGGGTTTGTTTTGATGAAAAACTCAAACTTTAGGCGGGACTGTTCAAAAAACACGAAGTACGAAGACGGCGCAACAGTTGCTTTCAGCCAATCAAAATGAGCCACGTGTCATGGGAATGAGAAGCGATTCAGTTGCTGTGATTGAAGAGATGTTTTTGACCGAACAAGCAGAGTCCGGTGTGGAATTAGCTCGGTTGGATAGGCTAAGAGTTTTAGCTCGGCTGGAAAAGCTAAAGGGTTTTTAGCTCGACTGGAAAGGCTTAAAAACCTTAGTTCGGCTGGTAAAACAGGTAATCCCTATCATGCTACGCAGATGGAATTAAGGGGCAATTGAGAGGGTAATTTATGTGAAAATTGGGCCGAGATGGGCAATGGGCCGTCATGGGCCACAATGAGAAGGGCTGAGTAAAAAGGCTTTGAAGTTATTCCGGTCCCAGAGCCCCGAAGTTAGTCCGGTTCGGAAGAGACTTGAAGTTAGGCCGGTCTAAGGCGCTTTGAAGTTAGTCCGGTCTCAGAGTTAGCCCGGTCGTGGCGTATTGTGGTTAGACCGGTCAGAGCCTTACTATTCGGTAGCTTGGTCTAATCACGCCATGGTTTATACATGAGAAACCGAGATAAGGAGTAGTGAAAGGAAGAACCGAACTAATTATAGTTCGGCCTACTCTGCGGCTCAGTATAGCCATAGTTATCTCGGTCGTATTAGAATCCGACCATGGTAAAACCATCTCACTTGGTTTAAGCAGTGAGGGGGGTGTTGAAGGATAAGCATTATCTTTCAGGAGTGTGAATCCTAGGAGGACTCTACATGGAGGAGTAAAAATCCTACTAGGATTGTGCCACGTGAAACATGTAAAAGCTCACAACATCACCTATGGAGAGGTAATACAACTTTGATTCCCGAATATACAGAGCTTTTTGTCTATTTGTCTAGTTTGCTGACTTAGGCATCGGAGAGGTTCCCGGCACGCACCCGCCGGCTAGCTCACGTTTGTATTTGCAGGTAGTCGAGTGACGTCGTACGGAGGAGCGCAGACTTAATCAACAGGATTATACGAGAAGGTTTATTTCTTTCCCGTACAATTATATAATTATGATACCAAGGATATGAATTCTAGAGAATTAAGTTGAGTAATGCAAGAATGGAGCTTGTGATAGGGGAAGGAAGATCATATCATGCATGCATGCATTTTCATTATATTTTGAGTTTGAATTTCAAACAAATCTCCCATGCATATGTCTATCTTGGCTTTGTTTTAAGGGCTTTTCAAGTTTCTCATCATTTTATCTCATTTGATCATGTTTTGGAAAGTTAGAATTCATGACATTGCATGCAAGTTATGTTCTCTAAACTTTAAGTTTGGTTTTGGTGTAATTGACAAAGCTTTTAGGCTTGATTTTGTGAAATGGTTTGTAATTCATCATGTACTTTTGGTTTCTCAATGTTTTACTAAGTTTTGACTCAAAAGGATGTGTTTCGATGTCTTGAAAATGGATTTTGAACTTGAATCAACAATTTGAAAATTCTAGAATTTGCATCATTTGCTCAAGCAGTGAAGTCTTCGCTTGAACAGAGAATGCGAGCTCCTAATACTTTTGCAAAGTTTGGGGATTGGCTTGAGCAACAAAACTTACGCTCGAGCGACCACCCTTATTTTTGACCCTCCACTCGAGCGACCTAAGTTGCACTCGAGCGTAAAATGTGAGCTCCCAGAAATTTTACAGACTCTTGCAGACCGCTCGAGCATAAGAAATTGCAGTCGAATGGAGACTCTATTTACTCAATTTTTGGCTCGAGCATCCGTTGAGCGAAAAAATGATGCAACCACTACTTTTGCAGACCGCTTGAGCGACCGATGTTGCGCTTGAGCAAACTGTTTTGTTTTTGAAAATTTGTGTTCCAAAGTACATTTTGGCATCCTCATTGCATCCTAAACATTTCTAAGACCTATTTAAGACATAATAATGAGGATAAGAGCTAGGAACACACATTATAAAAAAAGGAATATCTGTGACATGTGTGTTCAATGTGTATCCGTTTTGCGTTTGTGTAGGTCATGTGTCGTAGGTTATCTGGTTATCTACTCTGTCTGTCTACTTTATCTGCTCTGTCTGTCTGTTATTAGAGCCTACTGTGAGTAATAACTTTTTAAAACTATGTTCAATTTATAAATATTTTCTGAATGATATAAAATGATCTATTTTCTGAAATATTATTTTTTGTATGAATGAATGGTTATCCAATGTTTCTGAAATGTACTCGTGGCATCATTAACTTCAGATGACATCTGTTATCTGTTCTATTACGTCCCAATTATAGGCCAACAGTACATCTCATGAGCCAACTGTTATGGATCCTTCTATATACATCCTATTTATGGGTCAACTGTACGTCTCATGAGCCAACTGTATCGTCTTCGTGCACATGAGTCAACTGTATGCCTTTATGGCCGTCCCTTTATAGGTCAATTGTTTCTGTTAGTGCTAATGGATGTACCACGTACAACTCACCGTAAATTCTGATTATAAATATGATTTTGATTCCATTTTTGTTACGAATACTGATTTCTGAATAAGAATACGAATCCACTTATGTTATGAGCTAAATTCTATTTTCCGTATCTATTATGAATAACATTCATTAAATCCTTTACTCTGTTATTACTCACTGGGCCCCAGCTCACTATATTATTTATATATGTAGGTGATCAGGCGCGTAACCAGACTTAGTGATGATTGCCTGGAATTCTATTTTGTCGACCAACCTTTGTGCCTCCTGAAGAGGTTCTAAAAAAAGTCATGTGATCGTGTTTTGCGAACTAAGTTTAAGACTTTATTTTCTTTTGTGAAATTTGAACAAGCTTCTATTTATCTGTATACTGGGCTAAGTCCCATTTTGGTTTTATCTATATATGTGAGTGACGTAAGACTAATGTAAATATGACGTCACATGTGGGTATATAAAGTCTTAAATTAATCTGTTCTATGTATGTCTACACAACTCTATGGACGTTGTATTTTGTATAATTACTTCCGCTCGCCCCTTAATTATATGTTATACTATATAGACACCTTCGGTAATCCAAGGATTACTGACCGGTTACGATGCTAAACCTATAGGGACGAGTTTGGGTCGTGACAACCACCATTACGATTGTCAAAACGTGAACATGGCAACAGAACCACCATCCTCTCCCCAATCCCACCACCACCATTAACATTCATTAACTTCTTTCCACTAACAAGACCGCCATAGCTTTGGGATACAGAATCCCAAGTGTCTGTTGAGTGGATGGTGTAGACAGTCGATACTGACCGTCTTAACCTGTCTACGCACGAGCACGAAATGGGTATTTTGAGGAGAGATTTATGAGGGAGAATTTGGTTAGAGGACCATGGTTTTGTGGAGTCAATGTTGTTGAAGGCTAAGATATCAAAAATGTTAACTTGGAAAAGGTATGCCACGTTGGAGAGCTTCGAGGCCCATGGAAACCGGTAGGAGAGGAGAGAAGGACATGAATTTGAAGAATTTTGGCAAGTTTCAATCATGGATTTTGCATATGTTTTTGGGGAAGAAATTAAAAATGGAGAGGAGAGAATGAACAGGAAGAAGTAGAGATGTGTCGAGGTTTTAGTCACATATTTCATTTCTGATCATATGCTAAAATGGAAGATTTCTGGTAGCCAACTATAGTACGTTGGATAAAAGTGGGTGATTATAATTTGCATTTTATAATATCCCAAAATAGTCTTATTGTTGAACTAATTGAGCTAGCTCAACCACCGATTTTTATGCATTCTCCATTTGGAGGTTAGGGGTGATAGGGATTGATTATTTTTCCCTTTTCGTATCTTTTTAATTATTATTATTATTTTTTTTTCCTGTTATAGCGATCTTTATTAGCTCGGATTTTTAAAGTTGAAAATCTCAACTTCTTGATAAAATTAACTTATTATCGGAGTGATTTGTTATGGGATCTTCAGTAATTTAAACCATTCATCTTATACAACTAATTAGAAAAATTATCTATACAAAAAATCAAGTTCATTTAATATCAATTGTCATACAATTAGATCATTTTTATTTATACGGCCTATATATTTTTAAGAATAAACTAGCCATTTGTTATAATATATATGTGATTTAATCATGTGATTACTTATGTCTGATCAACTTAATTTTTTGTATGTATATTCTTCTTAACTTGTCATATAAGATGAACAATTCAGATTATTGACATGTAACATATTAGTCACATAATGCGCCAACTTTATCTATAAAATTGAAATTTTTAACTTCAGCAAATCCAAACTCTTACGAATATATATTGTTGGACTTTTTTCTATGGATGTAGTGTGTTGGTGTTGAGCTTATGAATATGTATTATTAATTTTTAGTGTTTGTTGATATTGGACTTGCACATATGTATTGCTTAACTTTCTTAAGTAGTTGATTGTTGAGTTTTACCATTATTATCTTGATATTTGTAAACTATTATACTCCTTTTTAAATAAAATAAAAAAAGAAAAAGAAAAAAAACATACTAGTGTAGATTGCATAGGGTTGAGTTTGAACTTGTTGCAACTTGTTTGTCATTTATTTGATTCAAGGATTGAATAGGAGGACAAGAAATTCCAATACATCAACTTATAACATTTGGCAAGGATGTGGAAAAACATGGTCCACATGATGCATCTCAATATGTTTATTAGCATGGGGTACACACCTGAATGAAAGAATGTGACATGTTTGTTATTGCTCTACTACAGCCTAAAATACAGGTTTTTTTTTTTTTGGCCGTGTTTGGGTTTCACCACTATCTGTAATTACTAGCATAAAAAAAATAAAACAAAATAAAAAAATTAACCATTAATTTTACGCTCTGTTTGTTTTAATGAATTTTTTTTTTTTTTTTTTTCCATCAAAAAATGTTTTCCTAGTATTAGTGGTGGTGGCTGTGGCACTACGATGGGGTGGAGGTGAAAGTGGTGATGTTGGGGGTGGTGGTGGAGGTGGCGGCGACGGCAATGGTGGTGGAAGTGATGGTATTGTAGTAAAATTAATAAAATTTTAGTCTTAAAACAAAAAAAAAAAATAATAATAATTCTGCCACAATAATACAAAATGTCAAAAAATATTTTTAAAAAAATGTGTTCTGCCAAAACAATTAAGGTTTTATATGTATATAAATATCTCCTAATTACAAAACATATTTTTTTTAAATACATAGTAAAATATATGAGGTATTAATTTGGGCCATACAGTATACTTTATGCAACCTAGTGTTTATGGCCCAAGCATTATTAATTCATAACATCAGGGGACAAGTGAAAGTCAAATCAAATTTAAAAAGTCAATTTTTTTATTAAAAAAATTATTCAGCTCCGCTACGCAACTCAAATCCTTATTGGCTCGAGTGGCCCGAATTTTTTTTTTCACTCAAATTCTGCTGCTGTGCACTTTCTCTTCCCCCGCTATTCTCTCTCTCTCTCTCTCTCAATCTCTCTCTGTCATCACTGTCTTCAATCTTCTTCATCTTCTCTCCCTCTCATCACATACATATATACATATATATATACAGACTCAAATAAAATCAAATATATGTAAAATAAGTTAAAAATTATCCAAAATTAAGCATCAAAAGTGCCAAACCAAACCATACCCACAAATCCATCAGATAATGCAACCTTGCGCTAAATCTGCACCATCTACCCAATCTTCTCCTCCATCATCATTCTTTTCATTAGGTCATTGATTCTAACATTCAATGGTTGTTTTGGGTCTTTGTATTTCATATACTCTGCTTCTTCTGTAATACTAACCCACAAGCTTAATAACACCACCACAAACCCAATCATGATGGGTATTGAAAATCTCCCCATTTTGGTGTCTCCAATCAACTATCTCTTTGCTTTCAAATCTGAAAAATCATAGCACAACCACAAAGTCTATAAGTTCAAATCACAAAGAGAGAGAGAGAGAGAGAGAGAGAGAGAGAGCGCGCGAGAGATAGTAACCACAAAATAAGGCAAGGCAATGATGTTCCGAATAACAAGCCATTGAAGTCCATATCCAAAATTGAAGTCCAGATCTCCTTCTCTCCTTCTTTTCTCCTTTTCTTCTTCTTCTTCTTCTGTTTGTTTCAGAGAGAAAACAGAGGAGGAAGGAAAAAAAAAAAAAAAAAAACCCAAAACGATGTCGTTTTGGGCAATTGAGTCATTCGGGGCCAAAAGCGTTTCGAGCTATAAAACATTTCTCAAAATTATTTATCATCAATTAATTATTTTTCTTCATATTAATCTTTTTACTCACAAAAAAATACTAAGTTTTTAAAGAATTTTTTAAACACATTACCTTTTTTAAATTTGAACTATGTTAGTCCAATTGATTCAGCTAATTGAAGAGCTAGGCAAAAATATCGTTCAAATTAAAAAAAAAAACAAATCCAAAGAAATAAACCCGAAAAACTGCTCTATGTGACGACACTATACTGAATATTATGGCCCAACTGATTCAACTAGTTAGACGTTTTTTTGGACCACTTTGACAGTAACAACTCAGTGCGGGTTTGAGAAGTGATTGTTTGATTAAAATATAAAGTAAAAAAAAATCAATATATTTAAAAATTATTTTTTAATTTTTATGAAAAAATGTGTAAAAATAGAGTAAATGAGAAACAAAAAAATTATTTTTTTATATGAGTTGATTTTTTTAAAAATTCTTTTAATAAGATTTTAACTTTTTTACTAAAATAACCTTTTTCCTCCTAAATTTTTCTTTCTCCATACATATTTCTCATGATTTGGACCACATTGACAGTTCTACGAAATTGACACATTTCTTTGTTGGACCTCAATTATCAAATTCACTATCACCAACACCACTAACCCCCATAACTTTATCCTCCTACATGGCTTTCAACTTTGGCAATTCCAATTGACTTGATAATTGGTCCTACATAACTTTGTTTTTATACATGAAAATATGAATCTTGTTTTTATAGAAATGGAGGAGTGTATTTCAAATATATGATTTTTATTAAAATAAGATATTTATAATGAAAGCTATGATAATTTAGCATTTTAATGTAAAAAAATAATCAATATGACAATTAAGAGCTCGTTTAGGAAGAAAAAACCCCAGGCTTTTTAGATAAAATAGTCACAAAAAAATAAAATAGATTTTTAAGTCCAATAAGGTAAAACATCACATCCAACCCATAATTATTATAATTTTTCTCTCACAAAAATAAAATAAAATAAAAGTCAAAAAATTCATCCCAAACGAGACTTTTTAGTCTCAGGCTAAAATAATAAAAAAAGTTAAAAAGTCAACCCACATCCCGAACGAATCCTAAGTAACATTGTTACAAGCCTAATTGAATATTTGTTGGAATTTATTATTTAAGAGAGAGATACCAGCTATCAAGAATCAAATTTAACAAGACCTAATACGTTAACAAAAAAGGGGGACACGAGACATAAGTACTACAAGCCTGTCCTATATGATTTGTCACCAATCATCCTTAATAAGAATTCTATAGCTTCACAGCTTAAAAATATCAAAAATGTTACCTAATCTAAAAGTTTTATCAAAATTTTTATTAAATATCTCATATGAGTATGATACTCACGTGAGATCTACATGATGTGAGACTTATATTCATGTAAGACATTTAATAAAATTTTTGATAAAATTTTTTAGATATCTAACATTACTCTAAAAACATACATAGCTTTTTAGTTTAAAAAAAAAAAATTAATCGCCCAATTTATTGTACAATAATGTTTTAGAACACTAAATTGGGAGCTCTAGAGCATCACTAATGATGTGGCATAGTGGCCCCCACCAAAGTGATGTGATGTTTTGACTTGAGTTTGTTTTTTTTTTTTTTTTTTAGCTCATTAGAGCTATTAGTAGTCCAAAAATTAGTGGAATGAATCACTACTCTTTATTGTAAAAGGTGACCAATGGAGCCTAGGCAAGTGAAAGTTTTACTTGGTTTCGTCACTTGGCTAGGCCTAGGAAAAAATATAAACTCAAAAAATAAGTCTAAGTTAGTTTTTAAACAGAAATTTAAAAATTTGACTAATAATTTTTTTTCACATAATTTTTTTTTCAATTATTTTTTTTCCAATTAATTTCTTTTTCAATTAATTTTTTAATTAATTTTTTTTCAATTATAATGTGCATGATCCCATTATCATTAATAATAAAAAATAAATTTAAATATTTTAGGCCTAAACAAACATATTTTTTAGTTTATGTTTTTAAAATTTTCCAAACATTTTGTTTAAACAAAACACGTTTGTAATTTATGTTTTTCTAAAAATAAATAAAAATCAGTTTATAAAATTTTTGTCAACAAACAAAAAACGTAAACATTACCAAACGCTACCTAAAGTTTCATTATTTTATTTTTTTTGCCATTCAAATACAAAATGAGGGAACAAAAAGGTGAAACTAAAGAGAAACAAATAGAGCACAAACTCAAAGCAACCTATAAAGGGCAAAAAGGACTAGAGCAAATTAACACCCTCCATATCAAAGGCCACCACATGTTAGCAAATTGGAGCATTTTTGTCAATTCAAATAAAATTTTAGGAACTCAATGGATGCTCGTAAATACATTCACATAATTTTTCTTTATACCCATATTTGTGAACCATAATCCTAATATATTAAAATCGAGATGGGTATAAAGAGAAATTATATAGCATCAACTGTCATTCTCAACATCCTAACAACACAAATATAGCATTCTAACTAACTAGAGTTTAATTACAAGATAAAAGAAAGGGCAAGTTTCAAAATCAATAAACCAACATATGAAGCTCGACTAAGCAACCTTCCATCACTTGAAAGTTGAATTATTTATATGTTTTTTCATAGGATTAGACGTAACAATCACCCTAGGTTAACTTGAAGATGGAGATGAATCCGAGAATGGAGATGGAGATGGTGATGGCGGAAGTATTAAAAATGGAATTATGATACCATTTGATCGCGAAGTCGTGAGGGATATTATGATATGACTCTTATTATTGTCTGAATATTAGAGTTTATCATTAGAGAGAATTGAGAATGTGTTAAAATTTTATGAAATTTTGTAATTTAAATTATCTTGTCACTGAATGTAAGTAATTAACTAAACTGCATTGTAAAAGGTCAATGATTAGCATTAAACAAAAACGAGAGAGAGAGAGAGAGAGAGAGAGAGAGAGAGAGAGAGAGAGAGAAGTTATGCAAATAAAAGGGGAGGGGGGGAAATCATGTGAAAATATGCTAACCTTAATGCACCATTTGTGTAGGCATAAACTGTGTTTTTGAAAGCATCTTTCCTGTTTTCTCGTGTTTGCCTGTTTGGATGCAAAGAAAAGATTATGAAGCTTTTTCAGGCAAAGAGATTTATGTCTGTCAATAGTCCAACATATACTTTCACATAAAATTTGTTTGCAAAACTGTTTCTGGAAATTATTTTGAAATAATTTTCTAAAGAAACCCAAAATAATTGTCTTCCAAATCTCCGAAAACTATTTTCGCCCAAAAATAGAAATCATATAAAAATAATGTATGGTTTCAAACTTTCCATTAACACGAAATTATACTTTTTAATTTACACATAATTTGAGTCAAATTTTAATTTAGGCCTCGTTTGGGGACTGACTATTTTAGCCAAAAAGCCAACTAAAACTAGTCACATCACCTCTCTACTTTTCTGCACATATTTTCGTAAAAAGCCAAAAAGTTACTAAAATAGCCTGTTCCCAAACGAGGCCTTAGTCTTTATTATTTTAATTTTAACAATTTATCCAGTATACTTAGTGTCAATTTGATCCTTCAATCCAAATTACTATTAATTATTTCTCCGTGTGCACTTTACAAGATTAACACTTATCACAAAATTATTTAGTGTGTTTGGTTTCAATTTTCTGAATTCAATTTTCTAAAAATTGAGTTTTTTATTTTTCATATTTTTTTATTTTTAGTCAATATTTTTAAAAGTTTAATTAATTTTTTTACTTTTTTAGATGCACTTTATTTAGATGTATCTAAAAAGTAAAATATTTGTGAAAAAATATTTTAAAAAAATAATAAATACACAAAAATATGAAAAATATATTGAATTTTGGTATTTTTGGTATTTAGTGAATTTTTTAAAGATTTTTTCACAAAAAATATACTTTTTACGTGTATTTATGTTAAGTGTATCTAAAAATTTTATAAAAAAAATTGCTTAAAATATTTTTAAAAATTCAATGAAAACAAAAAAATATGAAAAACAAAAAAATAGAATTTTCTGAAAAGTAAATTATGGAAATCAAAGCAAAGCAATTAATTTTAACGTCTAATTTGAACATAATGACTAAATTGAAATTTGATTTAAAATGTAATAACCAAAAATTTTAAATTGAAATAACAGGGTGAAAAGTACAATTTTAGTATACCAAACACATCCTATCCAATTTCTTGAAAAACAGACAGCTATACGACTTCAATACGATTATACAATATAAATAATCATTGGTATTATGTTGAATAAAAACTGGTAAACTAACATACAAATTTACATTATCCCTGTGTTTTTTTTCTCATCAAAAAAAGGAAAAGGGAAAAGAAAAAAAAAACCCGAGAGAAAAAGCCAAACATCTTCTACTCGAAAACTCTTCTCTCTTCATTTTAAATAATTTCCATCTATTTTCTTGTTTTAAAACACTTACAATCGTTCAATTATATAAAAATTTTGAAGTACAAAATTTTGAGATATAATTTAATGATGAATTTTGAGATGTAATTTAATGATGATAAGTGTTTTAAGAAAAAAAGACGAAGAATTTAAGTAGAAATGAAACAAAATATGATGCATGTACCTTCTGAAAATTTTGTTGTCATAATGGCCACGGTAAACTCATAGTGTAACACAGGGCCGGCCCTGGGGTGAGGCGATTGAGGCGGTCGCCTCGAGCCCCTAATTTTGAACAAAATTTATGACCCTCAATTAGGGGAGTGTATCATGTCATGTTATTTCATAATTATTTTAATATTAGCTTAATTTATTTATTTTTATGTTGTTGCGTAGTGTTATTTTGATTCGTGTTCAATTGATGTTTAATGTGAAAACTTTCACTTTTAGTTAAAAATAACTTAGCAAGTGTATTGAGAGATTAAAATTTTTCTCATAAGTTGAATTTTATAAAATTTATTTCAACTAAATGAAATTATTCATAAAATATTTGATTTTAATTCAATTGCATTTTTCTAATTAAAAAAATTGTACCTTATTACTATATATTTTTTATTAGATTGACTCTAAAATAGGTAACAAAAAAATATATATCTTAAATGAAAAAAAGATATTAGTCTTAATTATTATTTTACATATTTTTTTATTTAGTTAGATAGAGTTAAATAAAAGATTAAAAAAATGTCATAGCATCCTTTAGTGAACATTCAAATATATAACTAATAATTCATGTTATTGAGTTGTGTCATACTTGGATTCATGTTAAAAATAGTCAACCTTAACTTGTTAATTTTATATATTGCTTGAGTTGTGTCGAAAATTCCCATCCTTACCCCCAATTAATTTTTGTTCTTATAGCATTGATAAGCTAAAAAATAAAGATTCGATTCAACTAATTGAAATTCAACTATTATATATATATATATATTTGTTATCTAAATTTTGTTAAATTATAATGCAAAAGAAATAAATTTTTATCTTTTATGTTTTATCCAAACAAATTTTTTTTTTTTTTTGGATAATGGTATATGAAGGGCCCAATTAAAAAAATTCGCCTTAAGCTCCTACTAAGTCAGGGCCGGCCCTGCTGTAACATTGCAATTTGCACCCTAATTTTGTATGCTCATATGCCTCCCCAATTAAAAGATCCGACCCACTGCAAATGAGAGCACGATGTTACGGATTGGGCGCTTGTCATCCTCTCGAGAAGTCGGCTCCACTAGTGGTACTGTATACACCATGTATTATGCCCAGGACCAACCCAGAAGATGCGATAGTGATCTACCCTGTCTACCTTGCCACTCACAAACTAATGCGCTTGCAAGGTGCTTAGTGTAGAACTCGCACCCCCAATGAGTCGGTACGTGACAACGAGGTCGCTATGCGCAATGGCAAGCACTGCAAGGGATTCTATTTACACTCAAAAAATCAATTAATACGTTTAATTTTGCACTATTTTTTATTAAATTATATAATTTATTCTTAATATATCTTATATGTTTTCACAAAGTATCCTTGAATAATATAATATTTTAATTTTATGGTACACCCAAATAATAACTTTAATATAAAATCAATTCAATAAAACTTCACATTCTTCTCTTTTCAGCTATTCTCAACCACGACATTTTCTTCTCAGAACTTTAATATAAAATCAATTCAATAAAACTTCACATTCTTCTCTTTTCAGCTGTTCTCAACCACGACATTTTCTTCTCAGAACTTTAATATAAAATCAATTTAATAAAACTCCACACTTTTCTCTTTTCAGCTATTCTCAACCATGACATTTTCTTCTCAATCATTCTCAGGCAGGTCTTAGTCGCACCATCCTCTTCTCAATCTTTTCATTGCCAATTATTGAAATTTCTCATTCACAGGGGCAAACATTCCAAGGCTTATAAGGGGGGAGCCCATGAGAATTGAGGACTTGGTCATACTTTTCTGCGTCACATAGAACGTACGAAAGTTCTTGCTTTTGTGGTAGACTTGGCAGCTGCATTAGATGGTAGAAAAGGAATCCCATCGTGGGAACAATTAATGGGTTGCTGCAATCAAAAAAAATAATAATTATTATTATTATTATTTTTTATTTATTATTTGATTTTATTTAAATTTTTTTTATTTACAAATAACAATACAATAAGAAATAATGATATTGATAATAATGGTGAATTTTGGTAAAGTAGATTAGAGATTTGGAGTGAGGAAGAAGAAGAGAGAAAATAATTGAAATTTAAAAAAGAAGATGAAGAGATTTAAATATGAACAATATCTATAAGTGATTGGGGTGTATTATGAAAAAAATAATATTTTATTTTAAGATTTAATATATGATGTCCTTATTAGTAAATTTATATTATAATATAATAGAAACTAAAATTACAAAATTTTAATGGGACATATTAAATTATTTTTTAAATGCAAATACAATCACCCTACCACAAGCTGATATTAAGGTTGTACAATAGTAAAAATGTCAAAGTTAAACGGTCATCACTTAGCCCAAATACCGATTAATGCTTGACACCCTAAAAAATTGTGACTTCCATAATCTCCAATTGATTGATGACCACTCATTTTTTATTTTATTTATTTTTTTTCTTCATTGTCTCTTACAGGTGCCCTCTCTCCCTCTCTCACAGATGCGTGGGGGTCATGGCCCGTGGGGTCTTTAGCACTTCTGCCCAAATACCCGTTACCCCGCCTAGGCCTGTCGAACTAGCATTAGCCTTTACTCTAAATAGGGTCGGTTAGGCCAAATAAGACATGGATTGGCCTATGTGAGGTGTTGAAGCCCGTCCCAATTTAATAGCCCGGCCCGTTGATTCGTAAAAGGTGACCCTGATATTCCACCCACAAGCCCGATTGGAAATAAATTTTTTTAAAACATATTAATAAAAAAATTAATTAATTAAAAATTTTAAAAGTAAACTTAAATCTCGACTTGTTGAGCTTTACCTGCAGCTCAGGTTGCTAATTCATCTAGGCCAAGTCCATTAAGGAAGGCATAAGCCTAAGGTTTTTCATCATGGGTTTCTCATCTAGAGCGTTGTTAGAATTTTGGTTTCACACCTATGTAAGTATTGTATAAAAGTTTATTGGTTTTTAGGATTCTAATATTTTTAAATATTTTAAAAACTAAATTGGATCAAAAGCAACTTTAAGGAACAAAGTGACGCGGACCTAGCATTTTTCAACAAAATTTGGACAAATGTTGGAAATTGGGGCAAAATAAGAACAATTAAATACTTTAAGCATCAAATTTAACCCCCAAAAAATTTATGTCTTTCAAACTATTACGTTATGTTTAAATTATGGACTTGGAAAAGGAAAGTGAAATGGAAATGAAAAATATATATATATATATATAACTTCTACCCTTTTTTAATTCACATTTTGTTTACTTTTTTTTTTTTCTCTTTTCAAATCTTTACCTGAATCCATAATTTAAAAACAGCCTTAGTGAGAGCAATTCTAAAAAATATTTTTAGAACTATATGTATGGGTAACAAATTGGGCCTGTTTGGTTTTGTTTCATTTTTAGTTTTTCGTTTTGATTATTTAGAAACTTATTTTCTGAATATAATTTGAAATCTATTACTTTTCCAAAAATAACTCAATTTTAAGAAACACCAAAAACATTGGCTTTTGTAGCTGAGTTTTTTTTGTTTTATTTCTTTTTCTTTTTTAAAGGAGACGAAGAAAACATGACATGTAGGCTTTTCTCATTTTCCACTGGCCGATGTGGGCATGGTTTTATGGGCTGGTCCGGCGCAGCCCAACTTAATATCAACCCTTTAGTCGTCGTAGAGAATGCACTTTAAGATCCCATAAAGACTTTTAAGCTAATCGCTACACCAAATCGGGCCTAGGACAAATTGTGTCCATGTTTTTGTTAGAGTGCTCCTATTATTTCATAAATTATTTTGAACTTCTCAATTTTTAATTTTTTTTTATTACAATAATAACTTCAAATAAAATTATTAAAAAAGACATCATTAATTTTACGACACTTCATCTCACAATTAAACCTACACACCCACTACATCATGAATTAGGATTTATGAGAACACCTACCTCCATCATCACTCATCCATCTTCCCCAAATCTCACCATCAAAACTTACCCACCCTCAAAACCTTAAAAATCCTTTGGTGGTAATATTCCGGCAGTAACAATAGCAATTAAACCTACACACACCCACTACATCATGAATTAGGGTTTATGAGAGCACCTACCTCCATTACCACCCATCTATCTTTCCCAAATCTCACCTTCAAAACCTACCCACCCTTAAAACCATGAAAACTCTTTGGTGGCAATATTTCAGCGATAATAGTGACAACCATTTGACTACCTACACTTCTCTGGCAATGGCAATATTCCGGTGATAAAAACGACAACCCTTTGGCGGAATACAAGCCCGAATATTACTTATTTGTTCAGGGATGGCGTTCCCGAACAAATAAGTAATGTTCGAGAATGCAAGTCTGAGCATGAAAATTCTTAATATATTAAATAGTCAAAATTTTTGACGCTTATAGAAGTTTTCATTTTTTTCAAGTTTGGGAATACAGGCTCGAACATTACTTATATGTTCGGGAAGGCATTCCCAAACAAATAAGTAATGTTCAGGAATACAAGTCCAAACATGAAAATTTTTAACACATTGAACGGTCAAAATTGTTAACGCTTGCAAAAATTTTCATTTTTTCAAGTTCGGGAATACAGACCCGAACATTACTTATTTGTTCGAAAAGACATTCCTGAACAAAAAAGTAATGTTCGGGAATGCATGTCCGAACATGAAAATTTCATAACACATTGAATGATCAAAATTTTTAACACACGCAGAAGTTATCAGAAGTAGCCCAAATCCATTATCAACTTCAAAAGTTATTCCTTCATCACGTAACTTTAATAATATTATCGCGTAAATCTCTGCTAAACTCACAATTTTATAATATCTACCAACAAAACAGCCAAACCAATTATTATAATTTTTTCCCTGCAAGAAAAGAAAATTAAGAAATTATGTATATATATGTATAGAGAGAGAGAGAGAGAGATTATACCAACTGTGATAATGGTGGATGAGACAGTAGAGACAATAATCACATTGGCTCTTTTTCTTCTTGGTGGTTTTTTGTTAGGGTTTTTTGGAAGAGAGATTTTTTTGGGGTGTGGGAGTGTGGGCATGTGCATTCAATGGGTGGAGTCAATGGGTGAATTGTTTTCACAAAGATAATTTTGGTATTATTTAGGGGGAAAAAGAAATTTTGAGAGTTTTAAAATTTATAAGTGAGGGTGTAAAGAAATGAGAAATCCAAAATAATTCATGGGATGCTAGTAGCACCCCTCTTTTATTATTATTCAACTTCTCTGAGTTTATTCAGCAATGCTATGATGGTGTTTGGGAAGTGGGTTTTTATGTAAATTTTATTAGATGTAGGATATTATTGAATAAATTTTTTTTTGTGTTTGGGAAAATAGTTGGGTTTTTTTGTGGTTGGATGTGATGTTTGTGAGAGAAAAAATGAAATGATTATGGGATTGGATGTGATATTTTGTTTGGATGTGTTTTTTTTAGTTTTGCAAAATTTTTATCTTTTAGTGGAAAAAATTGAGAAAAAACCCAACTCATTTTCTTCCCAAACACCACCTATATATACCCAAGGAAAATAAATAAATAACTAAAAATTTATTCAGAATTTATAATCTGTAGCCAAGATTTAATAGAGCTATTATCCCACCACAGAGAATTTTAAATGTACACCATAAATTTAAAATTATTGTCAAATTTTTTATCAGTTTTATGATATATACTTTTTCTAAGTCTATTCCATTTTCATTAAAAGATGAGGTAGTATTGAGTGAAACTTTTAAAGAGTCTCAAAAATTTTGGCCTTTTTGGTTTATTTTGAGAAATAAATTTTAGAAAAAAATTTCTAAAATTTTGTTTGATTTAGTGATTTTGGAAAAAAAATTTCCAAAATCACTTTCTCTTTTCTACACATCAATCAATCACTTTTTTTTCTCCTCTCTTCTTTTCAATCATTTTTTCTCTCATACACATCTACTCAATTACAACAAAACATCAAATCATCCCAAACTTCCATACTCTAAAACAATTTCCAAAATATATAGCCAAACAAACAAAAAAAATTTCTAAACTCTCTCCCCAAAATCTTTTTTAAAAATTTATTTCTAAAAATCAAATCAAACACACCCTTTATTTTTATTACTTTTCTTCGGTTATTGGTGCCTTGATCAATTCTTCTTCTTTTTTTTTAATTTAATTAAAGAATAAAGGTTGGGACCCCCTTTGGGGGTCACCCCCTTTACCCCCCCCTTTGCCACGTGGCAAGAGGTGATTGGAGGAGCAGGAAAAAAAAGAAAAAGAAAAAGAAAAGGTGACCAATGAGAGAGAGAGTGGGTCCAAAGGGGGTCCTAAAAAGGGGGGATGAATCATTGTTGTTAATTAAAATGTTAGTGGAAAGTGGAAACAATGTTTGAGAAGTAATTTGGAAACTTGATAAAAAGTCAACTCTTTTGACTTTTTAATTTTTTTACACAAAAAAAAAATCACAAAAAAGCCACCAAAAAAATAAAACAAACAAATAAATTAATTTTTTACCAACTTTTCAAAAAACCGAATATAGGTGCGTGCATGTTTTAAAAAAAGGGTAGATAGAGGCTTCTTCAAATGACTTGTTCAATTCATTCAGATGTTAGAATTCATTTGGTTGTCGTTTTTTATTATTATTTTTCATTTTTTTAAATAAAACCTAGATTTGTTACCAAAAGCTATTTTGAAGAAAATTTTCTGAAAACATTCGGGCCTTGTTTGGTTTGGCTTTGGGAAAAAAAATTTGAAGAAAATTTTTAAAAGTTTTGTTTGGTTTGTAATTTTTTTTTAAAAAATTTCCAAAATCACTTTCTCTCTCATACACATTAATCAATTACTTTTTCTCTCTCCTCTCTCCTTTTCAATCATTTTTTCTCTCACATACTTCTACTCAATTACAACAAAATATAAAAGAGTTTTGATTGAGAGCTCGAAAGCCCTTCCCCCGAATCCCCCGAATCGACGAAACGACGTCGTTTCGTCGATTTTTTTTTTTTTTTTTTTCTTTCATTTCAGAAGAAGAGAAACGGGAGGAGGAGGAAGAAGAGAAAAGAAGAAGAAGAGAAGAAGAGAGGGGGAGGGGGAGGGAGCCAACAAACTAGGGAAGGAAGGCGGAGGCGGAGCTGCCGGAGGCGGGGCGGGGCGGAGCTGCTGCGAGGCGACGCTGCTGCGAGGCGACGAGCTTTGAGCTACTGCGAGGCGACGCCGGCTGACGCCGACGGACGAGCTTCTTCCCCTCTCTTCCTCCTCTTCCCTGCTCTCTTCTCTCTTTCTCCCTCTCTCTCTCTCTCTCTCTCTCTCTCTCTGTCGGGGCATTCGGGGGGGGGGATTCGGGCACAAAAACATTATTCAATATAAAATCATCCCAAACTACTAAACTCCAAAACTATTTTTAAAATATACAACCAAACAAACTATAAAAATTTCTAAACTCTCTCCCCAAAATATTTTTTGAAAACTTATCTTCCAAAGTCAAACCAAACAAGGCCTCAATTTTTTTAGGAAACAAAAGGTTGTTTTTGAATTTTCAAAAATTATTTTCACATAAAAATAAAAATGATATGAAAATAAGGGATATTTAAAATTTTTGAATCTTTTTATTACCCAAAAAAAAATATATGAAAACATAATAAAATTGGCTTTCTGTTTTTTTTGGACAAAATGTAAGATCTTCAATCCCAAAGGTGGAAAAGAACATAGAATTTATGGTTACAGAGGAAACTAAACAACAAAGAACAACTACAATCAAAGTTATTTTTTATTATTTATTTATAGATATTTTATAGCATATTAACGGGTTAACAACTTAGCTTAGCACAATCTAGAGTTCAACGTTTTTTCATAACCTCGAATCCTGTACCTCCTCTATAATAAAAAATCACAATTCAAGAAATAGTCGTGATAGAGGCCTCGAATTTGGCTCGAATGAATTTTTTTTTTTTTTTTTTTTTTTGATTCAATCAGAAATGAAGAAGATGAAGAAGAAAGAAAGAGAAGAGAAGGGAGGAGGAAGAGGAAGGAAGGAGGAGGATTAGAGGGGGCCCTAATTACAGGGGGAGGAGGAGGCGGAGGCGAGGCAGAGACGGGGGCTGCCAGAGACGACGATCGGGCGAGGGGACGCCGGGTGACGCTGCGACGAGCTGCTGCGAGGACGCCGGGCGACGATCGGGCGGCGACCACGAGCCCTCTTCCCCTCTCTTCTCTCTCTCTCTCTCTCTCTCTCGGCAAATTCGAGCCTCAAATTCGAGGCCTGAATCATTTTTGTTCAAGAAAATACCAAATTCTAGCATGGGATAAAAAAGACCGACTGTGTTTAAATAATGAATTTTGATAAAAATTTAAAAAGAAAAATGAAAAAGATATGCAAAATGAACTTATATTTTATTCAGATTTTAATTATTTTTTCTTTTTTCTTCTCTTTTCAAATTTTTATTCAAATTTATGATCCAAATACAACCTAAATGAACAACTAGATAGGAATCCAACTGCTAACAAACTTGTTGACAAGCAAACAACCCAAACACAGATCTACTAGCTACTACCATTATAAAAGTGTGAATAGTCTGTCATATTTTTCTTTTTTTCTTTTTTTTGAAATCTCAATTTTACCCTTTCAAATCTACTATATTTTTAAAAGTCATAAAGAATCCTATATAAACCATCTTTATTTTTGGAGTTGAACACTCAAAAATGATATATCTACTTTCAAGAGTCCTATATAAATATAAACAAATCGTCTCCCTATTTTTTACATTGATGATGATTGAAGAAAAAAAAAAAAACAATTACTCTTTATTATTTTCTCTGTCTGCATCTATAATAACATACATAATATTTACAATTGTCCATCATTGATCAAATCACTGTGAATAATTTTGGTTGAATCTTAAAGTTGTGTGCATTCATTCGAATCTAGATGGAGGAAAGTACAAGCGTTTTTTAAACAGAGATTTGTGTTGCATCTAAAAAATTCGCAAGTTATCTTCATACATTTGCTTTTTGTTTAAATTATATTTTATGAACGGTAATATTTTACATGATACTTTAAAAAATAAAATATTGTTAAAAAAATTATAAATTCAAACATGTAGTGATTTTTTATTATTATATATATTTTTGTTATTATTATTATTTAATATTAATAATTTTTTTCAAAAAAAAAAATACACAACAAATTATTTTCTAAATGTATTTAGATTAAGTTAATCTAAATCTAAAAGTAAAATTTAAAAATTTGAAGTATTAAATTAAGTGAATCTAAAAAAAAATTAAAAGGATTATTAAAATAAATAGTGTCAAAGACAAAAAAATGAAAATAAAAAAATTCAAAACAAAGTTTAAAAAAAAAAATCAAACAAAACGCTATAAATTTTTCTTTTTTTATATCTTTCTTCACTAATCTCTAATTTTACACAAATTATTTACAAATTTATTTCAATTTTTATGTGAATTTAATAACCTAATTAAAAAATGGTGCATACATACAAAAATATAACACTAAACATTTATATTATAACCAACTATTTAATTATAAATAATTAATTTTTCATTGTTTCCTGTATTGTATTGTTGCAAAAAATTTCACATATTACTTTTGTGATATCCTATATATGTCAATGTCTATATATATATATAAATATATAAAAATAAAAATAAAAATTTATTTATGTTACTGTATTGATACATTATCAATTTGTAATGTTATATTTCCATCGGATACTTTACTTTTCTAACATATATCACTTTAGTAATATAGTTATATTTATTAGGAAAAAATTATAGAATTATGTATTGTTCTCCTATCAACTTATATTCAATACATTTGTACATACATGTTATACAAACAGGTGTCCACAACAAACACTTTCAATAATAAACCCAGACTTTGCAAAATACCTACGTCACGACAATAATTGTACTTTTTATATTTATTTTTCTTCATGACAATTGTATAGCAATTGTGTACTAATGACTAATATTATATTTTTCATTATGCAAGATATTTGTGGTACAGAAAACGAGACTCAATAACTCTTGATGTATAAATATATATTACATATTGATATTAATGCATTCTTATACCAATAGTATACAAATAATATGCAACTGTGGATTCAATGAATTTGTATTATAAAATGAACTATTAAACAAAATTGCGTAATTGTGTAATTAATTTTATACTTGCAATTGTATTACAGGTACGAATTATAAAAAATTAAAGTGAAAGTTGATAGAAAAAAAAGTTATGTAATACTATATATTTAAAAGATCTATTTATTATTTCTTATTTAAAATAAGATTGTGATCTTAATAATCTAATTATAAATTAATATTTATATTTATAAAAAAATTTATTTATCATTTAAATTCTTCAACTGAGTATGTATTCATTTTTTATTTAGTTATATTTTAAATACAAATTAATTTATCCATATAAATTTTCATGTTTTATATACGTATTATATATTAATTTAAAAAACACATATAATTATAATATTAATAATTGGTAAAAAAAAATCACAAATCGCATACCATGTGTTCAACCACTAAAGTATGCGGGAATAGTCGAGAATATCAAGCTGGTTTTCATGACTCTCTCCTCTTGTGCCTACCAAATATTTTTCTAGAAGAAAAGTCTTGATCAATGACTATGTGACTACCAAATATTTTTCTCGAAGAAAAGTCTTGTCTTGAGATTAATGACTCTGTGACTCTGTCTGCTGGCAATGTGCGTGTGACTCTCTCTGCTGGCAGAGAGAATGTGTGTAAGAGAGAGATAAGAACAGATTATAGGATCTATATATTAGAAATTAAAATATTATAAATATAAGTAATTATTAAAATATAAATTTGGATATATACTGTTTGATTTCGTTATTATCTTGAGTTTTGCTTTCTTGAAAGAATATAGTGTTTACAATTAGAAAATCTTAGCACTAGTTCTTTCCCTCCTCCTAATCTTTTTGTTATCTTTTTAATGGCGCTGACAACCCTTTGATCTACATATATATAGATATATGTAAACCCTAATAAGAATAAAAGAGGGGACTGGGCCTAAATAAAACAATTACTGGGCTCTCCCATTAAGGAACCCAAATAACTTAAAACATGTCTTACACCTCCATATCACATATCCATATATAAAATAATATATACACCAAGATGACTATGGTCCAAACTTTATGGATCACAATAATAATTTTGGGCTCATACCAGTCAATCTATCTGAATCACGTTCAACCCGTTTTTCACAAACCAAACAAAATATAGTCAATGACAGCCTAATTAAAAATAAATTCTTACATTCTTCCACTTAGGCAACATTGACTACTACTTTAAGAAAATATTTTATTTAAAAAAAAATGACTCTCGGGTTAAACAACTTTAGTAGCCACATAAACATAATTCAGAATAGAAACATCTCAGCACAGAATCTCGTTCAATGAGAAATATTAATATCGAACTATAGCGGTAATTATGCTATTGAACAACATAACACCTTCCACAATTACAAACACTAATATCTCACAAACATGGATTCCTATATGTGATAAAGTGTAGTGTGAAATTTCAGCATAATTGATCTAAAAATTATATAACATGCTAATTTCACATTCAGTCCTCTATATAGTCTTGACAAGACCCTGCAAGGAATTTTATTCCATTTTACACTTCCAAAAGAAGCATTTGTTCCTTTAAACCGAGATCTTTCATGCTTTAAACCAAGCATCATACTTTATGGATCCATATACACTTCTAAACCAAAATATTAATCTTTATATCTCAAAATTAAAATATAACTGTAAGAGCTCATATAAGAGGTATACATATATGACAATTACCATTTATGTGTACACACACATAACTATAAACAAAATGTGAATAAGCACATTAAATTTTATTAACTGAAATATACGATAGATAATATTCATGGGTAAAAAAAAAATTTAACCAAGCACGTAAAAAAACTATAAAGTACCCATATGCTCAATATATTTAGCAAACTAAAATTTGGCCTAAGCCCTATATTTAGAAGATCAACTAGTATGTATTCTATAACATGTGCTCATAAAGAATATCATCTTTAACAACTCTATAATTCTGAAGTACTTTAAATTTATGTATTTAACACTATTAGAGTTTTTGTTACTCTTCATAGAGAAAATTAAAACCATATATCATAATACATCTTTATAGGTTTGGAGATGAAATTAACAATTCCAAGCACTGAAATAAAATTCTTTAATTACATAAGTCAAGTCGAACTCTAAAACATGTTTGCATAGTGAAAAATTATAAGAGATTTTATGAAACTTTTTCATGAAATAACACCTCATGCAAACATAAAAATGTAACTAGTAATAGACACTATATTTCATCTGAACAACTTTCAAAGTCGACATTATACAACAAATAATATTAACATGATTAATTCTTCTGTAGCCAATTGTATAATCTTTAATTCTATAAATATCATGACACTTTATGTCTTTCAACCCAATGGTCAAGGCTTAAATTAAAATAATAATTGTCTAACAAACTAATTGCATATGCACCAAGTTTAATTCAAACTTCATAATTCATTAAACTCTCACAACACTAGCATACAAGACATTCCTTATGAACTTTTTCTCAAAATCATTTTATGAATATTGAATGTTACTTAATTAATCTCGATCATTAAGAAGAGCAAAGTAAAACTTTCAATTCTGCATATTAAATTCAGTAAAAATGTGCTCTAGATATGCTCTTTGAGATGAGACAAATAATCCTCTAAGTTATTTTTCAAGTATCTTAATGCCAAACACATAAAATACTTTATCAAGATATTTTATATAAAAAATTTATTAATAACAATATCTTCACATCAAGTATTAATTCAAAATTATTACTAGTAAGTAAAATTCCATCAGTATAAAGGATCAAGAAAAATAAATTACTCTCACTGACCTTGAGATGTATACATAAATTAATAGTATTATCCATAAAGCCAAGTAATAATATTTGGTGAACCTTTAAATATCATTACTCAGAAATTCGTTTAAAACCATAGATAAATTTGTTTAACTTACAAATCAAATTTATTTTGTTTGGCGGAGCAATAGATAAAAATGTCACAATACCACTATAATCATTATAAACCTATATTTATAACATTGGTAAGAACAATACTCTTTTCAAATCACAACCTCTTGCAATAGCATTGTATTTATTTATTTGTCTTTAAAAAATACTCATTAGATTTCAAACTTTTAAAAAGGTATAACATGATCTCATATCTAATTAATAATTTCTACCAATTCATTTACCATATTACAAATCACCAATATCTTCATCATACATAACAATCATCTCTTCAATCTCTTGATATTGCTCATTTAGAAAAATAATATAATCGCAAGGATCTTTTAATTGTATGAGAATGTCTAGAAGGTTGCACGTGTTATACATGTTCAACTTTTATCAATAGACTGAATAGACACTTCAGATTCTACTTGCACTCTTACTTTCTCTATGTGAGAATGAACGGACCAATTTATTATAATAGGCACAATTATATAAGAAGATTTGTATATTTTAAACTGTTCATCAATCTAATAACTTCACATTTTAAAAGTTTAAAAGATTCTTATGTCAGAACCAAGATAATAGAACCATTGACAACTTACAAAGTAACAAACAAATAGCTATAAGTCCCATTTTGATTTCAAAAATATATCATAAAATTTTTTACTTCTGTACAATCCTAAACTCAAAAGTTATTCTAAATTTTCTACTAGTTCACAATTCAAAAGTGTTTTTTTTTTTTTTCAAATATTTTTAACTTAGTATTATATGTAATGTATACACAAGTATATATAGTAACTAAAAACATTCTATCACAAAAACACTCGTATAATTTAAACATGTTAACATACACATCATCATTTTATTAGAGTCCAATTACGACGCTCAAGTACTCAACTTTCTTCCGAAGTTACAACCATAATATATTTAAATTGATTCCACAATTTTGTAAAAATTAATAAGAGGTTATTACATTAACCAAAATTATCATGTTCACTATAATATCCATCTTCAATTAATAATTTTAAAATCTTCACCAATATGTTTTTCAACATAAATGAGATAGACAAATGCATAACATCAATACTCATTTATAAAATTAATAGAATAATTTCTCCCACACACTTTATGATAATTATCATCCAAGTCAAAATAAAATCTATTTCAATTATTATTATTATTTTATTTATTACTAAAATTAAAAATAATAACAATGCTTATTTTGTTGACATTAAAATTGAATTTTATCTGATGGATGATATAAAATTACTAGACTCTAACTTAAATAACTTGACCAGAAAATAAAATTTGGATTAACACAAGTATTCTTTTAAGCAGTTTAAAAAACAAATAAGGAGATTCCGAAGATGGAAAGAGAGTCATAGCTCACAAAAAATTCTAAAGAAATTTTCTTACTTGAGTTAATAATATATAAAGAGATTTGCGGAATATTCTGAAAAGGAAAACATAAAACACTGAAGAGAGATAATGATTTGTAAAAGTCGAAGGTATTATATAGAGCATTGCAAAGTATAATTTAGATTTTCTTATAAAAATCACCTAGTGAATATTTTAAAACTCTACTTTCTTAAATAGTTAACATTGAATATAATTTCAATCTTTCACGTTATATTGAGGTCTTAATATAAATGGTTAAGAAGACACATTCTTGAGTATGTCAATATCTAAATCAGTTAGTCTTAAAGCCAACTCAATATCTTTTAACCGATTCATAATCAAAACTTTAATGGAGTAAATTTGATTTTCATAAAAATATCTCCCTTCATTGATTTCAATTCAGTATAATATCGTTCAATTATATATGGACAATAATAATCTCATAATCATAATTAATATTCTCAAATATTTAGAATGTATCACTCTTAAACTGAATATATAGAAAGCATGTTCACAACTCCAACTTTCAATTATACTATTATACATAGGCAATTAGTATAATCTCATAAGAATATGCTGCGAATAAACTTTAGTAATATTCTCAGATGTGCCAGAATGTATCACTATATAAACACCTTTGGGTGGAATATATAGAATACAATCAACATCTTTAAACTTCAATATAATCTTAATTAATTATACATGGGCAATAATTATAATCTCACAACAATGGGCTGCAAATAAACTTTAACAATATTGTCAGATGTTTCAGAATGTATCATCATATAAATCAAGAAATTATCTCCTTTGGGTAGATAAATTCTTTCAAAATAAAATTTCTCTTACCAGCGGCTCACACTACCTCTAAAATTAATACACTCAATTAACCCCCTTTGGGTAGATAATTGAGTCACATAATATTAGAAGAGTTTCCCAGAATCCTTATTGGTAAATCACTTTAAATCTCAATAAGTTAACCACTTCGGTAGTATCATCCATATTGATTCAAAAATCTTCCAACTGGGACTACAAAAATAAATATTTGTCCACCTTTAAAACTTTATTTATTTATTAACAATAATGCAATCTGTAACCTATCATGTAATCTATAATTGAATTACAAAAATAAAAACAATAACAATTTTTTTATTTTATTTTATTTTATTTATTTATTTATTTTATTATTTTAATTTTTTTTATAAAACACAATTGGAAGCAAACTATCAATACTCAAACAGTATGTACTCGTTACATTGAAAAAGTCTGCTTGAAATTACTAAAGCACAATTTTGAGATACAAAAGCATCATTCAGTAAAAGAAAAATTAATTTATTCCTTATCATTATATAAAATAATTTTACTGAAATAATCTGCCATGATTTTGATTCTAATATAAACTTGCTCTGATACCACATGTAAGATTATAGGATCTATATATTAGAAATCAAAACACTATGAATATAAGTAACTACTAAAATATAAACTTGGATACATACCGTTTGATTCCGTTATTGTCTTGAGTTTTGCTTCCTTGAAAGAATATGGCATTCACAATTGGAAAACCTTAGCACTAGCTCTTCCCCTCCTAATCTTTTTGTTGTCTTTTCAATGGGGCTGACAACCCTTTAATCTACATATATATAGATATATGTAAACCCTAATAAGGATAGGAGAGGGGACTGAGCCTAAATAAAATAATTACTGGGCCCTCCCATTAAGGAACCCAAATAACTTAAAACAGGTCTTACACCTTCATATCACATATCCACATATAAAATAATATATACACCAAGACGACTATGGCCTAAATTTTATGGATCACAATAATAATTTTGGGCTCATACTAGTCAATCTATCTGAATCACGTTCAATTTATTTTTCACAAACTAAACAAAATATAGTTAATAAGAGCTTAATTAAGAATAAATTCTTACACGAGAGAGAGAGAGAGAGAGAGAGAGTTGAAAAATATAAGGTAGGTGGAGGATGAAAGCAATGGAAAGGGAAGGAAAATGGGGGAATTTAAAATCAGTCAGTCATGCAAGGAAGAATATTCAAAATCACACAGTAAAAAAGACTGAAAATGTTTGATAATTTAAATTTTCAATGATTTGAATGGTTTAAATATTGAGAAATGTTCAGGAGCACTAAAAAGGGAATATTAAGGGAGCATTAATGATATGATAGTAGGCTCCACCTACTTTCTATGCTTTATTTATTTATTTATTTATTTTTTTGTCATTCTTAATGTATTAATGTTATTAGTGATGTATTTTTTAAGGAAAAATTACTCATAAGTCCCATATTGGCAAATGTTACTCCATCTAGTCCTGAGTGTTTTTTTATAAACCATTTAGTCCTTTTTTTACATCACAATATCATCATCATAACAACATCAAACATTAAAACGTCAACAAACATAAAAAAAATCAACAAACATCAAACATCAACAAAATATCATTAAACACATCAACAACATTAAAAATTAACAAAATATCATCAAACATCAACTAACATCGTCAAAAAAAATATTAACATCATCAACAACAACAAACATCATCAAACAAAACATCATCACCATCAACAAACATCAATCAACATTCGAACATCATCACTAATATATTCGAACATCATCAATAGATTGATATATACATAGATATACCAATAGATTCATATATTTATTTATATATATATATTGCTGGAGAGTTTCGAACTACATCGGGTTCGTCTCCTTCTCACTCATCACGAATATTGGTTCGATTTACCATCACCACGAACATTGGTTCGATTTACAGTACACAACACAATCAAAAACGAAGATGGGTTTTGAAATCCCAACAGACTTGATCCGCCAAGTTCAGATCTCGCTCCGCAATGACGCCGGACTCTCCTCCCACGATCCCCACCCCCCTCCCCTCCCTCCCCTCCGAGAATCGGTTTCTGGGTTCGACCCATCACCGCCGACATCATCATCAAATGGATTTTATTGATCTGGTTTTGGGATGGAAACAATAATGTTCCTGGAGAAAGGTCCTCCTTTCGATTGAATGAGTCTTCGACGGATTTGAGATCAACAACCTCAGATAAATCTACTGCTCTGGGTTGTTTTTTCCTAATATAAACACAACAACACATACATGGATTATTTGCCATGTATATATGTAGATTCACACAAAATTAATATGAAAAAAAGGGGCTTCAAAGTCGAGGAATTCATAGTTGAAACCGCCCCACCGCCCCCATCGTTGTAATGTTGAATAATCTTGGGCAGTTTTATTTTGATGCTGCCATTGGTTATGTTGATGTTTGATGTTTTTTTAATCATTTATTTTGATGTTTAATCGTTATTAAAAAAAATGTTTAATCGTTATTTTGATGTTGTTTTGATGATAATGTTGTGATGTTTAGTTTCATTTTTTTTAAAAATAAATCTGATGTTTGATGAATAATGTTTGATGAATAATCATAATGATTAATGGTTGAAAATCTGTGTTTGATGTTTGATGAATAATATTTGATGTTTGATAAATAATCTTGACGTTGAATAATGTTTGATGTTTGATGAATAATATTTGATGACGTTGGTGATGTTGAATAATGTTTGATGTTGGTGATGTTGAATAATGTTTGAATAATGTTGGTGATGTTGAATAATGTTTGATGTTGGTGATGTTATAATGTTTGACATAAAAAGGCCTATAGTAAGCTTTTAGAGAAATAGGACCTATTAGTCCAACAAAAAACATTCGGGACTAAATGGACTAACATTTTCAAATTTGGGATTTATTGGTGCTTTCCCCATTTAAAAACTCAAAATTTAAAATATAACTCTACGCTCAAATCATAAGAGCAATTTAGGAATTTTGTAAAAAGTCAAATTCTCCCCAAAAAGTCACAAAAAAAACTACCAAAAAAGTTGACTTCTTTGTCAAAAAAAAAGCCATAGAAAAACTTAAAAACTAAAAGATTAAACCAAATAAAACTTAATTTAATTTTTTAAAACTTAATTTTTTATCAACTTTTCAAAACATTCCATAATTTTAAATCTAAACCAAATAAACTGAACTGTCTCATTTTTAACTTTGAACGCCCCCTCTCAAAAAAAATAAAAATAAAATAGAAGTCTTTATGGATGGCTGGCTACCACTACACTATCCAAGTCCCCTTGATTAGTCAAAGCAATTATTATGTGGTTGAACAATGGTTCTCAACCTAAAAGCTCACATATGTTGGATCCTCTCTCTCTCTCTCTCTCTCTCTCTCTCTCTCTCTCTTATGTGCTTAGCTGACATAATTAGTTTGGAAGTGATTTACACTTCTACTTGTTTTGGAATAAAATATTTGTGTGGTGTAATCATGAAATTGATAAGTTAATATCTCTGATAATAGTGGTACTGATATGGTAATGACTGTAATAATACTGATGGTAGAGAAGTAGTGGCCATAGTGGCTGTAAGGTAGTAGTGATAGTGACATTGTCCATATCGATAAAATTTTATTTTAAAAAATATTTTTTATTTTTTAAAAATATAAAATATTTTTCACTATATATACATATTTTTTTTCTTTTATTTTTTGCCATATTAAATAATAAAAAAATATTTTATGCTAAAAGAAAGGGAATGTGAGACAAGATCTAAACCAACTATTGAAAAGTTGGCTAGCACCTGAATATGAAGGCAAAGGGTACAAGACAGACTCTTATATTAAAAATAAAAAATAAACCAATAAATAGAAGATCTGGGAAGTATTGGATATCTGAAAGAGACCGAACCCAATTTAGGCCTTGTTTGGGTACTCCCAAATAATCTAAAAAATCAAAAAGTTACTCAAAAAGTTAAAAAGTTAACACTATTCACCAAAAGTCAACAATTACGGCTGCACAACTCCCAATTCAAATTTTCCTCTCAAAACCAATTTTCACAATTTTTTATTACACATTTTTTCATAAAAAGTCAAAAAGTTAACCCAAACATCCATATTTTCAACCTCAATTTTTTAGTCAAACAAGACAAAAAGTGCACTTATTTAGTCTTCCCAAACTTGGCCTTAGTCATATTAGCAACAAGAAATTAATATACAAATAGGATTTTCAATTACGAAGGAACACAAAAAAAGCTATTTAAATCAAGCAAAAAACCATTTGAGTCTGAGAGATATATTTCTCTTCATTGCATTTTTTTTTTACCCCTAGTTTAACCAATAGGGCCTAACAACAAAAATATATATAATCACGTCTCATGTGAACCAATCACAATTATCAATAAAATGAGTCCAACATAAATTATATAAGGGATAAATTTCTCTTTAATTGGATTTCTCAATTAGAATATACTGTTGATTTTTGTGGACTCACCACAAAGTACACATCAATAATTCAAATCATTCAATAGGTAAAATTTGTTGAGGATTTCATTCCTATAAAAATCATATTGATCGAATATTAATAGTAACTTGATCGAAATACATTTGTATCCACGAATTTTTTTAAAATCATAATTACCGTCGACACAAATTTAATCTAATTAAGTGACTATCAATATCCGATCAACGTAATTTTTTACAGAAATGAGTACTCAACGAGTCTTACAATTGAATAATTCAAATGGTGTTTTTTTTTATAAATCTCATTCCTAAGTGTTTTATTTCATCTAACCCAAATTGTTTTTAACTATTCCAATAAGTCACATACCTAGCTTTTTGTCCAAAACACTCCTGCTACGTTTTTGAATGTCTCTTGCCATTCAAACCAACAGGATTCGAAAATATAGGAGCACTCCCAGACAAAGTGGAAACAATCCCGCAGAAATCCTATATTCGATACTTGGGAAATCGTCTCATCATCTCATCATTTCATCGCCTCAACTCCTTTATCGTCTTCTCTATGTTGTCGGCTGCCGGAATCACCATTCTCATCCTTCGTTTCTACTGTAAATCTTCACAATGATTATTTGTGACAATCCAACCATATCTCATAATTGGTACCAAACATAAGTGATTTCACTCATTTTGTATATAAATCCTAAACCCTAACTATTTTTTTGTCCCAATGCGAACTTCCACACATCCCCATGTTATATTGATATGATTTTGGTCTTTATTATTCATATTATTGTTGTTATTTTTCCTTTCTTGCAGTTGTTGTTGATATTGATGATATCCCTGAATGGATGTAAATCCCCTAAAACTTTTCCTCTTTTTTTTTCAGATTTTTTTTTTTATATATATATAATTGTTGTTGTTGCTATTTCCATGATGTAGACATTCACATAAAAACCATGGCGTGCATAAAATTGTTACATGATTGTTGTGAACCAATTCATTTATATGTTACATTGTGAAGATTTACATCAAGCTAATACCTATGAAAAACCTCTTTTCTTGGACTTGTTATGTGATATGTGGATAAAACTATTGTTTTCTGATGTTGACATTTATACCAATGTGAATATTCACAATATGTTTTGATTCCCACAAAAATTGTGGTGTGTGGTTAATGTATTGCTAATGTTGTCATGTTTTTGTACTTTGTAAGCGTATGTGAACATTCTCATCATTCTTATATTCAAAACAAGGCTTGTTTTTTTGGTTATGTAATATGATACAATGTTAATGTCAATCTCCATATTAACATTGTGAATTAACATGTGTATGTGAATATAATGTAAAAAATACCATTAACAATTAGCCATTCTCGCTTAATGTTGTCCACGTTTGTCAACTTAATATTCACATCATGTTTGGGTATGATGCAAAACTTTATAGTTTGTAGTTGATGAATTGGTGATATTGTTATGGTGTTTGGTAGTATGTAGTTATTATGAATATTCACACTCCTTCCCTCCTCTTTTTGGTTCAATGTGAATTCCAAAACAACGATTTGATATTATTGTTGTTGTATTTCCCCTTTACGTTTGATTGTAATGAACTGATGTGAAATACATGCCAAATAAATTTGTGCTAATGCCAACACAAATGCATAATCCATTCCTATTCCATTCAATCCTTTATCAGATGTGAATGTTTACATCATTGTCCATAGATGCGAACATTCACATCAGTGCCCAAAGATGTGAATGTTTACGCTTGTGCTCATATTTCAAATGTTCGCATTAGTGTTTTCATGTAGGAAATAGCAGACTTAGTTGATTTTTTGAATGTTCACACCATGTATTTGATCAATGTGAATGTTCACATCATGTATTTGACTTTTATTGTTTTATCCTATGTTGTACTGTGTTCATGTGAATATTCACATCATGGTTTTGGTGAATACAACCATGGTCACATCATTCCACTATTCACAGTATATATAGTTTGTACTTGTTATCATTTATCATTTGTGATCATTAATAGTAAATTTATTTCTAATTGAACAAACAGATGTTACTCATAGATTTCATGGCAAATAAAAAGAGAACAGTTCTATGTCAAAGACAAACTTGAATAAATAGCCAGCCCCCCCTAAAAAGTGAATGTGAAAAAGGTTAACTACCGATCTAATATCATTGGGTTAGTAAAACTAATTATGACTACCAAGTTCTCGGATCCTCAGCTGGATTGTTTGAAGGAAACACCATTTTGGCAGTTGTTTAATGTGTTAAGGATCGGTAAAGTTGATCTCGACAAATGCATGAAATTCAATGATGTCATCGTATGTGTGTTAGAGACATACAAGGCATCCAAAAACACATTTTACATCGGCGAGAAAAATATGAATATGAATTCCATATCCTTTGTGATTTTGAAAATATTAGAATACATTGGATAAAAGAACCATAATTAGTTATTTTGATTGTACTTAATAAGATACAATGGTATATTGTCATAATATTGCCACTAGAAAATCAATGTTAATATTCATATTAGTTTATGTTATTTTATAATTGTGTACACATAACCATTGGTTTAATGTGACTAAGAAATTATTGACTTAAGCGAGTAAGGAAGTCGTTTCTGTAAGCCGTAAGCTGTAGTAGTAACCTGCCTTTCTGCGTTGGTAGTTGAATAAGGAAGAGTAACCACAAAGATGCTATGTTTTATTTATGATGTTAACATTCACATCAATAATTTGATTGTGTATAAACGTACACTTCATGTTTGTGTACACACAAAAATGATGGTTTGTTGTTAATACAATGTTGATGTAGTCATATTTTTAGAGATTAAAAAATCAATGTAAACCTTTACATTGTTGTCAGCTGCTTTACAATTGTGTACACATAATCATTGGCTTAATGTGATTTGTGGGCAATGCAATTTTGATATGAACTTTAATATCACCATTCCATATTAGTAATTAACACTTTGAAACCATAGTGTCTTCATCTATATTCCAGAATTCGTGTGAGCCTTCACATTTATATGTTTTATTGTGAATATTCACATCATATTTGTATTCAAAATGAAAGCTGAGATTTGTTGTTGTGTAAGTTGATACAATGTTGATGTAAACCTTAACATCACCTTGTCACAATGGTAATGAACACAATGAAAACATATTCACCATTCAATATTATATTGGTGTGTGAATAATATTAACACCGATTGATAACACAATGACAAATTTTCAATTTAAATCAATGTGAATATTAACACTGATCACATCATGCAAAAAAAATAGCCAAGTCTATAATTTGCACAGCTAATTCCAAAATCGAACACTTTATGAACATTCACATTGTTCATGCGATGTAAATATTCATCACATTCAAAATTTTAAATCAAAACTCAAATACATGACCAGCCAAAACCAACAACCCCATACAACCAACCAACCAAAATTTAATTTAGATAATAATGTTAAAAGCAAGAAACAGAGCATACAATCCTTCATATACATTCACATTCTTCCTGCGATGTGAATATTCACCACATTCAAATAATCAGCCAAAACCTATAACCCCATTCAGCTAAATAAAACTTGCATGTCCATCAATTCCAGAAAATGAAGTTAGAAAAAAATATATATATATATAACAACATAGACTGGATACAAAAATAGTTGCGATTCAAATCCATCTCCTCTTTCCCTTTGATTCAATCCAGTCGAATGTGAGTTTCAATCAATCTACTGAACAAGTTTGTAAGCCATTTACTCTGTTCCTTTGATTTCCGGCTGAAATCATAACTATGACAAAAATAAATAAATAAATAAAAAAAAATACAAACTCTGAATCGTCATCTTCTCTCCTACAAAAATGAAACCCTATCGCAACCAAACATTATCATGAACTCTGTGTAGTCATCTTCTCTCTCATAGGAATGAAACCCTACCACAAGAAAAACATAAGGAAACATGTGTATTATTTTTGTATATAATATATATCAACATATAGACATAAGAGTATAATAATCCAACAAAAAATATACATCAGAAAAAAAAAGACTTTATAGAATAAAAGTTTAAATATATAGGACTAATAAGGCTATAATTTTCCTTTGTAGACTTGGAATAGAACACCTCTCTAAATGAAATTTATCAATAAAAAATCATAATTCAAATTATTGATATGAGTTATGTAATAGGCCCACAGAGTTCAACAACATACTGCAATTCTAATTACTCCAATTCAATTAGAGAGAAGCCTGAGTAATTATATAATATCTCATGGTTGTAATTATGACAAGCCAAATAGCATTACTTTTGTAGATAATTTTAAGTTACGACGCAAGATCATTCCAAAAATAAATCAAATTGTTCTCATGATTGTAGTTTCAAATTTTCATTTGATTTGTCTTTAAAAAATTAAAAATTAAAAAAATAATAATAATTATTATTATTTTGAAAACAATACTTGGCATCCATTTTTTCAAAAAACAAATGTTATAAAATCATAAAACTATCATTATCAAATTAATTTAATTATTTTGGTGAATGATTTACACTCCCACAGGACCGAACCAAAGCTCCGAAAAAGATTTTTAATCTTGCACTTTCTGCTTTTCTCTTTTCGTCTGCAAACTAGAAATCTCTTCTTGTTCAAGCGTATCTCATCTTCTACCATCACCATCTCATCTTCTACCATCACCATTACCAAAAGGTCCATACAAGAATACAAAACAAAAAAAGAAAAAAAAGACAACAAAAGATGCTCATCTTCAAAGCTCTCCACATAGAATCAAATTGGCCACATTAAAAGTGCTTCAGAAAACAAACAAGATTGGAACCCAAAGCTGAAAAAATTCAGAATCTGAAATAAAAACATGTAATAGTTGGCAATAGAAGAAAGCAAATGCAACCAGAACAGAGAACTTCACTTGTGAATATGAACAATTACTCATCTTTATTAGAGAGATGCCAAAAATATCTTGGACGGCTCTAAAGGCACAGCACAGAGAAAAACCCAAGAAAATCTCTCATTTTACTCTCCAAAACAAGAAAATCACTCACATTGACAATTGTTGCCACTCAACAACTTATTTTTTATTTTTCAAGATGTTCAAACTAATCTTAATGTAGCAGATCCTAGCTGCAAAATTTATGGGCAGGCTATATTCAGGGCTTCATCAAGCCAAGCAAGCTCTTCTTTGCCTAACTTAAAATCAAAGTCGGTAAGATCATTTCTCTCTTCATTATGAAACTCGAACAATGGAAAGTCCATGTCGAAATCATCTAGGCCGTTGAAAAACTGCCCCATATCATTACTGCCATATACTGAATTGTTCTCAAAGCCCAAACTGAGCTCTCTACTCACCGAAGGCGAAATTGATGGATCTTCCAACAATTCCGAAATGGGTGGTTGTTCAAAATCACTAATTGGTTGCAAGTTGTTCTCAAAACCTGATACAGGTTCTTGACAAATTGGGGGTGACACAAATTGATCATCCAAGATTGCCAAAGTGGGTTGCTCTTCTTCCACAATTTTTATGGAATTGCATTCTTCTTTGATAGAATTGTCAAGGCCATTGACAATAGATGTCGGAGAGACATCAAGGACAGAGGATGGAGATGAAAGAGAAAACAAACCACTAGTCTCCTCCTCCGAAGCACAGTGGTGGTTGTCAACAATCAAAGCCATATTCAAATTCAAGTTCTTACCACTCTCCGACGACTCAAGTACCTTTTCAAATTCAAGTTTCTTTCTCTCATAAGCATTGGCAGCCTCTTCCGCAGTGTTGTAAGTACCAAGCCAAACCCTTTTCCCCTGAATTGGGTCTCGAATCTCCGCAGCATATTTTCCCCATTTCCTTCTCCTCACTCCTTTATACATCGATGACGATCGTTGCATCTTCTGATTTTCGCAAACCTTACTAGCAACTGCCCCTATCGGAGAATTTTCTGTAGAGGACTCGTTTGGTACCTTTGGAAGAACAATCTCCATAACAACACGCTTAACTCTCGTAAATCCATTGTTATTATCATAAATTGAGTAGTCATCATAATCGCTCCCAGAATCGGTGGCATAGGGATCATTGTAAACAACTCGAACTCTTCTAACCGGTTTCATACAATCATCATTGCCTGTTTTCTCCTTCTTCACTTTCTTAATGATCATTGGTTTCATATAATCATCTTTGCCTGTTTTCTCTTTTTTCATTTTCTTAATGATCATGTTTTGATTCAAAAACTGCCTTTGAAGCCCTGGCATCTCTTCTTTGAGATATAAATTAAATCAATAGAAAACCCTAAACCCCCAACACGCCAATAACAAGAAAAGTTGGGAAATCTTTGAAAATCCTCAGTCCTGAGATAAACCCAAAACCCTAGTACTCAAGATTGAATAGAAGAAGTGTTTTGTATGAAAACCCCAAAAGCACTCCACGCCAGAACAAGTCCTGCATACATAAACAAAAAACCAAAAAAAAAAAACAAAAAACCAAAACCCAAAACCCATCAAAACCCATATTACAAAATCATATATATATATATATATATATGAGAAAATCAAATATAAAGAAACATACCTTCTTGATCTTAAACGCATGGAAGAATATGCAGAACTCTGGTTTGGCCTCTAATGAGCACAGCAACAGAAGAAGAGGGTTGAGATTAACAGAGATTGAGAAAAGAGCCAGAGCTGCTTTGATCTTCCAATCAACAGATCAGCACCAACAACAGCAGACGACATATAATCTTCTCTCTCTCTCTCTCTGTTTCTCTGCTCTGTTCCCCAAAAATCACCCCTTTTATCGTTGCATCGTTGCAAAGAGAACATAGCCAAAGAAACACAATAGAAACACAAGATTAAACAAGAACCCAGAAATTGATTTCGCATAACAACATGTTTTTGCAACAAAGAACACAGAATAATTGTGTTGAAAAATCGCAGTGACTGATGGAATTGAAAAGAAAGAGTTCGAATTTACCTCAATCAATCCTGCTTTGAATCTCTCTCTCTCTCTAGTTTCTTGGGTGGGGTTGGGGAGAGAGAGAGAGAGAGAGAGAGAGAGAGAGAGTGAGAGTGGTGGTGTGGTCTGGACCGGTGTGGTGTGGGGGCAGTTGGAAATTTCAAGGGCTATTTACGCAGGGCGTGCACCTTGCTGGACCATGCGTCCAGCCAATCCCCTCCTTGGCAGCTGGGCCTCAGATTTTTGCTGTCACGCAATTGGACAATTTTACAAAATTAAAAAATTAAAAGTCTTCAAAAATTTTAGGACTTTTCTTAAGTGTGCAATTGCACACCATGTGACACTTACACAAAAAGTATAAGTGTAAGGTGTAAATATAAGTATAAGGTGTAAGTGTAAGTGTAAGGTGTAAGGTGTAAGTGGGTTGTATATGGTGTGCAACCTCAAAAAATGTGTAAGTGTAAGGTTTAATTTTTCACAAAAGGTGTAAGTGTAAGGTGTAAGGTGTAAATTGCACACCATAACCAAACCCAAAATTTTATAACAAAAAAAATAATTTTAGAAATATTACATTTTAAGTCATGTCTTGATTTTGTTTTGTTTAAATAAGTTTCAATATAAGTTTACATGAGTTAGAGTTCTAGTTAAAAGCACTTTGGAATTAAGGTCATGAATTTTTTTTTTTATTTATTTTGAACTATAGATTTATTTTATTTTATTATTAAAATTTTTTAATGCTTGATTTGCCCTTATCTCTATTATCTCATTCATAGTTGTAAATACACTTGCAAAGAGAAAAAAAATTACTGACTCATTCATCTAAACAGAGAGGAAAATTATCCTAATCATCCTTCTAGATGCAATATAAAGACGATGCCCTTTAAGATCAAGTCTCGCTGTAGTACAACACATGACCAAAGCAAGAGTTATGACATAAAAAGGAAAACAATATGCACTCACCTTGAAAAGAGAACTAACACAGTAAGATTATCAATAGAGACTAGATATGTGCAAAATATTGTTTAATCCGTTAAAATTATATTGATTTGTGTTAATTTATAGGGTAATGCTATAGTGTGCAACTTACACCTTACACCTTTTTGTGTTCACTTACACCTTACACTTACACCTTTTTTATCTTGCACTTACACCTTTTGTGTAAGTGGCACATGGTGTGCAACTTATACATTTCATTTATACCTTCCACTTACACTTACACCTTACACTTACACCTTTTGTGTGAGTGGCACATGGTGTGCAACCCACTTACACCTTTTGTGGGTTGCACACTTAAGAAGAAGCCTAATTTATATTGCTTTAATCATTAATTGTGATTTAAATTTTTAAATTTATAATCTGTTTTCCAAACCGTTTCGCTCCGCTATAGTTAATACATATATATTTTTTATTCTTCAATGAAATATCAAAATAAAAATGAGCGTAAGAGAGATTTAAGATATGAAATTTATTATAAATTAGTAATATATATAAAACATATTATGTAAAATTATTTTGTATTATATATAAAAAATATTGTACAAATTAATGTTATATAGTATGCAAATGTATGATAATTAGTTAAAATATTTTTTAATCCATCAATTTGTCAAAAATTACTCAAATCGCAATTTATTAATCCGTTATTTAATTTGTAATTTTATTTTCAAACCACCTCAGCTACACTACGCACACCCCTAATAGAAACGATAACTTATCGAAATTGATTTTTGAAGCCATGTTGCTCAATGTATAGAGAGAAATATGTTTTTTTGTTAAGGCCTCATGATGAATCTATCGCTTACTTTCTATAAAATGAAGAAGTTAGGAGAATGAGATGGATTAAGATAGATACTCTCTATTCTCTATTTGTATTATGCTAAAAGCCAAAATTAATTCTTGTAACGAAAATTATTTTAATTAGTTATAGTGAAATTTTACTATTTGATAATAGCAAATATATATAGAAAAAATTTCTAATATTTTCTTCAAAATTTTATATTTATTATTAATTTTGATGCGAGAGTTTTAAAATTAAAAATTTTAGATTAAAAAAAATAAAAACAAAAATCTAAAGGGTATTTTGGTTTGAAAATGAATTCTAAAATGTTAAAAAATTCTTTATCTTTATAATACTAATAAATTCTTTTTCTTTGTTTTTATACTAATAATTCTTATCATGAAGAAGTTGTTGGAGCAATCTTCTATGTACAGTAAAAATAACTTGAAACAAATAAACAACTAAACTAAATTACTTACAAAATTTATTTATTGAAACAGATTACGAACAAGGATAATCAAGTCGAATGTGTGACACTCTGTGCTTAAAACAAATTCGCCCCGCTTAGATGTTTGCGGAATAATGGCATCTATCTCCCAAGATATAATAATTTTACACAGATTGTAGTAGCACTACAAACAATCTGTTTGACGAGCCAGAACCTGTGTTCTGCACTCTCAGAAATCTCTGTATGAACTAATATGAAGAATAATGCAAGAAGAGAGAAAAAAATAGGGAAAAAAAAAACAATTGAATTCCTTTTGGACAACTAGAAAGGCCTGTATTTATAGGCAAGGTGGTGACTATTCGGAAGGTTCGAATTTGAACTAAACAGGTGCAAGATTAAATCTGCTGAAAACAGTTTGAATCTGCTGGGAAAAAGAAGAGAATTTCGGACTAGTGTGAAAGGTCACACTGGTTGGAGTTTGAATTTACAAATTTGAAATTAAAAAATTTCGGTCAAATTTTGAAAAAAATTTAAATGAATTTTGCTAAAAAAATTAATGGTCAAATCGACCCACATCCATGCCTAGCTCAGACGGACAACGCGCGCTTGTGTGGTATTTGACTTGAACCATGCTTAGTCCATAACTCCCTCCTTCACAAAATTTGGGTGCCCCTTGGAGCCCAACCAAAGGGTGCCAATCCAGAGTTTATATCTTTATGTAAATTCCCTCCTTGTTCCAATGTGGGACAATCAATTTGACTAACTCACATAGTTTTCTCAACTTTTCCAAATTCCACTAAGTTGAAAATGACTTCAACTTCCCATTCACTCTGAAATAGTTTTGACAAACCAACTTTGAGGTGTGACTTATCTTGCGGTAAGGAACACGTTACCACTTGAACCCACCTCAAAAAGCGTGTACGTCCCACTTATTTTTGGGATCAAAGTTACCAAAAATAAACCTATAAACCCATATTTCCAGCAATCCCCCACATGAATGGAATTAACGGATAGAAATACAACAACATGATGATTCTAAAGAGAGTACAAAAATCGGAGATATTCTACATAGGATAAGTAGCTTTTGGCTTTGAACCTTTCATTGTGAGACACTAGCGAATTTACTAGCTAATCAGTGAACATGATGTCTTGAACTGTTCAGTCGTTTGTGTAAACCAAGACAATAGAACTCACAAAGCATATTTCTAAACACAGTTTGGCTCTCAGTGTTATGTCATTTTAGCCCTGAACAACCTGATACTTCATGAGTGCTCTAGAGAAAACAATTCTCATAGAACCGGCCTAGTTCATACTCATATAGGTGATTCTTATAAAAAGCATCCTGCCATACTCCACTAGGTATCTCCTAGATACAAGAATCATTAAAAGCATTGCTTACCCTAACACGTTGCAGACATCACTATTTCATCCTAGAAATGGGTAGGAGTTTAACTTCCCAATGATCCTTATGAATCACACACAACTCGATTGTCCCGTTGAACCTAGATCTTGGGATCTTCAGTCAGCTAGGTTGGGTTACCATTGTGGTAACTCTTATTTAATAGGCTTAAGTTCAATTCCCTCAATGAATTCTCAACTAACTCTCCCATTAACCCTTTAGTTAGTGGATCCGTTATCTCATCTTTAGACTTCACATATTCAATAAAAATTATTCCATTAGAGAGTAGTTGTCTCACGGTGTTATGTCGATGTGTCGCGACTTACCATTATACATATGACTCTGTGCTCTACCTATTATCGATTGACTATCATAATGTATACATATAGCAGGTACAAGTTTCAACCACATCGGAATGTCTTCAAGGAAGTGACGAAGCCATTCAGATTCTTCCCCAACTTGATCTAAAGCTATAAATTCTGATTTCAAGTAAACCTAGCAATGCAAGTCTATTTTGAAGATTTTCAAGATGCAACCGCACCACCAAGAGTAAAGACATACCCACTAGTGGATTTTAAGTCTCTAGTATCCGATATCCAGTTTGCATCACAATATCCTTCAAGTACCGCTGGATATCTAGTATAGCATAGCCCAATGTTACGAGTAAATCTGAGATATCTTAGAACCCTTATAATAGTCTTCCAGTGTTCTATTCGTGGATTACTCATATATCTACTTAATTTACTTATTGCATAGGCTATATCTGGACAAGTGCAGTTTATCAAGTACATTAAGCTTTCAATAATCTAGGCATACTCTAATTGAAAAATACTTTCTTGTACATTCTTAGAAAGAAACAAATTAACATCCACAGGTGTTCTAGCAAGATGATCATCATCTTTGCTAACTTTGTTAAGTATTTTCTCAATGTAATGTGATTATGACAAAACATATCATTTTGATGTTTTGGTGATTTTTATATTAAGAATTACATCAGCAATCCCCATATCTTTCATGTCAAAATGTCTATTCAACATTTTCTTGGTAGTTTTAATCATGTCAATATTACTACCTATGATGAGCATATTATCCACATAAAGACATACTATAACATAACCTTTGTTTGTGTTTTTAATATAAACACATTTGTCACATTTATTAATTTTAAATCCATTTGATATCATTATCTTGTCAAATTTCTCATGTCATTGCTTTGAAGCTTGTTTTACACCATATAATGATTTAACCAATTTACACACTTTCTTTTCTTTTCCTGCAACAAAAAATCCTTATGGTTGATCCATGCAAATTTCTTCATTTAACTCACCATTTAAGAAAGCGGTTTTCACGTCCATTTAATGAATTTCTAGATTGTACAAAGATGCAATGGCAATTAGCATTTTAATCAATGTTATTTTAGTAACGGGTGAGTATGTGTCAAAGTAATCAAGACTTTTTTTTTTTTTTTGTCTATATCCTTTGATTACAAGTCTTACCTTGTATTTGTCAATTAATCCGTCTGCGTTCATTTTCTTCTCGAAAATCCACTTGTATCCAAAAGGTTTACAATCTAGTGGTAAATCCACCAATTCCCATGTGTGATTTTACAAGATGGATTCAACTTCGTTATTGAGAACTTCTTTCCATAAAAGAGCCTCAGAACTGCACATAGCTTCTTTAAAAGTTAAAGGCTCATTTTTTAACAAAAAGGTTAGAAAATCTAGACCAAAAGATTTTAAGGTTCTAATACATTTACTACGTCTAGGTTCCTCTTTCTCATTTTAATCTATCTCTAGCTCTTGTACTTAATCTTATTCTAGACCAAAAGATATTTTGTTAGTACTAGTCTTTTGTCCAGTTTTATTAAGAAACACACACTACAAGAAATTTCACTTTTGGTGACTAAAATTTTAGTCGCCAAAAGCCTTGTTTTTAGTCACCAATCACTTTTGCCGACTAATTTATTTGGTCGCCAATAGTTTGTTGGGAAAACAATTGGTGACAAAAAAATTTTTGGCAGCCAAAAGTGGCCTATTGGCCACTAAGTTTTAGTCGCCATATATTTTTTAAAAATAATTAAATATATATATTTTTACTTTTAGCGACTAAATTATTTAGTAGCCAATTGAGTATGTATGTTTGGTGACTAATTATTTGGTAGCCAAAAGTTTCACTTTTTGAGAACTAGCGACTAAAAATTTAATAGCCAAAAGTTTCTTTTTTACAATTGGCGACTAACAGTTTAGTAGCCAAAAGCCAACCTATAATATTTGTTTAGTCACCAAAAGGTCTCATTTAGTTTTTATAATTTGTTCTGTAATATTTTTTGCGCCACCGATAACCTGTGCATATACAAAATTATTCATCCATTCATTCATTTATTCAATTCTCAACCATTCAATAAAAATATTTCTCCACAACCTATACCGTTCAATTTTCAACCACATACAAAACTTAACTATTAACTGTACATATCAAAGAAAATAAGAATCCATAAACATAGTATAATCCAACAAATACATATACTATCCAAACCAACAATTAAAATCCAAATTAAAGAAAATCTTAATAACAAAACATATCAGGGTCTCCATCTTCTTATCACGTGTTCTTGATGCAGCTTCGAAAATGGTAGAAGAGGGTCTCAATCTCATTCGATTGTTAAATTCTTATAAGTAGGTCACCGCATCGGGAATCAATCCAATCATTCATCTTGTGAGACTTCTTATAGAATTTGCAAAAATCAAGCAACTCTTCATCGTTCTTATCTATCTGTTAATTTCTCATCTAATAGGATTGTTTTAAGCAAAGAATCCAAATGTGGAAAAAGATTAAGAAGGAATCTAGTGACACAAAGATGAACATAAATTTTGAATAAAAAACATGAACTAACACCCAGAGTAACAAATGGACACCAAGATGAGCAAAAGTACTCTTATTTCCACTATGAGTGAATAAGACTTGTGCAAATTTCCACTAATCATCAATCCAACAAAACAAATTAAAATCAAGCTCAATAGAGCCACAATCATCAAGTAACCCAGTATATTGGAAGATTCTGCCATGAAATCATGCTTGCAAAACTTAATGAGAAGAAAAAAAGGAGGCATATTCTGAAGCTATATATGTAGAAGAATTATCAAATGCATGACAAAACCATAGCCCAAAATGCTGATAAAAAACAAACCATAGCCTAAAATGAGTATCTAAAAGCTTGTCACTAGTGTAGACACCCCATTTTTGACCGACCTTAAGACTCAGACGTCATCGATTGAGCACTCGGTGATTGTGCATGTTGTGCTCGTTTCGAGCTTCCAGAGTTTTCGGCTGAGTGCCTTGCCTCCGAGCCTCTGAACTCTTTGTGCTTTCGCTCAGTTTGTGGACCAAGTCTTGTCTCCCTTCCTTGGAGGGAGGGAGAGGCCTGTAGACCACCTTTTTGTGGTAGCTGGCTGACCACTTCAAGTGGTCGACAGCTTTCCGGCACCTTTTTGAAGATATTTTCTAGCCAGCTGTAACAGCTGGAGGGCACAGAAACCATCCTCTATACACGTGTATGGAGGGATGGCTTTAGGCCTAAGCTTGTTCAACACGCTTAACCTTTGGTTCTCTATAAAAGAGAACCTCCTCCCTCTTGCTTTAGGTTCAGGAAAAGTTCCTTGAGCTAGACATATCATCTATATCTATACTTCTTCATTTCACTTCATTTTTGTGCTTAAAAGTGTAGTTTCTTCATACTATTGCACACAAACACACACTCAACCACCACCCTTTTGTTGCTGAGGCCCTTTAAGGTTGGTTTTGGTGTTTTTGGACTAGTTTTGATCCAAAAAAGCTACTGGAGTTGTTGCTCTAAAGTGGTTCTACAAGGGTGAGCTTCTAACCTCTTAATCCCTTGTTTTTTATTAAGCTTTTGGCCCTACTTGCATGTTGTTTTAGGCTTAACTTTCTACTACAAAACGTTCTGATTTTGCATGCTTGTAATGTTTGTTTAAGGCCTTGTTGGTGTTAGGGGTAGTCTACCCCCTCTTAGGCCTTGTTTGGCTTTGTTTTGCACCATCACTTTAGGCCCTTGAGTTCATTTTCTGTTGGCCTTTTAACCACTGAAATCCAGTGGATTTTTAGTGTTAAAACTTGTTTTTTGAGGTCCCAAATAGGAGGGGGTCATCCCCTCTCCTTGTTTCTTGGTTGCTTGCTTTGTATGCCTCATGTTTGAGCATGTTTGTTAAGCTTGTGTTGGCTTATTCTCGACTTGTATTTGGGGTTATTTTGGCATGGTATACCACTGTTTTGACTTGGTTTTGTCACCCCTTACATGGTTTATACACTTGTAGTGTAAATTTTGCAAACTAGTCTTGTATGCCTCATGAAGTAGCATGTTTTGAGTCCATCTCAGCTTGTTTTTGGTATGGTTTTAGCATTCCATAACTCTGTTTTGGGTTGGTTTGATAGCCCCTTGCATGCTCCTTGCACTTGTAGTGCATTTCCATTCACTAGCCTAATGTGTATCATGCTTTTGACTATCATTCTAGCATGCTTTTGGCTTGACTCTAAGAAGATTTTGTTCATGTTTTACCATGCTTAAGCTCTGATTTGTGTTGTTTTAGTCATGCATGCCTTGCTTTGTATAGCCATAGTGCATTCTAGCTTGTTAGTTTTGAGTTTCCAAGTCACTAGCATGCATTACTTGGACTATTTTCATGATTTGACATCATTTGAAATGTGATTTCAGTACATGTAGTGTGGTCATACACTTGCATTTGTCACTCTTTCAATGCTTTGAAGGGTTGGTCCTTTATGCCCTAAACATGAGTCATTGTGTATGCCTTCATGCCTAAGCTTGCGAGCTATCATTTCAGTATGTTTTTGGGGTTATTTTGCCATGATATAACTCTGATTTTTGTTGGTGAAGCCATCTCATGCTTGGTCTTAGTAGGTGCAGTGTAATTCTCCCTTTTGGCCTTGAATGTTTCATGCTTCATGCTCACCATGTTAGCTTATTTTGGTTTCCTTCCATACATGTTTTAGCATCATTTTCACATGCTCTAGGACTGTTTTGGGTTGTATTTGCCATATGCTTCATGTATTGCATAGCTGTAGTGCAATTGGCCTTGCTAGTTTCAAGCTTTGAGTCTCATAGCATGCTTCATTTGTAACATGTCCATGATTTGGCATCATTTACCATGTTATTTCAGAGCATATAGCACTGCCATGCTCCCACTTCTTTCACCCTTTGAGTGCCTTTAAGTGTTGGTCCATTGTTGCCTTGCTTATGGCCTAGTATGTATGCATCCATGCTTAAGCATTTGAGTTCCCATCTCAGCATGTTTTAGTCTTTGTTTTAACCTATTGGAACAATTCATCAAAATGTGTGTTTTAAGCCCACTTGAGAGTGGCAAAATCCATGACTTAGCCTACTTGCGAATAGCACCTCTAAACCGTTTTCAAACAAACGAACATGAAATGTTTTGGTCCAACTTAGGCGATCTAGTCTATACTTGTATGCTGTGCGCATCACATAGTAATTCTAAGTTAATAAACGGAATAAGAACACATGTGTTTTCAAAAACAAAATATCATATTAGTAAAGGCCGATTTTTGATCGGGCGAACGGGGGTGCTCATTGCATGACCTTCCCCTCTCGTACCCAAGTTCCCGAGCCGAGGCAACTTTGGTGATGATGGACACGTGGCCTTAGGCACGAGTCAGGGTTTTCTAAATTTCCCAAAATAAAACATTTAGGTGGCGACTCTGTATCTGGCAAAGCAGTCCATGTTTGGCACTTCTTTATTAAAATCGATTTTCCAAAACGGCTTGCTGGATTTGGACTCTTTGGTGATTTATCGGTCTCACATTGCACTTTGTGAGATTAGATTAAGAACCGTGACACGAGTCCGAACTGTAGTAGCTAAGAACAAACGATTCGTGCCCTCGCGCGCGGAGCCAGGGGTTCTCGGGCGGTCTACAGTTTCTTGCGACTTTGCTGGGGATTTAGAGAACTTGACTCGAACTCATGATATGTTGTTTTGTCTACACTTATGTGTTTCTTTGCATTGTATTTGCATCGGTGCACCTAGGACATCGTGTTTGCCATCTGCTATTCCTAAATGGTTTGCCGGAGGCTTGCTTTAAGAATCTTGCCATAAGGTTGACTGGTTACAGGCTCTGCCACGATGGGAACACAAACCTTGGTTGTTATCGAGGCACCTTTTGACTATTCGACCTAGTGCATATTGGAAACCATAGTGACCATTCCAAGCTAGGACAAGTTGCTTACCCGATTATAGGTTGTTTGAAACCACTGCATGCGTAGTGAAACCCTAGCTCCTGACAAAATAGGACAAGGAAACCCTACCCCTCCATAGGGGTGTTTTGGCTCTTACTTGCTTGGTATGTGCTGTCAGAGTGCGTCTCTACAGGTTATATGTATCAGTTGCAAGTCTGAGTATTGGCCTAAGGGTATCAGTTTATAGGCAAAATTTTGGGGCCGAATTCAGTAGAGAGCACAGTCATTCAAGCTATGCTCATATCTGTTCTGGTGAAATCAGGCTAAGGTGCTGTCTGTTTTCTCTTTTACTAGGTAGTCCTGGAACTATAGCTTCAGAAGGCTCCAATATCCCCCGGGTACATTGGACTTGTGCTGATAGACTTTGTCAGGTCAAAGATTCAGTTCAAAGGCAATTAGTGTTCCTTCGCCAGAGGCAGGGTAAAAAGGCTAGTCAGGCACAGATCACCAGTTCAACAGTCTCCGGATCAGCGGTCATTATCCACCTCACCTGTACGCAGTTGGGCTGAGATATCTGCTTCCACCTCAGAGGGGGAATACACACTTGTTCAGTCAGATCTGCAGTTCTCAATTAATATGGAGGACATGATGCGTTAACTCCAAGAGACTATGCAGGCCATGCAACAGGATGTTGCCCGTCAGGCGGAGGTTGTGGCTCAACAAGCAGACTTAATCGCCAAGCTTCAGCAGCAACAGCAACCCCAACAAGCCGGAGTATCTGCTTCGCATCCACCCCCACTCCAACACTCCGGGAGGCGGCTCACGTCCAGGAAAATACGGACGTTTTGACAGGGCCAGTCCCACTGCCAATCCCACCTCAGCTATCCAAAGCACCGGCTAATCCAGTGGACACGCCGTTTGAATTTGAGGTTGATCTGACCGCCCTGAAGATCAGCAAGCTTGAAAAGCTATTCAAAAGAGCTCAAGGCGTCAACCCCATTCTGGATATAGAGGATGGTTATACCGACTCAGCGGTGACATTACCGGACTGGTTTAAGATGCCATATATTGACCGCTTCGATGGTTCTGGAGACCCGATGGTGCACCTCCACCTGTTTTTTGATGTCCTGAGGCCAATGGGTTCGACCACAGCCCAGAAACTGTCACTATTCGGCTGAACCATGTCTGGGATAGTCGCAATCTGGTATGCGAAATTGGAGAACTCTGTGAAACAGAACTGGAAAGAGATGGCTGAGGCCTTCATTGCTCAATACTCCTATAACACACAAATTGAGGTCACAACTCATGATCTTGAAGTCACCCGCCAAGAGCCAAATGAGAGTTTTTCAGAGTTTGTGACGAGATGGAGAGCAAAGGCCTCGATGGTGGCTACAAGGCCTTCCGACAAAGACCAGATAAGGATGGTTATGCGCAACCTCCAACCCAAGCTAATGCAAAAGATGATCGTCCTACCCCTTCCCACCTTTGCGGATTTACACGAGATTGGGGTACAGATCGAGGACGCCATGAAGCAGGGCCTTATTGACCAGGAGAAGGAGCAGCCCAGGAGGGCGTTTTCCCGCAGTTCGAATGCGACCACCAGTGGTGATGCAGCTGCAAGATCTTCCGAAGTGGGCATGGTCACCACCACCACATCAAAAACAGCTACCCCATTCACCGGTGCGTCCGGAAGTAGCTCACAAACAACCAAATATCCACCTCGAGTCAAGAGGGTTTTTACCCCACTTTATATGCCTTCGTCAAAGGCTCTAAGGGTCTTACTCCAGAAAGGACATTTGAAACCGTTGGAACAACGACCTCTACCCAATCCTCTCCCTCCAAAGTATGACCAGACTAAGTACTGTGCCTACCATCAACAAACCGGTCATGACACTAACAGTTGCTTTCATCTTCGCCATGATATACAAGATTTGTTTGACAACAAGGTCGTCACCGCACCAGTCTTGCAAAGTCTATCGGCACTGGATCAGTGAACTTGGAGGGATAATGTGATTATGTGATCGAGGGATGAACCACCTGCGGATGGCGCTCAGTTTACTCCGGATGTGGCGTATGGCACGCACAGTTTTGAGCAATGTGCAAATGCTTTTTATTGTACTTTCTGACTTCGGTATTGAGTTGGTTTTGTTGTATTGCTTTGAGTCAGTCCTTTTGTATTGAGTCAATCGAGTCTGTCTTGTTGTGTCGGAGTCGGGTGATTTCAGGGGTGTTACCTCGGACATCACTTGTTTGTTTTGTGTTTGTCTTTTCGCTTTCTTTTGAGTCTGTTTCTACCTTGGAGCCAGTTGTGCCAATAGATTTGAATGAAACAGCAATGATTTTCACGCTTTTGTGTTTGTTTTTGCCTTGAGCCAGTTGTGCCAAAAGTTCTGAATAAGATGGCAGTATTTGACTAAAAACTGTGTCTTTTCTGTGCCTTCAAGTCATTGCATTGACCTAAGTTTTTCAAAACTTTTTGAACACTGTGGTGAAAACAAAGAGGAAGGATTTCCTCGGGATTTGCGAAAATTTGATCAATTGAGAGAAAGACAGGCATGCTAAGCCCTTAATGAATGAGATCATGTTTGTTAATGTGAGTACTGAGAAGGATCCTGGCTTGATCCAGATTGGTTCTACATTGTCTTCAGCCCGAGCGACCAGTCGCTTTCTTAAAAGATTTCAAAACATGTTTTGCATGGTTCTACGAAGACCTGTGTGGAATCGCTCTTGAGATTGTGCAGCCTAGGATCGCTCTTAGCCTCGAGACTCGACCCCTTTTGCTTTCAAACCTTGAACTTGGATTCAAAATGTTCAACGGTTAACCACAATGTGAGGCCTGTGTGGCCAGATTCGAAGCAGCCCTTGAACTAGGGGCAAGAAAGTCAGATCAAGAAGATCAGATGTTATCAAAGGAAGCTTGTGAAGCTAGATCAGAAGCATCCCTTGAACTAGGGGCCAAAAATGTCAGATGTGCTCGAAGAGTCAAAAATTGGGACATTTCTCAAGCTAACGAAGATCGGCAAGAATGCCAAATCCCAGAAGAGAGGAAAGAAGAAAGTATTGCTAAAGGACAATCGAGCTCCTATCCACAACACTAGGGGCAAATTCAATCCCCATTGGATGGACTCCTACATCATCAGCGAATAACAGCAATTCTCCTGGATTCAGATGGCTTCGAGATCTCAAACCATTTGACATGGACAAAGCTACACTTTTACCCTTAAGAAGCTCGCTGGGCCGAAAACCCGGAAGGGCGACCCAGGCAAAAGTTAGAGTAAGAAAAAGAAAAAAAATGAAAAGAAAAGCAAAAAAGAACAAAAAAAAAATGAAGAAAAAGAACAAAATTCTGAAAAGAAGTGAACAAAGAAAAGAATGAAAAGAAAAGAAAAACATAGCTCGCAAGGTTGAAAACCCGGAAGGGCGGCCTTAGCAAAAGTTAGAGCGTAAAAGGAGAGGTTAATACTCGAGTGTTCCTTAACCCGAAACTACGTAAGGCTTGATTCCCATTTTTGGGATACGTAGGCAACTTCATTCAAAGTCCAGCCATAAACACTTCCAAATCGACTGTGTCCATGTAATGGTTCTGATCATCTTTGTTCTCTCTGTATCCGAGAGTTCGGTTGTGATCGTCACTTTAAGGACTGATTATAGTGCGCTGTGATGCCATTCAGACAAGGGGCAACTTTCCGTCGCCGTACAGTGCCCTTCAGACAAGGGGTAATTTTCCATTGTTTTGGATCTGAGGTTGTACATCTCAAGAGTAAATTCTATGTTGGTCAAGCAGTGGCCATTTGCAAAAATAGTTTTTGAGAATTTTTACTGAGGTTGATCAATTCTCTCAAAAATTATTCCATTTTTCCAAAACTGGATCATTTCTTGGACCCAAAAAAGGAAAATTTTCAGTGCTCATAACCTGACTTGCATGATTTCAAATCAAAAAATCGAACAAGCATGTTAATCTAACTCTCATTTTGATTAAAATTGTTTTAGTAGAAAACCAAAACAAAAAAAGGGTCAAAATGATGAACTAGGGGCACAGTTGAGTCAGGCTTCCTGTGTTTTCCCCGTTGTCAATGCATTTGCCAGAAAGGGCACCGTACTTGCCAGAAAGGGCACCGTATTCACCAGAAAGGCCACAACTGAAGCAAACAGCAAAGGGCCGAAAGCTCTCTCATCCTCCGAGCAGCGAGGTATCAAGTCAAGTGCGAAGCACGAACTGGAAATGGGAGCAGGATATTCCACTCCCTATCAGAAAAGGTCTGGTCACATCCGAACTGGCCAAGGGCGTCATCAACCGATGTTAGCTGCAGATTTGCTACACATCCAGTTGTAGCGCAACCCCTCTATGGGAAAGTTCACTGTTGGAAGCAGAAGAAGAAGAATCTAGCGGAATGTTAGGGGCAAAAGCCCACAACTTCCTGTTTATCCATCAACCATCCAGGGAAGGGATAAAACAAAAAAAGAGAGATTGAAGAATAGAGAGATGTGCGCTGAGAGAAAAAGTGAGAAGATGGCTTCTTTTTTTTTCTTCAGAAAACAAGAGATTAAGTGCCAGAGTGATGTGAGAATCACAAATGAGAAAGGGTAGGAAACAATACCCAGAGAAGCTGTGGGCTCCTCGTGGACTGAGAGGTCTCTCGTCTTTGTAACACATCTGAGTGTTGTGTTTGTGTTTTTGTTCGTCTCGGTTCTTGTTTTGAGTCGTTTCGAGTGTCAATAGATGTGTTTAGGTTGTTTTACCTTTGTTTTCCATTGTTGAGTCGTTTTTGCTGTGGTCAGTCATAGGCTCAATACTCGGTCAAGAACTCACTTTTCAATTTCAAAAATAAATTGTTTTGTGCTCAGAGTGCTGTGCCGTTCTCCACATATGTGCAAAACAGGATTTGTTCTTGCATAAAACTGCAGGGTTCAACCCAGGTCATATGAGAACAGTAAAACCAGGACCTATCTGAAGCTATATAGGTTCCAGACTGCAAAGCAAAAGAAAAGAGGGAAAATGTGAAGCATCTGAGTTTGTTTCAACTTCAGTAAATTCCGAGATTATGTTCCGGATGTACCTCTTCAGGCCTTGTCAATACTCCGAAGTATGAGTGTGCCTCTATCTCAAGCTCAAGATCAAGTCTGCTTCAAGCCAGAATGGCGATCAGAAGTGCTCTCCCCGAGTACCATTCCATGCCAGGGGCATCTTGGCTATGTTTTCAATGAGTTCCTAGGAGACCAACTGCGACAGTGAAAACTAGAGTTCGAATGGCTGTTGCCTAGAATGCAAAGGTTTGGGATTTCCAAGACTAAAGTCTGGTTTAAATACCCAGGGGTGTATCCCCAGCTTGAAATCTGTATGGCAGCCCCATAGGTTAAGGTAACGAATATGCGCCTCAATTCTGGATACTGAACCAACCTAGTCTGTTACCCCGTTGGAGAATAGGGAAAGTTGCGAATATGGTCAGGAAGAAAAGTGGCATCCCAAGTGTTCTATGTAAAGAATCTTTGTCGACATTTCAGAACCTTTATACTGTGAGTTGAAGGTAAGAGTTCGAAGAACACAAGGGGAGACCCCGTCAGAGCAGAGTGGTTCATCGCCACTCACCCCGTGAGGTGCTTTCTAAAGCGCCACTATGTTTGTTTATTGCATTCCTTAAACATCATGCATTGTATTGCATTGTACCTATCAAGTTTCTTTCTCATTCATGTACGTTATTGTATGTATGGTTCATTTGAAGCTGGCGCAGCCGAACGATATTGGATGTGCGGTTCATTCAAAAAAGTTCCGTTTCAGACTGTTCACTTAGTGCATTTATCACACTTTGTGTTCACCTTTGTGTATCCATCACACTTTGTTCACTTAGTGCATCTATCACACTTTGTGTTCACCTTTGTGTATCGATCACACTTTGTTCACTTAGTGCATCTATCACACTTTGTGTTCACCGTTAGTGTATCCATCACAGTTTGTTGACTTAGTGCCTCTATCACACTTTGTGTTCACCTTTGTGTATCCATCACACTTTGTTCACTTAGTGCATCTATCACACTTTGTGTTCACCTTTAGTGTATCCATCTGTAGACACCCCATTTTTGACCATCCTCAAGACTTGACGTCATCGTTTGAACACTCGATGATTATCTATGCTCGTGTTCATTTTGAGTTCTCGGAGGTTTCAGTCGCGCGCCTTGCCTCAAGATCTCTCAACTTGTCTATTTTGTGCTTGGTTGTGGACCAAGCACTTGCGTTTTTGGTCTTGAGGGAAGAGGGTGGCTTGTTTGCCATCCCCTCAACCCATCGGCCAAGGCTTGAAGCCATTGGCCTCGTTTTCTTGCTATCGGCCAAAAGTGTTGGCCGATCGGCACATTATTTGGTCGGCCGACACTTATGTTGGTCGATCGGCCATGTTTTCGGGCCGAGCCCTGTTCATCTACTTTATGCAGATATTTTATGCCAGCTGTGACAGCTGGCAGACACAATTCACACCCTCCATGGAGGGATTTGCACCTTTGCTTAGCTTGCTTAGGAAGCTTTGAAATTAGATTTCTATAAGAAGGGAGCTCCTCCTCCCTTCTCAGAGGTTCTAAAAAATAGGGTTAGAGAAGTTGTATCTATCTATCTTTATATCTCCCTCTCTCTTGATTTGTGTGTGTATTTGTGCCTTAAAGTGTGATTTTGTCTTACTTTTGCACTAGAGCACCAAGCAATACACCATCCTCTTGTTGCTGAGGCACTAGGTAGTTAGTTTCAGAGTTCTTGGAGTGGTTTAAGCTTGGAAAAGTTGCTGGAGCTTTGTTCTTGAAGAGGTTCTACAAGGGTGAGCAAACTTGCTTTTAATACCCCATTCTTGCTTAAGCTTTTAGCCTTTCTTGCTTATTGTTTTAAGCTTAACTCTTAACTGATAAAAGTTCTATTTTTACTTGCTTTAGACCTTTGTTTAAGGTTACTTTTTGGTTTGGGGTTGTTTACCCCCTCTTAGGCCTTATTTGGCCTTATTTTAGGCCATCCCTTTTGGCTCTTGTTCTTGGCTTTGCACGACCTTTCTACAACTAAAATCTAGAGGATTTTCAGTGGTAGAAAGGTGGTTTTGGAGTCCTAAATTGGAGAGGGCCCCCTCTCCTTGTTGTCTTGTATGCTAGTATAAATGGCTTATATTTGTAGCATGTTTGCTTAGCTTGTTTTAGCTCCATTTCAACAAGTATTTGGTGTTATTTTTCCATGATATACCTCTGTTTCAAGTTGGTTTAATGGCCTCTTACATGCTCCATATACTTGTCTTGCAATCCCCTCATTTGCCTTAATATGCATTATGTTGTAACATGTCATTCTAGCATGCTTTTGGCTTAACTCCATGAAGCTTTTAGCTTTGTTGTAACATGCTTAAGCTCTGATTTGAGTTGTTTTGACCATATATGCCATGCTTTGTATAGCCATAAGGCATTCTAGCTTGTTAGCTTTAAGTGTCCAAGTCACTAGCATGCTTTACTTGGACCATTTCAATGATTTGGCATCATTTGTTATACTATTTCAGTCCATGTTTCATGCTTGAACACTTGCATTTATCACTCCTTTAATGTTTTAAAGAGTTGATGTTTTATGCCTCTTGAATGGATCATTGTGTATGCTTCCATGCTTAGGTCATTTGGATGCCATTTAAGTGGGATTTTGGTCTTGTTTTACCATGCCATAACTCTATTTTTATTGGTTTATGTCATGCCATGTTTGGTTTTGATAGGTGTAGTGTAACACCTCTTTTGTAGCCTTGCATGCCTCATGCTTTTGGCCCTTTGTTCTAGTTTACTTCGGCTTTGGTCCTTGCATGTTTTAGGCTCATTTTGACATGATCTAGGACTGTTTTGGATTATACTTGCCATTTGCTTCATGTTTTGCATAGCCATGGTTTGAGCCCCTTGGCTAGCCTTAAGTTTTAGGCCTTCTTGTATGCCTTGTTTGGCTTGTTTGTGTGATTTGGCATCATGCCTAGCATCATTTCAGAGCTTGTAGTATTGTCATACTTGCATGCTTTGTCCTCTTTTAAGTGTTCTTGAAAGTTGCTCTCCTATGCTTAGGTGATAGGCTAATTGGCATGTATGTTTGTATGTACCTTTGTCTTCATTTCCATAGCATTTTGGCCACTGATTTTGGGCATGGCTAAGGTCTATCCATCTTTAGTTTAAGTCCATTTTACCATGTTGTCGCATGCTTGTCTCATTTTGTATGTTGTTGCATACTTGTCCACCTTTACATGCCTTACATGTTTGCATGTTCATGTTGCATATTACCATGTTGTTCAAAGTTATTACTTTACATCATGCTTATCTGTTTGTCGCATACTTGGTCCATTACATGTTATTACATGCTTACTAATTAACCTGTTGTTGCATGCTCAACCACCTTGCATACTTGTTAGATTACATGTCATTGCATGCTTGTTGTTGGTATTGTTGTTGCATACCTATTACATTGTATGCATGCATGTTTGTATGCTTGGATTTCATGTTGTTGCATATTTACTAGTTTGCATGTTGTCATATGCTTGCTAGGGTTGCATAACATTGTGTGTGCATTGCCTTGCCTCTTGATCAAGCATGATAGAGGTTGGGGCCCCTTGTGTGTCTTTGTGCATTTCATTCCATATGGAATTGCACACTTGGCTCCTTTGGCCATCATGCATTGGAATGCGTGATTGATGACCCGAGGGTCGAGAACTACACTCCTTTGAGTCTCAAACATGATAAGGAGTGTGGTTGTGCAAACATTGTCTTGCAAATGTATTACCATGCTCTGTCTGTCATCTGTTGCAGCAAAAGGAGCATTTTACAGGAAGAGATGGCCGATCGGCTATCTTCAGTGTCGGTCGGCTACAAACATTTGGCCGAGAGCCTTAGTTTTGGTCGATGACCAGTTTCCCTTGGCCGATGGCTCTATATTTTCGCCGATGGCCTTTCAGCATGTCCATGAAGTGGTTCCAGAGCATCACAGGACTTGGCACAATTTTCAGAGGTACAGATTAGTGCAAACAGAGGCAACATGAAGCATAGCAACGGATTTCCGAGCGAAGCCAACCGAGCATGCATTCGTTCCTATTCCCGAGGCTGCTTTACTGTCTTCATAGCTTAATTAATTTGCTTAATTAGTTAAGAGTTTTGTAATAATGAATTAGCTTGTTAGTTAGTTAGTTAATTAGTTGATTTGTATTATTCTTTCGGACCCTCCGTTGAGAGGGCCATTTGGTGTAATAAGCGTGCGTGTATGTGATGCATGTCTTCCAACCCCCACTTCTTTCTCCCTTTTACTTAATCGCTTACGATGGTTAGTTCTAGGGCATGTTTCGATTAGCATACTTATGCTATGCATGTTTGCATCCATTCATCTGTATTGCATGTACCAGGCTCGGCGTATCATACTAACTGCATTGTATTTCAATTTCTACTTGAATACATATATCGAATTGTCGCATCTCATATGCCATTTTAGATTAGCCGAGCCTATTCTAGTTGCATTCCGCATGTGCTGCATTAGCCATCTTAACATGAACTAGGATCATGCATTGATTACTAACTAGCTTCTTTGTCTTGGCTCGGAGTACACTGTGAGTGTCTATGCTTTAGCATCTTGCATGCGTGTGAGTGTTAACATGACAGCATGCTTGCCATGAGCCTAATTACTTATGTGATATAACTGCTTGAATGCCTGTGGGTGAAGGTTGGATTACTTGAATTGGAACGATTCATTGAAATCTGTGTTTTACCCTACTTGCAAGTAGCAAACTTTAAACCATTTCCAAACAAACGGATATGCAATGCTTTGTTCCAAATTAGGCGATCTAGTCTATACTTGTGTGTTATGCGCATCACATAGTAATTCTAGCTAATTAACCGGAATAAGAATGCATGTGCTTTCAAAAACAAGATATCATGCTTAATACAGGCCGATCTTTGATCGGGCGAGCGGGGGTGCTCATAGATGACCTTCCCCTCTCGTACCCAAGTTCTCGAGCCGAGGCAACTTTGGTGATGACGGACACGTGGCCTTAGGCAACGAGTTAGGGTTTCCTAAATTCCCTCAAAATAAATATTTAGGTGGCGACTCTGTATCTGGCAAAGCAGTCCATGTTTGGCACTTCTTTCTTAAAAATCAGTTTTCCAAAACGATTTGCCGGATTTGGACTCTTTGGTGATTTATCGGTCTCGCATTGCACTTTGCGGGATTAGATTCAGAACTGTGACATTTGAGTCCGAACTGTAGTAGCAAAGCCCAAGGGCGCGTCTACACCATCACACTTTGTTCACTTGGTGCATCTATCACACTTTGTGTTCACCTTTAGTGTATCCATCACACTTTGTTCACTTAGTGCATCTATCACACTTTGTGTTCACCTTTGTGTATCCATCACACTTTGTTCACTTAGTGCATCTATCACACTTTGTGTTCACCTTTAGTGTATCCATCACATTTTGTTCACTTAGTGCATCTATCACACTTTGTGTTCACCTTTTGTGTATCCATCACACTTTGTTCACTTAGTGCATCTATCACACTTTGTGTTCACCTTTAGTGTATCTATCACACTTTGTTCACTTAGTACATCTATCACACTTTGTGTTCACCCTTTGTGTATCTATCACACGCTCACCTAGTGTATCTATCACACTTTGCTTCATATAGTGTATCCATCACACTTGCTTCACTTTGTGTATCTATCACACGCTCACTTTGTGTATCTATCACACTCGCTTCACTTTGTGTATCTATCACACGCTCACTTTGTGTATCTATCACACGCTCACCTAGTGTATTTATCACACTTTGCTTCATATCGTGTATCCATCACACTCGCTTCACTTTGTGTATCTATCACACGCTCGCTTTGTGTATCTATCACACGTTCACTTTGTGTATCTATCATACACGTTCGCTTAGTATATCTATCACATATTTGCTTAGTGTATCCATCACACTCTTTTCGCTTTGTATATCTATCACACTTTGCTTCACTTAGTGTATCTATCACACTTTATTCGTATAGTGTATCCATCACACTCTCTTCACTTTTGTGTATCTATCGCACACTTCGTTCACCTTTTGTGTATCTATCACACATGTTTGCTAAGATTACATAATTTTCCTACATCCTTCCTGCATGAGATGCAGTTTGGTTCGTATTTACTTGCTTGCATAGTATTCGCTTAAAATGTTGCATTTATTTTGCATAATTGCTTCATCACAGCTCTCCTTGCATGATCATAAGTTATGTTCGGCTTTGTGCATGTCATTTGCATCTTGCCCCTGCCTGCGGGCGCATCTCTTTGTTACCTTGCCTGTTTGTCTAAGTCTTCAGCCTTGTCAAAAATGGGTCGTCTCTGGGCTTTGACATTCACTCCCGTCACTTCTTGACTTCTGAGTTCTGTCAAAGAGGGGCAACTGTAGACACCCCATTTTTGACCGACCTTAAGACTCAGACGTCATCGATTGAGCGCTCGATGATTGTGCATGTTGTGCTCGTTTCGAGTTTCCGGAGTTTTCGGCTGAGTGCCTTGCCTCCGGGCCTCTGAACTCTTTGTGTTTTGGCTCAGTTTGTGGACCAAGCCTTGTTTCCCTTCCCTGGAGAGAGGGAGAGGTCTGTAGACCACCTTTTTGTGGTCATAGACCACTTTTCCTGCTTGGAGACTAGTTTCCGATTTTCAAAGCCTTCGGCCGCGCGCCTTGTCTTGGGAACGCTTAACGTTCTCCTCTTGGCTTGGTTTTCGAACCATGTCTTGTTACCTTTGCCTAGAGGGGCACTGTGGTCTGGGAGACCACTTTTTGTGGTCGTAGACCACTTTTGCCTCCTAGACTGCTTTTGGTGCCCGTTGACTAGTTTTCGTGGCTTCCGGCTGCGCGCCTCGACCCCCGGACTTTCGTCTTGCATCCTTTTTGGTTTGTTTTTGGCGCAAACCTTGTTTTCCTTGCTTGGAGGGTGGAATGAGGGTGGGAGACCAGTTTCTTTCCCTGAAAACCACTTTTCTTCCCGCCAGCTAGTTTTCTGGTCGGCCAACTGGTCTTTGTGACCTTTGGACCATCAATAGTGGTCGGTTACCACACCACCACCTTGATTTCAGTGTGCAGACCACCTTTCCACCATAGCCGACCACTTACCTCCCTGGCCGACCACTTTCACGAGTCGGCCGACCAATGTAAGTAGCTGGCCGACCACTTCAAGTGGTCGGCAGCTTTCCAGCACCTTTTTGAAGATATTTTCTAGCCAGCTGTAACAGCTGGAGGGCACAGAATGGCTTTAGGCCTAACCTTGTTCAACAAGCTTAACCTTTGGTTCTCTATAAAAGAGAACCTCCCCCCTCTTGCTTTAGGTTCAGGAAAAGTTCCTTGAGCTATACATATCATCTATATCTATACTTCTTCATTTCACTTCATTTTTGTGCTTAAAAGTGTAGTTTCTTCATAGTATTGCACACAAACACACACTCAAACACCACCCTTTTGTTGTTGAGGCCCTTTGAGGTTGGTTTTGGTGTTTTTGGACTGATTTTGATCCAAAAAAGCTGCTGGAGTTGTTGTTCTAAAGTGGTTCTACAAGGGTGAGCTTCTAACCTCTTAATCCCTTGTTTTTTATTAAGCTTTTGGCCCTACTTGCATGTTGTTTTAGGCTTGACTTTCTACTACAAAAAGTTCTAATTTTGCATGCTTGCAATGTTTGTTTAAGGCCTTGTTGGTGTTGGGGGTAGTCTACCCCCTCTTAGGCCTTGTTTGGCTTTGTTTTGCACCATCACTTTAGGCCCTTGAGATCACTTTCTCTTGGCCTTTTAACCACTGAAATCTAGTGGATTTTCAGTGTTAAAACTTGTGTTTTGAGGTTCCAAATAGGAGGGGGTCATCCCCTCTCTTTGTTTCTTGGTTGCTTACTTTGTATGCCTCATGTTTGAGCATGTTTGTTATGTTTGTGTTGGCTTATTCTCGACTTGTATTTGGCGTTATTTTGGCATGGCATACCACTATTTTGACTTGGTTTTGTCACCCCTTACATGGTTTATACACTTGTAGTGTAAATTTTGCAAACTAGTCTTGTATGCCTCATGAAGTAGTATGTCTTTCTAGCATGTTTTGAGTCCATCTCAGCTTGTTTTTGGTGTTGTTTTAGCATGCCATAACTCTGTTTTGGGTTGGTTTGATAGCCCCTTGCATGCTGCTTACACTTGTAGTGCATTTCCATTCACTAGCCTAATGTGTATCATGTTTTTGACTATCATTCTAGCATGCTTTTGGCTTGACTCTAAGAAGATTTTGTTCATTTTTTACCATGCTTAAGCTCTGATTTGTGTTGTTTTGGTCATGCATGCCTTGCTTTGTATAGCCATAGTGCATTCTAGCTTGTTAGCTTTGAGTTTCCAAGTCACTAGCATGCATTACTTGGACTATTTTCATGATTTGACATCATTTGAAATGTGATTTCAGTACATTTAGTGTGGTCATACACTTGCATTTGCCACTCTTTCAATGCTTTGAAGGGTTGGTCCTTTATGCCCTAAACATGAGTCATTGTGTATGCCTTCATGCCTAAGCTGGCGAGCTATCATTTCAGTATGTTTTTGGGGTTATTTTACCATGATATAACTCTAATTTTTTTTGGCGAAGCCATCTCATGCTTGGTCTTAGTAGGTGTAGTGTAATTCTCCCTTTTGGCCTTGAATGTTTCATGCTTCATGCTCACCATGCTAGCTTATTTTGGCTTCCTTCCATACATGTTTTAGCATCATTTTCACATGCTCTAGGACTGTTTTGGGTTGTATTTGCCATATGCTTCATGTATTTCATAGCTGTAGTGCAATTGACCTTGCTAGTTTCAAGCTTTGAGTCTCATAGCATGCTTCATTTGTAACATGTCCATAATTTGGCATCATTTACCATGTTATTTCAGAGCATATAGCACTGCCATGCTCCCACTTCTTTCACCCTTTGAGTGCCTTTAAGGGTTGGTCCATTATTGCCTTGCTTATGGCCTCGTATGTATGCATGCATGCTTAAGCATTTGAGCTCCCATCTCAGCATGTTTTAGTCTTTGTTTTAACCTATTTGAGCTCTGTCCATGGTTGGTTCATTCATTTGTGCCACGTATTGCATGCCTCTTGTGTAGTCCTCTTTGCTAGTTTTAATGGCTTTGTTTAGGCTCATTTTTGATGGCCCATCAAAAGAGCATCATTTTTTATGGCTTTGTAGTCCTCATTTTTGATGGCCCATCAAATGTGTTGATGGCCCATCAAAAGAGCATGTGTTTTTACTTCTTAATGGCTTTGTTTAGGCTCATTTTTATGACTTTTCAGACCTGCCTTAACTCTATTTTTGGCTGTCTTGGTCACCTCTTGCATGCTTATTGCACTTGTAGTGTAATCCTACTTGTAGCCTTGCAAAGTAGCATGTCTTTGTGCCTTGAATTTGCTTAGTTCAAGCATGTTTTTAGCCATTATTTTTCATGTCATAACTCTGTCTTGGGTTGGTTTGGTTGCCTCTTGCATGCTTCACACACTTGTAGTGCAATCTTGAATGCTAGCCTAGCTCACTTGGTGTTTTGGCCTATCACTTTAGCATGTTTCGGCTCTGCTCCAGCAAGCTTTTACTCATGTTTTTCCATGCTTCAACTCTGTTTTAAGTGGCTTTGGTCATGCATGCCTTGCTTTGTATAGCCATAGTGCAATCTTGCTCACTAGCTTTGAGTTTCAAAGTCTCTAGCATGCTTTACTTGAGTTGTTTGCATGCTTTGGCCTCATCTCTCACATGATTTCAGTGCATGTAGTGCAGACATACTCTCACATGTTTCACTCTTTCAATGCTTTTGGCGAGTTGTGCCTTATATCTTGATCATGGGTTGATTTGTATGCACGCTTGCCTAAGCTTTTGGGCTACCATCTCAGCATATTTTTGGTGTTATTTTACCATGTTACAACTCTTATTTTTGTTGGTGAAGTCACCTCATGCTTGGTTTTGGTATGTGTAGTGTAATCCCACTCATTGGCCTTGCATGCGTCATGCTTTATGCCTCCCATTCTAACATGTGTTAGCTCTACTCCATGCATGTTTTGGCAATGTTTTGACCTGCCTTGGGACTGTTTTGAGTCATCTTGGCCCTTTGGGGCTTGCTTGATATGGCCATGGTGCAAGTACCTTAGCTAGTCTTGAGTTTTAAGCACCCTACTATGTTATATTTGTGATGGTTGCATGTTTGGACATCGTTTAACATGTTATTTCAGAGCATGTACGTATGTCATGTTCTCACTTCTTTCATTCCTTGAGAGCTTTTGAGAGTTGTGTCTTTGTGCATTGTTAATGAGCCGTCAAATGAGCATGTTTTCCTTGTGTTGTATGCCTTGATCTTAACATATTTCAGCCACTGTTTTGGCATGTTCGATCTCTGTCCGGGGTTGGTTTGACCATTTGAGATTGATGGTGCATGTCTCATGTGTAATATGTTTCATTAGCTTTGATGCCTTAGCTTTTAAACATGTCATGCATGCATTGCTTACATGATAGAGTCTTGCGCATGTCACTTTAGCATTGAAGGTTGATCATCTTGTTTGTGTTGCATGTGTTTGGATTGGACGTTAATCCAAACACAAGGAATGTCGCACGTTTCATACTTAAAGTGATGAAACGTGTAGCATTTCTTGGTCGCCGACCCTCTTGATCAAGCATGATAAAGGTAGAGGCCCTTATGTGTTATTTGTGCATTCATTGACATTGACTTGTGCAAACTTGACTTCTCGGCCATTGTGCAATGCGATGCTCAGTTGGTGGCCCGAGAGTCAAATACCGCACTCCCTTGAGCTTGAGAAATGATAGCGAGGGTGGTTGTGCACACATATCTTGCAAATACACTGCTATGCCCCTTGTTGTTCTCTGTTGCAGCAAAACTGGAGTTTGGCAAATCAACTGGTCGGCCGACCAGTAAGGGTGGTCGACCGATCACTTTTTCTGGTCTACAACCAATTTTTTTGGTCTACAGCCCCCTTTTCTGGTCAGCAGCCCACCAGGAGGTCCCCTTGTTGGAGCAGAAGCAATCTGGAAGTTAGTGCACTTTTCAGAGATCAAATCAGATGCAAACAGAGGCAATTCTGGGCATAGCAATGGATTTCCGAGCGAGGCGATCGAGCATGCATGCACCCCTCGCCCCGAGGACCTCTTTTAATTGCTTTAGCTGCTTTACTTAGTTAGCTAATTCGTCGGTTTTGTACTTAATTAGTTAATGTGCTTGATTAATCGATTTGTTTTGTAATAATTAGTTAACTAGGAATAGTTAATTAGTTTTGGTTTGTAATAATTAGTTTAATTAGCATAGCTAGTTAGCTTATTATTCGGACCCTCCGTCGAGAGGGCAAATGTTGTAATAAGTGTGCGTGTGTGTGTGAATGTCTTCCAACCCCACGTCTTTCTCCCTTTTATTTACCAGCTTTTGATGGTTAGTTCTAAGGCATGTTTCAATTAGCATACTTATGTTTACATGCGTGCATCATTCATTTTGTCTTGCATGCACCGGGCTCGGCGCATCATTCAAACTGCATTGTATTTCAATACACTTACTTGAATACAAGTTTCAAAGTATGTTATCAAGTGTTGCATCCATATGTCATCTTAGATAGCCGAGCCCACTTAGTTACATTTTTGCATGTATTGTATTAGGCATTGTTGACATAGCTAGGATCATGCATTGATTTCTAACATAGTTTCTGTTTTGGCTCGGAGTACACTGTGAGTGTTTATGCTTTAGCATCCTTGCATATGTGTAAGTGACTACCATGATAGCGTGCTTGCCATGAGACTAATTGCTTAATTGATTAACTGCATGAATGCCTATGGATGAAGGCTTCATTGCTTGAATTGGAACAATTCATCAAAATGTGCGTTTTAAGCCCACTTTGCGGAGTGGCAAAAACATGTTGTTTTCTAAGCCCACTTGAGGCTGGCAAATCCACGTCTTAGCCTACTTGCGAGTAGCACTTTCAAACCATTTTCGAAAACAAACATGAGATGTTTTGTTCCAATTCGAGTGATCTAGTCTATACTGGTATGCTGTGCGCATCACATAGTAAAGTTGGCTAATAACCGGAATAGGAACACATGTGTTTTCAAAACAACATATCATGCTTAGTAGAGGCCAATCCTTTGATCGGGCGAGCGGGGGTGCTCATTTCATGACCTTCCCCTCTCATACCTAAGTTCCCGAGCCGAGGCAACTTTGATGATGACGGACACGTGGCCTTAGGCACGAGTCAGGGTTTCCTAAATTTCCCAAAAACAAAATATTTAGATGGCGACTATGAAATCTGGCAAAACAGTCCATGTTTGGCGCTTTTTGATTCTAAATCGATTTTTCAAAATGATTTGTCAAATTTGGACTCTTTGGTGATTTATCAGTCTTACATTGCACTTTGTGAGATTAGATTCAGAACCGTGACAGGAGTCCGAACTGTAGTAGCTAGAACTACAATTCGCGCCCTCTCCGAAAGGGGGGCGCGTGGAGCGAGTTCGGGCGGTCTACACTAACCAACATAGGAAAACAGACCAACCCATTTTCACAAACACTGACACATGAGGTGTGAATGAATGACAGATCTCTGTTGCAACCCACTAAAAGTTGCATCAATAGGATGCTAACTTAGATGACTTCAATTATATATATATATAATAAAAAAAAAGAAGAACATCCAAAATCTTAGAAATCCAAATTTCTTTCATTGTTTTTTGGGACATTTGAACAAGGGTCCCTCATAATGATAATTGTTTTTGCGAAATTGAGAGAGAGAGAGAGACAGACAGACAGACAGACATAGACACAGAGACAGAGACCTTCTATTCAGAGAAAATAGAGTCATGTTTGGTGAGTTTACAGTCTTTCCTCTTCACGATAGCGATGGTGGAGGGGGAGGAGATGCTCTGGTTGCTAGCGAACACGAGAAGGAGTGGCAGTGAGAAATGGAGGGAAACGGAGCAACAAGGAGAGAGAATGAGAGAGAGAGAAACGCTGAGAGAGAGAGAGAGAGAGAGAGTTTCAAGTTTGTTACAATTTGGGTTGGAAACAAAATACATATATAATTAATAACAATTTGCGACTAAATATTTTAGTAGCTAATTACTTTTTTAATCCCCCCAAAATTTGAAATCTCCTTTCAAATATTTTAGTTTTTTGGCGACCAAACTTTTGGTCGCCAAAGATAAAAAATAATTTTTTTTCTTTTCATTCGGCTACTAAACAATTTTAGTAGCTAAAACTAACTATACGACTACTAAAATATTCTTTTGTCGCTGGTCGCCAAAGACAAAAAGTAATTTTTTTTCTTTTCATTCGGCTACTAAACAATTTTAGTAGCTAAAACTAACTATATGGCTACTAAAATATTCTTTTGTTGCTGAAAATATACTTTTGACGACCAAACTTTTGGTTGCCAAAGATAAAAAATAATTTTTTTCTTTTCATTCGACTACTAAACAAATTTAGTAGTTAAAACTAACTATACAGGTACTAAAATATTCTTTTGTTGCTGAAAATATACTTTTGGCGACCAAACTTTTGGTCGTCAAATATAATTTTTTTTTTTCATTCAGCTGCTAAACAATTTTTCTTAGTCAAAACTAGCTATACAGCTACTAAAAAAAATTTTAGCCGCCAATTGTGATATTTTTAGCAACTAAATTTTTTTTTCGTCGCTAATAATCAATATTTCCCGACTAAAAAAACTTAGTAGCTAAATATTTGACTTTTGCTGAATAATATTATTTTTGGTCGCCAATTCCACAACTTTTGGCGACTAAATTTTTTTTAGTCGCCAAAAGTTATTTTGTTGTAGTGACATGTTCAAAGAACGATACATTCCTAAATTCAATAATAATATTTACATGTATTTCTGAGTGTTTTGACTTATAAATCAAAAACTAATATCCACTACTATTCTTGGCATAATCGATGAATATGCAATCAACAATCTTCGGACCTATCTTAGTCTTTTTAGGACTAGGAATAGGCACTTTAGCCAAACACCCCCACACTTTTAAATATTTGTAAGATGGTACTCTCCCAAGCCACATTTCATAAGGTATTTGATTCACTTTCTTTCGTGATACTTTATTAAGAATATAATTAGCAGAAAGTATTGTTTCCCTGCACAAGTTCTGAGGTAATCCAGAATTTATTAACATGGCATTCATTATTTCTTTTAAAGTCTTATTTTTCCTTTTAGCAATTCCATTTTGCTGAAGTAAGTAAGGAATGGTGGTTTGATAAATTATTCCATGTTCTTCACAAAACTCACCAAAAGGTGATTCATATTCACCACCTTTATCACTTCTTCAAATTTTAATTTTCTTATCAAGTTGATTTTCAACTTCATTCTTATATTGAATAAAAGTTTCCAAAATTTCATCATTGGTTCGAATTAAATAAACATAATTTTATCTAGCATAGTCATCTATAAAAGTGATAACTCCGTTTGGGAAGTGGGTTGTCTTTTTGGCTTTTTGGCTTTTTTGACTATTTTAGCCTAGGCCAAAAAGCTTAGTTTGGGAAGGACTTTTTGGCTTTTTTAGCTTTTTTTGTGAGAGAAGAATGTAATGATTATGGGTTGGATGTGATATTTTGTTTTTTGTGGCTAAAATAGCCTATTTTGTCTTTTGTGGCTAAAATAGCCAAAAAAGTCCCAAATATCACTATGAATTAATTCAAGTGGTATCGTACTTCTTTCAATTGAATGAAAATGAGTTTTAGTTAATTTTGCCTCAATACAAATTTCACATCTATGATTTGCATCAATTTCAAATTTAGGTAAACATTTCATATTAATTAATTTACGCAAAGATTCATAATTAACATGTCCTAATCTACCATGCCATAAATTAGAAGACTCAAGCAAGTAAGAAGAAGATGGATTTTTATTAATCATAGAAAAGACAATAGTCATTACATTCATTTTGAAAAGGCCATCATTCATGTAACCTTTTTCCTACATAAATCCTGTTTTTGGTAAGTACAAATTTGTCACTTTCAAAAACTAGCTTAAACTCACTTCTGCTAAACAGAGATCCGGAAACAAGATTCTTGCAAATGTACGATACATGTGTTGGAACAATCTTTTGTGTAAATAAAATAAATTAAAACTAAATCAAACAAAATAAAATAAATAACTTACATAATTTATTTTATCGAACCGAATGAAAAATAGAAGACCAAGTCGAGTGTGTGACACTCTATTCTTAAGACAGATTCACCTCGCTACGGTGTTTACGGTAAAGTGGCGTCTATCTCCTAGGATACAATGATCTTCACAAATTTGTAGTAGCATTCCAAACAAATTTGTCTGGCGAACTGGAACCTTGTGTTGTATACTCTCTTTAATTTTATTCTAAAACTAATATGAAGAATAATGCACCAAAAAAGCAAAGTCGGACAGCAAAAGGAATTTTTCAGACTGTTTTTCCCATGTCTAAGACTGCTAAAAAGGCTAGTATATATAGGCAAATTAATCTGACCCGAACAGGTGCAAAAGAAGTGAACATGTATAGTTTTGAATTTGAACAGATGCTGTTTGAATTCAAACAGATCTGCAAACTGTTTCAATAGATTAACTGCCGGACAGTTTGAAAACTGTCCAGAAACTGTAGCAGTTTAGAAAAAAACCTATCTGGCAGATTTGAATCTGTCCAGGTTCAAACAGATTTGAAAACTGTTTAGACAATTTAATCTGTTAGAAATAAATGAATTGGAGAAGGTTTGTTTGGACAGAAATTTTGAATTCAAATTTGAATTAATTTCCCACAATAATTTTTGGAAAAAATTCAAATGAATTTTGTCCAAAAAATTAATATAAGAACCGACTCGACCCACAACCCGCGCCCGGCACGGCTCGGCTCGGCTCGGCAGGCGGCGGCGCGCGCGCGCGTGTGGTGGTTTGGGCTAAGGTTCATTTTGTCCATAACTCCTCCCTTCTACAAACTTGGGGTGCCCCTTGGGGCCCAACCCAAGTATTGTACTCTAGAGCTTATATACATATACAAGCTCTCTTAAAGTTTCAATGTGGGAGCAAGGGGTCGAGTCTTGAGGCTGAGAGCGATCTTAGGCTACACAATCTCAAGAGCGATTCCACACAGGTCTTCGCAGGATCGCGCAAAAACATTTTTTGAAATCTTTTAAGAAAGCGACAAATCGCTCGCGCTGAAGACAGTGCGGAACCAATCTAGATCAAGCCAGGATCCTTCCCAATACTCACACTAACAAGCATGATCTCATTCGTTAAGGGCTTAGCATGCCTCTCTTTCTCTCAATTGATCAAATTTTTGCAAATCCTGAGGAATTCCTTCCTCTTTGTTTTCACCGCAGTATTCAAAAAGAGTTTTTGAAAAACTTAGGTCGATGTGATGAATTCAAGGCACAAAAGAGCAGGTGAAATGCACTGCCGTTTCATTCAAGTTTGCTGGCACAACAGGCTCAAAGCAGAAACAAGCACAAAAGCATGAAAACCACAACTGTTTCAATAAGATCTTCTGGTGTAACTGGCTCCCCGGCAGAAACAGACTCACAAGAAATCAAAAAGACAAACACAAAACAAGCAAGTGATGTCCGAGGTAACACCCCCGAAATCACCCGACTCTAACAAAACAAGACTGACTCGGCACAACAAGACAGACCCAACTGACTCAGTAAGAAAAGACGGACTCTGCACAAAAGGACTGACTCAATACAACACAACAAGACAAACTCAATACCCAAGTCAGAAAGTAGCATTCGCAAATGCTCAAAACAGTGCGTGCCATACGCCACATCTGGAGTAAATCGAGCGCCACCCGCAGCTGGTTCATCCCCCGATCACATAATCACATTATCCTCCACAAGTTTACTGATCCAATGACGATAGACTTTGCTAGACTGGTGCGGCAATAACCTTGTTGTCAAACAAATCTTGTACATCATGGTGCAGACGAAAGCAGCTATCGGTCTCATGACCGGTTTGTTGATGGTACGCACAGTACTTAGTCTGGTCATGCTTTGGAGGAAGAGGATCAGGTAAAGGCCGTTGTTCCAATGGTTTCAGATGTCCTTTCCGGATTAAGACCTCTAGAGCCTTTGACAAAGGCATATAAAGTGGGGTAAAAGCCCTCTTGACTCGAGGTGGATATTTGGTTTTCTGTGAGCTACTTCCGGACGCACCGGTGAATGGGGTAGCTGTTTTTGATGTGGTGGTGGTGACCATGTCCACTTCAGAAGATCTTGCAGCTGCATCACCACTGGTGGTCGCATTCGAACTGCGGGAAAATGCCCGCCTGGGCTGCTCCTTCTCCTGGTCAATAAGGCCCTGCTTTATGGCATCCTCGATCTGTACTCCCATCTCATGCAAATCTGAAAAGGTAGGGAAGGGGAGCACGATCATTTTCTGCATTAGTTTGGGCTGGAGGTTGCGCACAACCATCCGTATTTGATCCTTATCCGTTGGCCTAATGGTCATCATTGAGGCCTTGGCCCTCCAGCGGACCACGAATTCTGAGAAGCTCTCCTTAGGCTCCTGCCTCGTTGTCTCAAGATCACGGGTCGTAATCTCGATTTGCGTGTTATACGAGTATTGTGCAACAAAGGCCTCGGCCATCTCATCATAATTCCTCTTGACATCATCTTTCAATTTTGCGTACCAGATGGCCGCCACCCCCGACAGGGTCCAGCCAAATAATGAAAGCTTCTATAGTCTAGTGAGGCCCATCAGCCTTAGTATGTCCGAAAACAAACAGAGATGCACCATGGGATCCCCGGACCCATCAAAACGGTCAATTTGTGGCATCTTGAACCGATCTGGCAACGTCACAGCCGTGTCGGTATACCCGTCCTTGATGTTTGGGATGGACTTTACCCCTTGGGATTTCTTGAATAACTTTTCAAGCTTGTTCAACTTCAACGCTGTAGGGTCCACCTCGAACTCAAAGGGAGAGTCCGGTTGATTGATAGAAGTGGGTGCCTTGGATAGTTGAGGTAGAATTGGGGGCGGAGCTGGCCCTGTTGGGATGTCTGTATCCTCCTGGACATTCTGGACATTCGCCGTCTCCCCGGGTATTGGAACTCTTGGTGGGGGAGGAGCTTGGTGTGAAGCTGATGCTCCGGCTTGTTGCTGTAGCCCGAAAATTAGCTCTGCTTACTGGGCCATGACCTCGGCCTGCTGTTTGGCAAATTTCGCTTGGCGGACAGCGTCCTGCTGCATGATTTTCATACTTTCTTGGAGTTGGCACACCATCTCCTCCATCCCTGCCATGTTCTGATCTATCTGAACTACCGGTATGTCTATCTCTGGAGTAAAAGCAGATATCTCAACCCAACTGCACACAGGTGAGATGGATAATGACTTCTAATCCAAAGACTGTTGAACTGATGATCTGTGCCTGACTGGCCTTTTTACCCTGTCTCTAGCGAAGGAACACTGATTTGACCTTGAACTGAATTTCTGACCTGACAAAGTCTATTGACACGAGTCCAATGAACCTGGGGGATATCGGAGCCTTCTGAAGCTATAGTTCCGAGACTACCCTAGCAAAAGAGAAAACCGACAGCATCTCAGCCTGATTTCACCATAACCAATATGAGCAAAGCTGAATGAGTGTGCTCTCTACTGAATTCTGCCCAAAATTCTGCCTGTAAACTGATACCCTAAGGTAAAACTGATTCTCAAACACTGATACTGATGCCCGCAGGCCTGACGCCCACACTTGCAAACTGATACATGCATTCCTGTAAAGGCACACTCTAAAAGCACATAGCAAGCAAATGAGAGCGAAAACATCTCTATGGAGGGGTAGGGTTTCCCTGTCCTATTTTGTCAGGAGCTAGGGTTTCACTACGCACGCAGCGGTTTCAAACAACCTAACCTCGGGTAAGCAACCTGTCCTAGCTTGGAATGGTCACTATGGATTTCGATATGCACTACGTCGAATGGTCAAAAGGGTGCCCCGGTAAAACCGGGGTTTGTGTTCCCGTCATGGCAGAGCCCGCAACCGGTCAGCCTTATGGCACGCTTCTCGAAGCGAGCCTCCGGCAAACCGTTCAGGAATAGCATACGGCAAACACGGTGTCCTAGGCGCACCAATGCAAATACAATGCAAAGAAACACATAAGTGTAGTCAAAACCAAATATCATGAGTTCGAGTCAAGTTCTCTAAATCCCCAACAGAGTCGCCAGAAACTGTAGACGTCCCCGAACGTCCCGGGAAGGAAATCCCGTTTTGTTCATTTGGGGCTCACTACAGTTCAGGACTCAAATGTCACGGTCCTGTATCTAATCTCGCAAGGTGCAATGCAAAACCGATGAATCATCAAAGAGTCCAAATCTGGCAAATCGTTTTTGAAAACAGATTTTTTGAAAGAAGTGCCAAACATGGACTGCTTTGCCAGATACAGAGTCACCACCTAAATATTTTATTTTGGGAAATTTAGGAAACCCTGACTCGTTGCCTAAGGCCACGTGTCTGTCATCACCAAAGTTGCCTCGGCTCGGGAACTTGGGTACGATTGGGGAAGGTCACTTCGTGAGCACCCCCGCTCGCCCGATCAAAGATCGGCCTCTACTAACCATGATATCTAGTTTTGAAAACATTATGCATTCTTATTCCGGTTATTAGCCTAGATTTACTGTGTGATGCGCGCAGCATACAAGTATAGACTGGATCGTCTGAGTTGGAACAAAACATTTCATGTTTGTTTTGAAAACGGTTTGCTACTCGCAAGTAGGCTTAAAATACAGATTTTGCCACCCTCAGGTGAGCTTAGAAAAGATGGTTTTGCCACTATCTAGTGGGCTTTAAAACTCACAGTCAATGCATTATTCCAATTCAGATAATCCAACCTTCACCCACAGGCATTCAGGCAGGTATATCACATAAGCACATAGCCTCATGGTAAGCATGCTATCATGGCAGTCACTCACACGCATGCAAGGATGCTAAAGCACAAAAACTTACCGAGAACTCCAAGCCAAAACAGAAGCTATGTTAGAAATCATGCATGATCCTAACTATACAGAAATGCCTAATGCAACACATGCAAAAATGCAACTAAGATAGACTCGGCTATTCTAAAGATGGCATGTGAAATGCTACAACTAACAAGTATTCAACTCGGAATTGAAATACAATGCAGTTAGTATGATACGCCGAGCCCGGTGCATGCAAAACAGATGAATGAATGCAAACATGCTATCATATTGTATGCTAATTGAAACATGCCCTAATCTAACCATCATAAACTGGTAAATAAAAGGGAGAAAGACGTGGGGTTGGAAGACATACATCACACACACGCACACTTATTACAATTGTGCCCTCGCCCGGAGGGTCCGAATAAATGATACAGTCCCAAATAAATAATACAATCTGAATAAAAACCCTAATTAATTAACAAATTAACTAGGAAAGCAGTAAATTAGCATGCAAGCCCATGGACCGCCTCAGCTCTGTTCCAAATGATGAATGATGCATGCTTGAGTTGCCTTCCGCGGAAATCCATTGTGATGCCCCGGTTTGCCTCTGTTTGCAATTAATCCCAGAATGTTGCGCGAAGCTCCAAAAGACTGTCAATTTCTAATTTGCTGCAACAGAGAGCAACAAAGGGGGGCATGGCAAAGTATTTTCACATATGTATGCATGACTACTCTTCAGGGAGTGTAATCCTCGATCCTCGTGCCACCAATCACGCATCTCGATGCATGATGGTCGAGGAGTCGAATTCCACGACTCAATGTGAAATGAATGCACATGAAAACACAACAAGACCTAAACTCCATCATGGGTAATCCGGAGTGTCGGCGACTGGGAATTGAGACACGTTTCGTCACTCGGAGTACGAAACATCCCTCGTTTCCCATGCTTGGGCTAACTCCTACCCAAACACAATGCAAATGAGATGGCATACACAATGTGACTAACATGTAACCTAGCATACGCAATGCTATGGACTAAAATGGCATACACAATGCACGAAATGTAACATGGCATACACAATACTCTAACATGCAACCTAGCATACGCGATGCTATGGACTGAAATGGCATACACAATGCACGATGGACTTACACCAACATGAATGGACCTCAGCCGCACTCACATCAGTGGCCATTAGATGAAAATGAGACAACCGAAATGCGTGCACACATGCACGAATACCAAGGACCGAACCTAAGGCATCAAATGCCACTCTACCAAAGCATGGAAAATGATGCAATATGGCATACAAGCATGTAATTTCCAGCACTGAAACATGATGCTAAATGGTCTCGAAACATGGAAATATGGCAACCGATACATGAAATAAGCCCCGAAACTCAAAACTAGGCACATGAATTGAATTATAACTATGCAAAGCAAGCATTATTTGACCATGAAGCACAAAGACAGAGCTAAGGCAGTCCCAAAACATGCACATTTCTAGTTTAAAGCATGACCAAAAAAATGTTAACATGATGGACTAAAATAGCATGCAAATTTGGCTAGCAAGCATGGTTTACATGGCATATATATGAAGCGTATAAGAACTCATCAAACCAGCCAAAAACAGTGAATAAAACATGTCAAAGTATGCCCAAATAACCACTGAAATGCAGCCAACATGTGCAAAAATGATGAGCTCCTTTGAAAGGGCATGCAAGGGGTTACTCAACACATATATGATGGACACTTAGCATAGCAAAAACAACTCTGGAAATCAAATATGACAGCCCTAAAACTCACCAAAAAGGGCCTGAAATTGATCAATAAAGCATACAATGAAAGGTCCTCTTGATGAGGGTTGTTCCACACATGCATGAGGGATATAAAATATGGCCAAAAGGGCCTTGGACAGAGTTAAGGCAGACCTCAAAATCCTCAGAATGAGGCCTGAAACATAACTTCAAAGCATGCAAAAAGGAGTCCCTTTGGAAGGCCAGCAAGACCACCAAACAAGACAAGGAGATAGGGGGTCACCCCCCTCTGATTTTGGCTCTCAAAAATGCATCTAAGCCACTGAAAATCCACTGGATTTCAGTGGCTAAAAGGCCAAACCATGGCCAATGCAAGTGTTCTAATGCATAGCCCTAATCATGAAGAGATGAAGCATGCACAGGGGGAAGATGACCCCAAACAGAAAGGAGACCTCAACCAAACTTGAAGAGGAGATTAAAACAAGATCTTTTTCAGTTTATGACAAATCTCAAAAATGTTCACAAGTAAGGCTAAAATATGATGCAAAAATAGCCCTAAAAGAGAGATAGAGGGTAAGCAGAAGTAGATGATCTCAAACAGCAAAGTTCCCTTAAACAAAGTTGAAGAGGAGCTCAAAATAAGACACTTTACAGTTTAGGTCGAGGCCCAGAAATGCTTGCAAATGGGGCTAAGTAATGAAGCAAAATAAGGCTAGAAAATGGGAAATGAAGACTTACCCTTGTAGAGCCGACCTCCAGCAGCTTCTGGACCAAGAATGTGACTCCTCAAGCTCTGCAAATGACCTTCAAGATGCTTGAATGGATGGTGGAGGTGGTAGGCTATGAGGTGTAGTGTAAAATGGCCAAGAAAAAGGGTGTTTTGAGCTTGGATTAGAGAGTTATGGACGGGAGTATGCAATGCTCCAGCCAAATCTTTTCTAACCTTTCCAAATCGAGATGGAGGGTTAGTTTTTATAGAGGGAGAGAGATAAGGCTTCTTGGAGAAGCCTTAAGAGAGGGTCAAAAACTCGGACGGTGGATCAAATGCTACACAGCTGGCATAGCTGTATGCAACTCAGGAAGGCCAAAAAGTAGAAGGTAGGCCGACCAGGTCAAAAGGTTCAGGTGGTCGGCCAGCCATATTTTGTGGTAGGCCAGCCAGGTCGAAAAAGTCACTTTCAAAAAGGTGGTCGGCCTACCCATATTGGTGGCCTCCCAGGTGAGCACAACACAATGGTGGTATGAAAAACCAGAAATTGTGGCTCAAAAGTGAGAAAAACCAGCTTTCTGTCAGAAAAACCGGCTTTAGGAGAGAGAAAATGAGAAAACTAGTTTTTCAGGGGAAAAGGTGGCCTCCCACCATACTACCACCTCCCTAACAATGAAAATAGGGTCCCTACCAAAAATGGACCAAGACGGATGCAAAACGAAGGTTTGGGGGCCAAAACGCGTAGCCTGGGGCCCCGAAAACAGGCTATTAGGCACCGGAAGTGGCGCATGACCACGAAGGTGGTCTCCCGGGCCACAGTGTCCCTCTAAAGGGAGGAAATAAGGTGTGTGCCAAAAACCGGAGCAAACGGAGGTAGTTTGGCAGTCCCGAACCGAGGCATACGGCCGACGGCTCCGAAAATCGAAAACTAGTCTCCAAACGGGATGAATGGCCTACGACCACGAAACATAGCCTACGGCCACTGAGAGATGGTCTACGAGACCTCTCCCTCTCTTCGGGAAGAGAAAACAGAGAAAACCAGGACCTGGTTCGCAAATCGAGGCAAAGCACAAAAGAGCCCCGAAGTCCGGAGGCAAGGCCCACAGCCGAGACTCTGAAACCTCAGAACGAGCATAATATGCAACATCACCGAGCGCTCAACTGGTGACGTCTGAGTCTTAAGGTCAGTCAAAAATGGGGTGTCTACAGTTGCCCTTCTTTGACAGAACTCAAAAGTCATACGTGACGGGAGTGAATGTCAAAGCCCAGAGACGACCCATTTTTGACAAGGTCGAAGACTTAGACAAACAGGCAAGATAACAAAGATGTACCCGCCGGCATGCCCGCAAGCAGGGGCAAGATGCAAAATGATGTGCACAAAGCCGGACGTAACTCATGATCATGCAAAGCAGCAAGCTGTAATGAAGCAAGTATTCACAAATAGATGCAACAGTTTTAAGCAAGAATGCAAAGCAACAACTACATTTCATGCAGTAAGAATCATGTAAATAAAGCTGTAACGAAGCAAATATTCACAATAAATGCGACAATTTTAAGCAAGAAGGCAAATTAAACTACATTTCATGCAGTTATGATGTAAGAAGATTATGCAATCTTAGCGAGCATGTGCGATAGATACACAAAAGTGAAGAGAGTGTGATGGATACACTATATGAATAAAGTGTGATTGATACACTAAGTGAAGCAAAGTGTGATAGATACACAAAGCGAAACGAGTGTGATGGATACACTAAGCAAATATGTGATAGATACACTAAGTGAACGTGTGTGATGGATACACAAAGTGAACATGTGATAGATACACAAAGTGAGCATAGTGTGATGGATACTAAAAGTGAACATAAAGTGTGATAGATGCACTATGTAAAGCAAAGTATGATGGATACACAAAAAGTGAACACAAAGTGTGATAGATGCACTAAGTAAACGGAGTGTGATTGATACACTAAAAGTGAACACAAAGTGTGATAGATGCACTAAGTGAACAGAGTGTGATTGATACACTAGAGGTGAACACAAAGTGTGATAGATGCACTAAGTGAACAGAGTGTGATTGATATACTAAAACCGAACACAAAGTGTGATAGATGCACTAAGTGAACAGAGTGTGATTGATACACTAAAAGCGAATACAAAGTGTGATAGATGCACTAAGTGAACAGAGTGTGATAGATATACTAAATGCGAACACAAAGTGTGATAGATGCACTATGTGAACAGAGTATGATGGATATACTAAATGTGAACACAAAGTGTGATAGATGCACTATATGAACAGAGTATGATAGATATACTAAATGCGAACACAAAGTGCGATAGATGCACTATGTGAACAGAGTATGATGGATATACTAAATGCGAACACAAAGTGTGATAGATGTACTATGTGAACAGAGTATGATAGATATACTAAATGCGAACACAAAGTGTGATAGATGCACTATGTGAACAGAGTATGATAGATATACAAAAGGTGAACACAAAGTGTGATAGATGCACTATGTGAACAGAGTATGATAGATATACAAAAGGTGAACACAAAGTGTGATAGATGCACTAAGTGAACAAGTGTGATGGATACACAAAAGATAATGAAGTGTGATGGATACACTAAAGTAAATGAAGTGAATATGTGTGTGATAGATACAGAAAATGAAAGAAGTGTGATTGATACACGAAGCGAATGAAGAAAGTGTGATAGATACACTAAGGGTGAATGAGGTGTGATTGATGCACTAAATAAATGAAGTGTGATTGATACACTAAATAAATGAAGTGTGATAGATACAGAAAGAAGTGTGAGTGAAGAGAGTGTGATTGATGCACTAAATAAATGAAGTGTGATTGATACACTAAGTGAATGAAATGTGATTGATACACTAAATAAATGATCTCAAACGGAACTTCTTTGAATGAACCGTACATACAATATCGTGCATGAATGAGAAAGAAACTTGAGAGGTACAATGCAATACAATGCATGATGCAATAAACAAGCATAGCGGCGCATGAGAAAGAAATTTGTGTGTGTATTTGTGCCGTAAAGTGTGATTTTGTCTTACTTTTGCACTAGAGCACCAAGAAATACACCATCCTCTTGTTGCTGAGGCACTAGGTAGTTAGTTTCAGAGTTCTTGGAGTGGTTTAAGCTTGGAAAAGTTGTTGGAGCTTTGTTCTTGAAGAGGTTCTACAAGGGTGAGCAAACTTGCTTTTAATACCCCATTCTTGCTTAAGCTTTTAGCCCTTCTTGCTTATTGTTTTAAGCTTAACTCTTAACTGATAAAAGTTCTATTTTTACTTGCTTTAGACCTTTGTTTAAGGTTACTTTTTGGTTTGGGGTTGTTTACCCCCTCTTAGGCCTTATTTAGCCTTATTTTAGGCCATCCCTTTTGGCTCTTGTTCTTGGCTTTGCATGACCTTTCTACCACTAAAATCCAAAGGATTTTCAGTGGTAGAAAGGTGGTTTTGGAGTCCTAAATAGGAGAGGGTCATCCCCTCTCCTTGTTGTCTTGTATGCTAGTATAAATGGCTTATATTTGTAGTATGTTTGCTTAGCTTGTTTTAGCTCCATTTCAACAAGTATTTGGTGTTATTTTTCCATGATATACCTCTGTTTCAAGTTGGTTTAATGGCCTCTTACATGCTCCATATACTTGTCTTGCAATCCCCTCATTTGCCTTAATATGCATCATGTTGTAACATGTCATTCTAGCATGCTTTTGGCTCAACTCCATGAAGCTTTTAGCTTTGTTGTAACATGCTTAAGCTCTGATTTGAGTTGTTTTGACCATATATGCCATGCTTTGTATAGCCATAAGGCATTCTAGCTTGTTAGCTTTAAGTGTCCAAGTCACTAGCATGCTTTACTTGGACCATTTCAATGATTTGGCATCATTTGTTATACTATTTCAGTCCATGTTTCATGCTTGAACACTTGCATTTATCACTCCTTTAATGTTTTAAAGAGTTAATGTTTTATGCCTCTTGAATGGATCATTGTGTATGCTTCCATGCTTAGGTCATTTGGATGCCATTTAAGTGGGATTTTGGTCTTGTTTTACCATGCCATAACTCTATTTTTATTTGTTTATGTCATGCCATGTTTGGTTTTGATAGGTGTAGTGTAACACCTCTTTTGTAGCCTTGCATGCCTCATGCTTTTGGCCCTTTGTTCTAGCTTACTTCGGCTTTGGTCCTTGCATGTTTTAGGCTCATTTTGACATGATCTAGGACTGTTTTGGATTATACTTGCCATTTGCTTCATGTTTTGCATAGCCATGGTTTGAGCCCCTTGGCTAGCCTTAAGTTTTAGGCCTTCTTGTATGCCTTGTTTTGCTTGTTTGTGTGATTTGGCATCATGCCTAGCATCATTTCAGAGCTTGTAGTATTGTCATACTTGCATGCTTTGTCCTCTTTTAAGTGTTCTTGAAAGTTGCTCTCCTATGCTTAGGTGATAGGCTAATTGGCATGTATGTTTGTATGTACCTTTGTCTTCATTTCCATAGCATTTTGGCCACTGATTTTGGGCATGGCTGAGGTCTATCCATCTTTAGTTTAAGTCCATTTTACCATGTTGTCGCATGCTTGTCTCATTTTGTATGTTGTTGCATACTTGTCCACCTTTACATGCCTTACATGTTTGCATGTTCATGTTGCATATTACCATGTTGTTCAAAGTTATTACTTTACATCATGCTTATCTGTTTGTCGCATACTTGGTCCATTACATGTTATTACATGCTTACTAATTGACCTGTTGTTGCATGCTCAACCACCTTGCATACTTGTTAGATTACATGTCATTGCATGCTTGTTGTTGGTATTGTTGTTGCATACCTATTACATTGTATGCATGCATGTTTGTATGCTTGGATTTCATGTTGTTGCATATTTACTAGTTTGCATGTTGTCACATGCTTGCTAGGGTTGCATAACATTGTGTGTGCATTGCCTTGCCTCTTGATCAAGCATGATAGAGGTTGGGGCCCCTTGTGTGTCTTTGTGCATTTCATTCCATATGGAATTGCACACTTGGCTCCTTTGGCCATCATGCATTGGAATGCGTGATTGATGACCCGAGGGTCGAGAACTACACTCCTTTGAGTCTCAAACATGATAAGGAGTGTGGTTGTGCAAACATTGTCTTGCAAATGTATTACCATGCTCTGTCTGTCATCTGTTGCAGCAAAAGGAGCATTTTACAGGAAGAGATGGCCGATCGGCTATCTTCAGTGTCGGTCGGCTACAAACATTTGGCCGAGAGCCTTAGTTTTGGTCGATGACCAGTTTCCCTTGGCCGATGGCTCTATATTTTCGCCGATGGCCTTTCAGCATGTCCATGAAGTGGTTCCAGAGCATCACAGGACTTGGCACAATTTTCAGAGGTACAGAGCAGTGCAAACAGAGGCAACATGAAACATAGCAACGGATTTCCGAGCGAAGCCGACCGAGCATGCATTCGTTCCTCTTCCCGAGGCTGCTTTACAGTCTTCATAGCTTAATTAATTTGCTTAATTAGTTAAGAGTTTTGTAATAATTAATTAGCTTGTTAGTTAGTTAGTTAATTAGTTGATTTGTATTATTCTTTCGGACCCTCCGTCGAGAGGGCCATTTGGTGTAATAAGCGTGCGTGTGTGTGATGCATGTCTTCCAACCCCCACTTCTTTCTCCCTTTTACTTAATCGCTTACGATGGTTAGTTCTAGGGCATGTTTCGATTAGCATACTTATGCTATGCATGTTTGCATCCATTCATCTGTATTGCATGCACCAGGCTCGGCGCATCATACTAACTGCATTGTATTTCAATTTCTACTTGAATACATATATCGAATTGTCGCATCTCATATGTCATTTTAGATTAGCTGAGCCTATTCTAGTTGCATTCCGCATGTGCTGCATTAGCCATCTTAACATGAACTAGGATCATGCATTGATTACTAATTAGCTTCTTTGTCTTGGCTCGGAGTACACTGTGAGTGTCTATGCTTTAGCATCTTGCATGCATGTGAGTGTTAACATGACAGCATGCTTGCCATGAGGCTAATTGCTTATGTGATATAACTGCCTGAATGCCTGTGGGTGAAGGTTGGATTACTTGAATTGGAACGATTCATTGAAATCCGTGTTTTAGCCTACTTGCAAGTAGCAAACTTCAAACCATTTCCAAACAAACGGATATGCGATGCTTTGTTCCAAATTAGGCGATCTAGTCTATACTTGTGTGTTATGCGCATCACATAGTAATTCTAGCTAATTAACCGGAATAAGAATGCATGTGTTTTCAAAAACAAGATATCATGCTTAATACAGGCCAATCTTTGATCGGGCGAGTTGGGGGTGCTCATAGATGACCTTCCCCTCTCGTACCCAAGTTCCCGAGCCGAGGCAACTTTGGTGATGACAGACACGTGGCCTTAGGCAACGAGTTAGGGTTTCCTAAATTCTCCCAAAATAAATATTTAGGTGGCGACTCTGTATCTGGCAAAGCAGTCCATGTTTGGCACTTCTTTCTTAAAAATCAGTTTTCCAAAATGATTTGCCGGATTTGGACTCTTTGGTGATTTATCGGTCTCGCATTGCACTTTGCGGGATTAGATTCAGAACCGTGACATTTGAGTCTGAACTGTAGTAGCAAAGCCCAAGGGCGCGTCTACACCATCACACTTTGTTCACTTGGTACATCTATCACACTTTGTGTTCACCTTTAGTGTATCCATCACACTTTGTTCACTTAGTGCATCTATCACACTTTGTGTTCACCTTTTATGTATCCATCACACTTTGTTCACTTAGTGCATCTATCACACTTTGTGTTCACCTTTTATGTATCCATCACACTTTGTTCACTTAGTGCATCTATCACACTTTGTGTTCACCTTTAGTGTATCCATCACACTTTGTTCACTTAGTGCATCTATCACACTTTGTGTTCACCTTTAGTGTATCCATCACACTTTGTTCACTTAGTGCATCTATCACACTTTGTGTTCACCTTTGTGTATCCATCACACTTTGTTCACTTAGTACATCTATCACACTTTGTGTATCTATCACACGCTCACCTAGTGTATCTATCACACTTTGCTTCATATAGTGTATCCATCACACTTGCTTCACTTTGTGTATCTATCACACGCTCACTTTGTGTATCCATCACGCTCGCTTCACTTTGTGTATCTATCACATGCTCACTTTGTGTATCTATCACACGCTCAACTAGTGTATCTATCACACTTTGCTTCATATCGTGTATCCATCACACTCGTTTCACTTTGTGTATCTATCACACTATGCTCACTTTGTGTATCTATCACACGCTCGCTTTGTGTATCTATCACACGTTCACTTTGTGTATCTATTATACACGTTCACTTAGTATATCTATCACATATTTGCTTAGTGTATCCATCACACTCTTTTCGCTTTGTGTATCTATCACACTTTGCTTCACTTAGTGTATCTATCACACTTTATTCGTATAGTGTATCCATCACACTCTCTTCACTTTTGTGTATCTATCGCACACTTCGTTCACCTTTTGTGTATCTATCACACATGTTTGCTAAGATTACATAATTTTCCTACATTCTTCCTGCATGAGATGTAGTTTGGTTCGTATTTATTTGCTTGCATAGTATTCGCTTAAAATGTTGCATTTATTTTGCATAATTGCTTCATCACAGCTCTCTTTGCATGATCATAAGTTATGTTCGGCTTTGTGCATGTCATTTGCATCTTGCCCCTGCCTGCGGGCGCATCTCTTTGTTATCTCGCCTGTTTGTCTAAGTCTTCGGCCTTGTCAAAAATGGGTCGTCTCTGGGCTTTGACATTCACTCCCGTCACTTCTTGACTTCCAAGTTCTGTCAAAGAGGGGCAACTGTAGACACCCCATTTTTGACCGACCTTAAGACTCAGACGTCATCGATTGAGCGCTCGGTGATTGTGTATGTTGTGCTCGTTTCGAGTTTCCGGAGTTTTCGGCTGAGTGCCTTGCCTCTGGGCCTCTGAACTCTTTGTGTTTTGGCTCAGTTTGTGGACCAAGCCTTGTTTCCCTTCCCTGGAGGGAGGGAGAGGTCTGTAGACCACCTTTTTGTGGTCGTAGACCACTTTTCCTGCTTGGAGACTAGTTTCCGATTTTCGAAGCCTTCGGCCGCGCACCTTGTCTTGGGACCGCTTAACATTCTCCTCTTGGCTTGGTTTTCGAACCATGTCTTGTTACCTTTTCCTAGAGGGGCACTGTGGTCTGGGAGACCACTTTTTGTGGTCGTAGACCACTTTTCCCTCATAGACTGCTTTTGGTGCCCGTTGACTCGTTTTCGAGGCTTCCGGCTGCGCGCCTCGACCCCCGGACTCTCGTCTTGCATCCTTTTTGGTTTGTTTTTGGCGCAAACCTTGTTTTCCTTGCTTGGAGGGTGGAATGAGGGTGAGAGACCAGTTTCTCTCCCTGAAAACCACTTTTCTTCCCGCCAGCTAGTTTTCTGGTCGGCCAACTGGTCTTTGTGACCTTTGGACCATCAATAGTGGTCGGCCACCACACCACCACCTTGATTTCAGTGTGCAGACCACCTTTCCACCATAGCCGACCACTTACCTCCCTGGCCAACAACTTTCACTGGTCGGCCGACCAATGTAAGTAGCTGGCCGACCACTTCAAGTCGTCAGCAGCTTTCCAGCACCTTTTTGAAGATATTTTCTAGCTAGCTGTAACAGCTGGAGGGCACAGAAACCATCCTCCATACGTGTATGGAGGGATGGCTTTAGGCCTAAGCTTGTTCAACAAGCTTAACCTTTGGTTATCTATAAAAGAGAACCTCCCCCCTCTTGCTTTAGGTTCAGGAAAAGTTCCTTGAGCTATACATATCATCTATATCTATACTTCTTCATTTCACTTCATTTTTGTGCTTAAAAGTGTAGTTTCTTCATAGTATTGCACACAAACACACACTCAAACACCACCCTTTTGTTGTTGAGGCCCTTTGAGGTTGGTTTTGGTGTTTTTGGACTGGTTTTGATCCAAAAAAGCTGATGGAGTTGTTGCTCTAAAGTGGTTCTACAAGGGTGAGCTTCTAACCTCTTAATCCCTTGTTTTTTATTAAGTTTTTGGCCCTACTTGCATGTTGTTTTAGGCTTAACTTTCTACTACAAAAAGTTCTGATTTTGCATGCTTGTAATGTTTGTTTAAGGCCTTGTTGGTGTTGGGGGTAGTCTACCCCCTCTTAGGCCTTGTTTGGCTTTGTTTTGCACCATCACTTTAGACCCTTGAGATCACTTTCTCTTGGCCTTTTAACCACTGAAATTCAGTGGATTTTCAATGTTAAAACTTATGTTTTGAGGTTCCAAATAGGAGGGGGTCATCCCCTCTCCTTGTTTCTTGGTTGCTTACTTTGTATGCCTCATGTTTGAGCATGTTTGTTAAGCTTGTGTTGGCTTATTCTCAACTTGTATTTGGGGTTATTTTGGCATGGCATACCACTATTTTGACTTGGTTTTGTCACCCCTTACATGGTTTATACACTTGTAGTGTAAATTTTGCAAACTAGTCTTGCATGCCTCATGAAGTAGTATGTCTTTCTAGCATGTTTTGAGTCCATCTCAACTTGTTTTTGGTGTTGTTTTAGCATGCCATAACTCTGTTTTGGGTTGGTTTGATAGCCCCTTGCATGCTCCTTGCACTTGTAGTGCATTTCCATTCACTAGCCTAATGTGTATCATGCTTTTGACTATCATTCTAGCATGCTTTTGGCTTGACTCTAAGAAGATTTTGTTCATTTTTTACCATGCTTAAGCTCTGATTTGTGTTGTTTTGGTCATGTATGCCTTGCTTTGTATAGCCATAGTGCATTCTAGCTTGTTAGCTTTGAGTTTCCAAGTCACTAGCATGCATTACTTGGACTATTTTCATGATTTGACATCATTTGAAATGTGATTTCAGTACATGTAGTGTGGTCATACACTTGCATTTGTCACTCTTTCAATGCTTTGAAGGGTTGGTCATTTATGCCCTAAACATGAGTCATTGTGTATGCCTTCATGCCTAAGCTTGCGAGCTATCATTTCAGTATGTTTTTGGGGTTATTTTGCCATGATATAACTCTAATTTTTTTTGGCGAAGCTATCTCATGCTTGGTCTTAGTAGGTGTAGTGTAATTCTCCCTTTTGGCCTTGAATGTTTCACGATTCATGCTCACCATGCTAGCTTATTTTGGCTTCCTTCCATACATGTTTTAGCATCATTTTCACATGCTCTAGGACTGTTTTGGGTTGTATTTGCTATATGCTTCATGTATTGCATAGCTGTAGTGCAATTGGCCTTGCTAGTTTCAAGCTTTAAGTCTCATAGCATGCTTCATTTGTAACATGTCCATGATTTGGCATCATTTGCCATGTTATTTCAGAGCATATAGCACTGCCATGCTCCCACTTCTTTCACCCTTTGAGTGCCTTTAAGGGTTGGTCCATTGTTGCCTTGCTTATGGCCTAGTATGTATGCATGCATGCTTAAGCATTTGAGCTACCATCTCAGCATGTTTTAATCTTTGTTTTAACCTATTTGAGCTCTATCCATGATTGGTTCATTCATTTGTGCCACGTATTGCATGCCTCTTGTGTAGTTCTCTTTGCTAGTTTTAATGGCTTTGTTTAGGCTCATTTTTTATGGCCCATCAAAAGAGCATCATTTTTGATGGCTTTGTAGTCCTCATTTTTTATGGCCCATCAAATGTGTTGATGGCCCATCAAAAGAGCATGTGTTTTTACTTCTTAATGGCTTTGTTTAGGCTCATTTTTATGACTTTTCAGACCTGCCTTAACTCTATTTTTGGCTGTCTTGGTCACCTCTTGCATGCTTATTGCACTTGTAGTGTAATCCTACTTGTAGCCTTGCAAAGTAGCATGTCTTTGTGCCTTGAATTTGCTTAGTTCAAGCATGTTTTTAGCCATTATTTTTCATGTCATAACTCTGTCTTGGGTTGGTTTGGTTGCCTCTTGCATGCTTCACACACTTGTAGTGCAATCTTGAATGCTAGCCTAGCTCACTTGGTGTTTTGGCCTATCACTTTAGCATGTTTCGGCTCTGCTCCAGCAAGCTTTTACTCATGTTTTGCCATGCTTCAGCTCTGTTTTAAGTGGTTTTGGTCATGCATGCGTTGCTTTGTATAGCCATAGTGCAATTGAGTTTCAAAGTCTCTAGTATGCTTTACTTGAGTTGTTTGCATGCTTTGGTCTCATCTCTCACATGATTTCAGTGCATGTAGTGCAGACATACTCTCATATGTTTCACTCTTTCAATGCTTTTGGCGAGTTGTGCCTTATATCTTGATCATGGGTTGATTTGTATGCACGCTTGCCTAAGCTTTTGAGCTACCATTTCAGCATATTTTTGGTGTTATTTTACCATGTTACAACTCTTATTTTTGTTGGTGAAGTCACCTCATGCTTGGTTTTGGTATGTGTAGTGTAATCCCACTCATTGGCCTTGCATGCGTCATGCTTTATGCCTCCCATTCTAACATGTGTTAGCTCTACTCCATGCATGTTTTGGCAATGTTTTGACCTGCCTTAGGACTATTTTGAGTCATCTTGGCCCTTTGGGGCTTGCTTGATATGGCCATGGTGCAAGTACCTTAGCTAGTCTTGAGTTTTGAGCACCCTACTATGTTATATTTGTGATGGTTGCATGTTTGGACATCGCTTAACATGTTATTTCAGAGCATGTACGTGTGTCATGTTCTCACTTCTTTCATTCCTTGAGAGCTTTTGAGAGTTGTGTCTTTGTGCATTGTTAATGAGCCATCAAATGAGCATGTTTTCCTTGTGTTGTATGCCTTGATCTTAACATATTTCAGCCACTGTTTTGGCATGTTCGATCTCTGTCCGGGGTTGGTTTGACCATTTGAGATTGATAGTGCATGTCTCATGTGTAATATGTTTCATTAGCTTTGATGCCTTAGCTTTTAAACATGTCATGCATGCATTGCTTACATGATAGAGTCTTACGCATGTCACTTTAGCTGCTTTGCTTAGTTAGCTAATTCGTCGATTTTGTACTTAATTAGTTAATGTGCTTGATTAATCGATTTGTTTTGTAATAATTAGTTAACTAGGAATAATTAATTAGTTTTGGTTTGTAATAATTAGTTTAATTAGCGTAGCTAGTTAGCTTATTATTCGGACCCTCCGTCGAGAGGGCAAATGTTGTAATAAGTGTGCGTGTGTGTGTGAATGTCTTCCAACCCCACGTCTTTCTCCCTTTTATTTACCAGCTTTTGATGGTTAGTTCTAGGGCATGTTTCAATTAGCATACTTATGTTTGCATGCGTGCATCATTCATTTTGTCTTGCATGCATCGGGCTCGGCGCATCATTCAAACTGCATTGTATTTCAATACACTTACTTGAATACGAGTTTCAAAGCATGTTATCAAGTGTTACATCCATATGTCATCTTAGATAGCCGAGCCCACTTAGTTACATTTTTGCATGTATTGTATTAGGCATTGTTGACATAGCTAGGATCATGCATTGATTTCTAACATAGCTTCTGTTTTGGCTCGGAGTACACTGTGAGTGTTTATGCTTTAGCATCCTTGCATATGTGTAAGTGACTGCCATGATAGCATGCTTGCCATGAGACTAATTGCTTAATTGATTAACTGCATGAATGCCTATGGATGAAGGCTTCATTGCTTGAATTGGAACAATTCATCAAAATTTGCGTTTTAAGCCCACTTTGCGGAGTGGCAAAAACATGTTGTTTTCTAAGCCCACTTGAGGCTGGCAAATCCGCGTCTTAGCCTACTTGCGAGTAGCACTTTCAAACCATTTTCAAAAACAAACATGAGATGTTTTGTTCCAATTCAAGTGATCTAGTTTATACTTGTATGCTGTGCGCATCACATAGTAAAGTTGGCTAATAACCGGAATAGGAACACATGTGTTTTCAAAACAACATATCATGCTTAGTAGAGGCCGATCCTTTGATCGGGCGAGCGGGGGTGCTCATTTCATGACCTTCCCCTCTCATACCTAAGTTCCCGAGCCGAGGCAACTTTGGTGATGACGGACACGTGGCCTTAGGCACGAGTCAGGGTTTCCTAAATTTCCCAAAAACAAAATATTTAGATGGCAACTCTAAAATCTAGCAAAACAGTCCATGTTTGGCGCTTTTTGATTCTAAATCGATTTTTCAAAACGATTTGCCGAATTTGGACTCTTTGGTGATTTATCAGTCTTACATTGCACTTTGTGAGATTAGATTCAGAACCGTGACAGAAGTCCGAACTGTAGTAGCTAGAACTACAATTCGCGCCCTCTCCGAAAGGGGGGCGCGCGGAGCGAGTTCGGGCGGTCTACACTCACCAACATAGAAAAACAGACCAACCCATTTTCACAAACACTGACACATGAATTGTGAATGAATGACAGATCTCTGTTGCAACCCACTAAAAGTTGCATCAATAGGATGCTAACTTAGATGACTTCAATTATATATATATAATATAAAAAAAAAAGAACATCCAAAATCTTAGAAATCCAAATTTCTTTCATTGTTTTTTGGGACATTTGAACAAGGGTCCCTCATAATGATAATTGTTTTTGCGAAATTGAGAAAAAAGAGAGAGACAGAGACAGACACAGAGACAGAGACCTTCTATTCGGAGAAAATAGAGTCATGTATGGTGAGTTTACAGTCTTCCCTCTTCACGATAGCGATGGTGGAGGGGGAGGAGATGCTCTGGTTGCTAGCGAACACGAGGAGGAGCGGCAGTGAGAAATGGAGGGAAACGGAGCAACGAGGAGAGAGAAGAGAGGTAGAGAAACGCTGAGAGAGAGAGAGAGAGAGAGAGAGAGAGTTGCAAGTTTGTTACAGTTTGGGTTGGAAACAAAATACATATATAATTAATAACAATTTGCGACTAAATATTTTAGTAGCTAATTACTTTTTTAATCCCCCCAAAATTTGAAATCTCCTTTCAAATATTTTAGTTTTTTGGCGACCAAACTTTTGGTCGCCAAAGATAAAAAATAATTTTTTTTCTTTTCATTCGGCTACTAAACAATTTTAGTAGCTAAAACTAACTATACGACTACTAAAATATTCTTTTGTCGCTGAAAATATACTTTTGGCGACCAAAATTTTGGTCGCCAAAGACAAAAAGTAATTTTTTTCTTTTCATTCGGCTACTAAACAATTTTAGTAGCTAAAACTAATTATATGGCTACTAAAATATTCTTTTGTTGCTGAAAATATACTTTTGACGACCAAACTTTTGGTCGCCAAAGATAAAAAATAATTTTTTTCTTTTCATTCAACTACTAAACAAATTTAGTAGTTAAAACTAACTATACAGGTACTAAAATATTCTTTTATCGTTGAAAATATACTTTTGGCGACCAACTTTTGGTCGTCAAATATATTTTTTTTTTTTTCATTCAGCTGCTAAACAATTTTTCTTAGTCAAAACTAGCTATACAGCTACTAAAAAAAATTTTAGTCGCCAATTGTGATATTTTTAGCGACTAAATTTTTTTTTCGTCGCCAATAATCAATATTTCCCGACTAAAAAAACTTAGTAGCTAAATATTTGACTTTTGCTGAATAACATTATTTTTGGTCGCCAATTCCATAACTTTTGGCGACTAAATTTTTTTTAGTCGCCAAAAGTGTATTTTGTTGTAGTGACATGTTCAAAGAATGATACATTCCTAAATTCAATAATAATATTTACATGTATTTCTGAGTGTTTTGACTTATAAATCAAAAACTAATATCCACTACTATTCTTGGCATAATCGATGAATATGCAATCAACAATCTTCAGACCTATCTTAGTCTTTTTAGGACTAGGAATAGGCACTTTAGCCAAACACCCCCATACTTTTAAGTATTTGTAAGATGGTACTCTCCCAAGCCACATTTCATAACGTATTTGATTCATTTTCTTTCGTGATACTTTATTAAGAATATAATTAGCAGAAAGTATTGTTTCCCCGCACAAGTTCTGAGGTAATCCAGAATTTATTAACATGGCATTCATCATTTCTTTTAAAGTCTTATTTTTCCTTTTAGCAATTCCATTTTGCTGAAGTGAGTACGGAATGGTGGTTTGATAAATTATTCCATATTCTTTACAAAACTCACCAAAAGGTGATTCATATTCACCACCTTTATCACTTCTTCAAATTTTAATTTTCATACCAAGTTGATTTTCAACTTCATTCTTATATTGAATAAAAGTTTCCAAAATTTCATCATTGGTTCGAATTAAATAAACATAATTTTATCTAGCATAGTCATCTATAAAAGTGATAACTCCGTTTGGGAAGTGGGTTGGCTTTTTGGCTTTTTGGCTTTTTTGACTATTTTAGCCTGGACCAAAAAGCTTGGTTTGGGAAGGACTTTTTGGCTTTTTTAGCTTTTTTTGTGAGAGAAGAATGTAATGATTATGGGTTGGATGTGATATTTTATTTTTTGTGGCTAAAATAGCCTATTTTGTCTTTTGTGGCTAAAATAGCCAAAAAAGCCCCAAATATCACTATGAATTAATTCAAGTGATATCGTACTTCTTTCAATTGAATGAAAATGAGTTTTAGTTAATTTTGCCTCAATACAAATTTCACATCTATGATTTGCATCAATTTCAAATTTAGGTAAACATTTCATATTAATTAATTTACGCAAAGATTCATAATTAACATGTCCTAATCTACCATGCCATAAATTAGAAGACTCAAGCAAGTAAGAAGAAGATGGATTTTTATTAATCATAGAAAAGACAATAGTCATTACATTTATTTTGAAAAGGCCATCATTCATGTAACCTTTTTCCTACATAAATCCTGTTTTTGGTAAGTACAAATTTGTCACTTTCAAAAACTAACCTAAACTCATTTCTGCTAAACAGAGATCCGGAAACAAGATTCTTGCAAATGTCCGATACATGTGTTGGAACAATCTTTTGTGTAAATAGAATAAATTAAAACTAAGGCCTCGTTTGGGGACTGACTATTTTAGCCAAAAAGCCAAAAAACCAACTAAAACTAGTCACATCACCTCTCTACTTTTCTGCACATCTTTTCGTAAAAAGCCAAAAAGTTACTAAAATAGCCTGTTCCCAAACGAGGCCTAAATCAAACAAAAGAAAATAAATAACTTACATAATTTATTTTATCGAACCGAATGAAAAATAAAAGACCAAGTCGAGTGTGTGACACTCTATTCTTAAGACAGATTCACCCCGCTACGGTGTTTACGGTAAAGTGGCGTCTATCTCCTAGGATACAATGATCTTCACAAATTTGTAGTAGCATTCCAAACAAATTTGTCCGGCGAACTGGAACCTTGTGTTGTATACTCTCTTTAATTTTATTCTAAAACTAATATGAAGAATAATGCACCAAAAAAGCAAAGTCGGACAGCAAAAGGAATTTTTCAAACTGTTTTTCCCATGTCTAAGACTGCTAAAAAGGCTAGTATATATAGGCAAATTAATCTGACCCGAACAGGTGCAAAAGAAGTGAACATGTACAGTTTTGAATTTGAACAAATGCTGTTTGAATTCAAACAGATCTGCAAACTGTTTCAATAGATTAACTGCCGGACAGTTTGAAAACTGTCCAGAAACTGTAGCAGTTTAGAAAAAAACCTGTCTGGCAGATTTGAATCTGTCCAGGTTCAAACAGATTTGAAAACTGTTTAGACAGTTTAATCTGTTAGAAATAAATGAATTGGAGAAGGTTTGTTTGGACAGAAATTTTGAATTCAAATTTGAATTAATTTCCCACAATAATTTTTGGAAAAAATTCAAATGAATTTTGTCCAAAAAATTAATATAAGAACCGACTCGACCCACAACCCGCGCCCGGCAAGGCTCGGCTCGGCTCGGCAGGAGGCGGCGCGCGCGCGCGTGTGTGGTGGTTTGGGCTAAGGTTCATTTTGTCCATAACTCCTCCCTTCTACAAACTTGGGGTGCCCCTTGGGGCCCAACCCAAGTATTTTACTCTAGAGCTTATATACATATACAAGCTCTCTTAAAGTTTCAATGTGGGACAATCCATTTCAAGGAAACCCACATTTAATTCTTTAAATGTCCAATTCCACGAACTCGAAAACGACGTCAACTTCTCATTCACTCATAAATGGTTTTGACGAACCGTCTTCACTGTGTGACTTACCACGTGGTAAGGAACACGTCACCTCTTCGGACCTTCCCCAAAAGACGTTTAAGGCCCACTCAATTTTGGACTCACTCAATTTTGGGCTCAAAGTTGGCCCAAAATAAGCCTTATAGAAACCAATTTTCCAACAATCCCCCACATGAATGGAATTTGACGGAGAGAAAATGCAACAATAATCTAATTACAGAGAGTACAGAAATTGAAAATATTCTGCAAATGATAGATAGCTTTTGACTTTGAACTTTCCCTTATGAGACACTATCGGATTTACTAGCTAACCAGTGAATATGATGTCTTAAACTGTTCAGCCGTTTGTGTAAACCAAAACAATTGAACTTACACAATATATCCCCAAACACAGTTTAGTTCTCATTATTGTGTTTATTTTGGCCCTGAACAACCTGGTCTTTCATGAGTGCTCTAGAGAATTGTAGCCCTTCACAAATCTCATAGAACCGGCCCAGTTCACACTCATATAGGTGATTCTTATGAAGAGTATCCTGCCATACTCCACTAGGTATACCTAGATATAAGAATCATTAAAAGTATTACTTAACCTGAAATGCTGCAGACATCACTATTTCATCATAGAAATAGGTAGGAGTTTAACTCCCCAGTGATCCTTCTGAGTCCTACACAACTTGGTTGTCCCTTTGAACCTAAATCTTGGGATCTCCAGTCAACTTGGTTGGGTTGCCGTTATGGTAACTCTTATTTAATAGGCTTAAGTCCCATTCCCCTCAATGAATTCTCAACTAACTCTCTTGCTAACCCTTTGGTTAGTGGATCTGCTATGTTGTCTTTAGACTTCACATATTCAATGGAAATAATTCCATTAGAGAGCAGTTGTCTCATGGTGTTATGTCGACGACGAATATGTCGTGACTTACCGTTATACATATGACTCTGTGCTCTACCTATTGCTGATTGACAATTGCAATGTATGCATATAGTAGGCACCGGTTTTGGCCATATTGAAATATCTTTAAGGAAGGGGCGAAGCCATTCTGTCTCTTCCCCAGCTGTATCTAAAACTATGAATTCTGATTCCATAGTAGACCTAGCTATGCAAGTTTGTTTGGAAGATTTCCAAGATACAGCCACCCCACCAAAAGTAAAGACATACCCACTAGTGGACTTTGAGTCTCTAGTATCCGATATCCAGTTTGCATCACAGTATCCTTCAACTACTGCTGGATATCTAGTATAATTCAGCCCAATGTTACGAGTAAATCGGAGATATCTTAGAACCCTTATAATTGCTTTCCAGTGTTCTACTCCTAGATTACTCGTATATCTACTTAATTTACTTACTGCATAAGCAACATCCGGGCGAGTGCAGTTCATCAAGTACATTAAGCTTCAAATAATTTGGGCATACTCTAATTGAGAAATACTTTCCTGTACATTCTTAGAAATGAACAAATTAACATCCACAGGTGTTCTAGCAAGATGATCATCATCTTTGCTAAATTTGTCAAGTATTTTCTCAATGTAATGAGATTGTGACAAAGCATATCCTTTTGATGTTTTGGTAATTTTCATACCAAGAATTACATCAACAATGCCCATGTCCTTCATGTCAAAATGTTTATTCAATATTTTCTTGGTAGTTTTAATCATGTCATTATTACTACCTATGATGAGCATATCATCCACATAAAGACATACAATGACATAACCTTTGTTTGTGTTTTTAATATAAACACATTTGTCACACTCATTAATTTTAAATCCATTTGACATCATTGCCTTGTCAAATTTCTCATGCCATTGCTTTGACGCTTGTTTTAAATCATATAATGATTTAACCAATTTACACACTTTCTTATCTTTTCCTAGAACAGAAAAACCTTCTGGTTGTTCCATGTAAATTTCTTCATCTAACTCACCATTTAAAAAAACGGTTTTCACATCCATTTGATGAATTTCTAGATTGTACAAAGACGCAATAGCAATTAGCATTCTAATGGATGTTATTCTAGTAACCGGTGAGTATGTGTCAAAGTAATCTAGACCTTCTTTTTGTCTGAATCCTTTGACCACAAGTCTTGCCTTGTATTTGTCAATCGATCCATCCACTTTTATTTTCCTTTTGAAAATCCACTTATATCCAAGAGGTTTACAACCTGGTGGCAAATCCACCAATTCCCAAGTGTGATTTTGCAAGATGGATTCAATTTCACTATTGACAGCTTCTTTCCATAAAAGAGCTTCACGACTGAAGATAGCCTCTTTAAAAGTTAAAGGCTCATTTTCTAACAAATATGTTAGAAAATCTGGACCAAAAAATTTTGAGGTTCTAGCACGTTTACTACACCTATGTTCCTCCTCATCAATTTGATCTTGCTATTGTTCTTGATCCTGACTAGTAATAGCATCATGAGCTCTTTTATTGTTACTAGTCTCTTGTCTAGTCTTATTTGGAAATACATGTTCAAAGAAAGATGCATTCCGAGATTCAATAATAGTATTTATATGCATTTCGGAATGTTCTGATTTATGAATCAAAAGCCGGTATGCACTACCATTCTTGGCATAACCAATGAAAATGCAATCAACTGTTTTAGGACCTATCTTAGTCTTTTTAGGACTAGGAATAGCCACTTTAGCCAAACACCCCACACTTTTTAGTATTTATAGGATGGTACTCTCCCATGCCACATTTCATAAGGTGTTTGATTCACTTTCTTTCGGGGCACTTTATTTAAAATATAATTTCCAGAAAATATTGCTTCCCCCCACAAGTTCTGAGGTAATCCAGAACTTATTAACATGGCATTCATCATTTCTTTTAAAGTCATATTTTTCCTTTCAGCAATTCCATTTTGCTGAGGTGAGTAAGGAGCGATGGTTTAATGAATTATTCCATGTTCTTTACAAAACTCACCAAAAGGTGATTCATATTCACCACCTCTATCACTTCTTAGTTTTTTGATTTTCTTACCAAGTTGATTTTCAATTTCATTCTTATATTGAATGAAAGTTTCCAAAATTTCATCCTTGGTTCGAATTAAATAAATATAACTATATCTAGTATAGTCATCTATAAAAGTGATAAAATATTTTTTCCCACCTCTTGTTTGAATTGATTTAAAATTACAAATGTCACTATGAATTAATTAAAGTGGTTCCGAACTTCTTTCAATTAAATGAAAAGGAGTTTTGGATAATTTTGCCTCAACGCAAATTTCACATTTATGATTTGAATCAATATCAAATTTAGGTAAATATTCCATATTAATTAATCTTCGCAAAGATCCATAATTAACATGTCCTAATCTACCATGCCACAAATTTGAAGACTCAAGCAAGTAAGAAGAAGATGTATTTTTATTAATAACTAAGGGTACAATGGTCATTACATTTATCTTGAAAAGGCCATCAAACATGTAACATTTTCCTACATACATCACATTCTTAGTAAGTACAAATTTATCACTCTCAAATATTAGCCTAAACCCATTCTTACTCAACAAAGATCTGGAAACAAGATTCTTGCGAATGTTCGGTACATGCAGCACATTGTTGAGAGTGAGTTCCTTTTCAGATGTCATCTTGAGTACAATCTTTCCTTGTCCTTCAACTTTGGAAGTTGAGGAGTTGCCCATAAAAAGTTGTTCACCATTGTCCATTGTAGAATAAGATATGAACATATTTTTGTCGACACAAATATAGCGAGCAACACCAGTGTCCACCCACCATTCTTTAGGATTTCCGACAAGATTTTCCTCGGAAACAACTGCAGAAAGATTGATGTCATCTACACCATTGGAAATATTGTCCACTTCGGTCATATGGGCTTGAGCAGGCTTCTTGCTTGTTCTTCTTTTGCTTTTGCTTTTTTCTTTGCTACGGCAATCTTTGGCCCGATGTCCCTCTTTGTCACAGATGTAACACTTGCTATTAAACTTGTACTTTTTAATTTCCCCTCCTTTAGAGTCTTGTGATAACCTTTTTCTAGAAAATTTCCGTTTCTTTGCTTTTGGAGCATGTTCCATCATATTTGCCTTAGACTCCATAGGATGCTTACCAACCCGCTTTTCAGAATTGCGGTTGTCCTCCTCAATCCTTAAACGCACAATTAATTCTTCTAAAGACATTTCTTTACGTTTGTGTTTGAGGTAGTTTTGAATTCCTTCTAGCCTTGTGGTAATTTCTCAATTAAGGCTGCAACTTGGAAGGATTTACTGAGAGACATGCCTTTTGCTTGAATGTCATGCAGAATGAGTTGGAGATCTTGAACTTGACTAATCATAGTCTTAGAATCAACTATCACAAAGTCCAGGAATTTACCAACCACAAATTTCTTTGAGCCGGCATCTTCCATTTTGTACTTTTTCTCCAAAGACTCCCAAAGTTCCTTTGCTGTTTTGATAGAACTGTAGACATTATATAATGTGTTGTCAAGTCCGTTCAAGATGTAGTTCCAGCAAAGGAAATCAGCATGTTTCCAGGCATCGACCATAGCAACCATTTGCCGGTCGGTTTCATCCTCTTTCAAAATAGAAGCATCCTCACAGAGAAAACGAGCCAGGTTCAGAGTTGTAAGATAGAACAACATTTTTTGTTACCATCTTTTAAAATCAGTTCTTGAGAACTTCTCTGGCTTCTCACTGTGATTTACCTGTACTATCACAACAGGAGAGGGGATTGGTGCAAGTGCAGCCACCACACTAATACTTGTTTGGGCATTAGTTTCAGTAGCCATGAATTCTAAATTATAAAAAAAAAAAAATTAAAATTAGAATTTATACTACACAGAAAATTAATCCAAAATTACAGAATTAAATTCTGTAAAAATAAAAGAAACAAGAATGTAACTTTTATTTTTCAATTAAGTTGGAAATAAAATAAAATTTTATTTAAACAAATTAATTCCATACAGAAAAATTAAATTTCTGTAACACTTCAATAATTAAAAAAAAACTAAAACAGAATATTTAATTAATGAACACTCGAAAATAAATTAAGAAAACCAAAATCAATTTCTGACAAAATTCCACAAATAAATATTCTGAATTGTTAATGAAACCAGTATATTACTACTAGTTGTCAAAGAAAATAGATATTATATAACTACTATCTGTCAAACGGTATATTACTACTATTGTTTTCCAACCAGAATATTATTTTGTAAAATCACAGAAAATAATTTCTGTAAGAAGAAGAAAGAAAAAAGGAAATAAACAAAAAATTCTGTAAACAGAATAATTCGAATCTGTCTTAAGATTGTTGGAACAATCTTCTGTGTAAATAAAATAAATTAAAACTAAATCAAACAAAATAAAATAAATAACTTACAGAATTTATTTTATTGAACCAAATGAAAAATAAAAGACCAAGTCGAATGTGTGACACTCTGTCCTTAAGACAGATTCGCCCCGCTACGGTGCTTACGGTAAAGTGGCGTCTATCTCCCAGGATATAATGATCTTCACAAATTTGTAGTGGCACTCCAAACAAATTTGTCTGGCGAACTAGAGCCTTGTGTTCTATACTCTCTTTAATTTTATTCTAAAACTAATATGAAGAATAATACACCAAAAGAGCAAAGTTGGACAACAAAAGGAATTTTTCAGACTGTTTTTTCCATGTCCAAGACTGCTAAAAAGGCTGGTATATATAGACAAATTAATCTGACCCGAACAGGTGCAAAAGAAGTGAACAGGTATAGTTTTGAATTTGAACAGATGCTGTTTGAATTCAAACAGATCTGCAAACTGTTTCAATAGATTAACTGCTAAACAGTTTGAAAACTGTCCAGAAACTGTAGCAGTTTAGAAAAAAACCTGCCTGGTAGATTTGAATCTGTCCGGGTTCAAACAGATTTGAAAACTATTTGGACAGTTTAATCTGTTAGGAATAAATGAACTGGAGAAAGTTTGTTTGGACATAAATTTTGAATTCAAATTTGAATTAATTTCCCATAATAATTTTTGGAAAAAAAATTCAAATGAATTTTGTTCAAAAAATTAATATAAGAACTGATTCGACCCACAACCCGCGCCCGACATGGCACGGCTCGGCGGCGGCGCGCGCGTGTGGTGGTTTGGGCTAAGGTTCATTTTGTCCATAACTCATCCCTTCTACAAACTTGGGGTGCCCCTTGGGGCCCAACCCAAGTATTGTACTCTAGAGCTTATATACATATACAAGCTCTCTTAAAGTTTCAATGTGGGACAACCCATTTCAAGAAAACCCACATTTAATTCTTTAAATGTCCAATTCCACGAACCCGAAAACGACGTCAACTTCCCATTCACTCATAAATGGTTTTGACGAACCGTCTTCACCGTGTGACTTACCACGCGGTAAGAAACACGTCACCTTTTCGGACCCGCCCCAAAAGACGTTTGGAGCCCACTCAATTTTGGGCTCAAAGTTGGCCCAAAATAAGCCTTATAAAAACCAATTTTCCAACAACATGCAGCACATTGTTGAGGGTAAGTTCCTTTCCAGATGTCATCTTCAGAATCACCTTTCCTTGTCCTTCGACTTTAAAAGTTAAGGAGTTGCCCATGAACAGTTATTCTCCATTGTCCACCACTGAATATGAGGAGAACGTCTTTTTGTCAGCACAAATGTGATGAGTGGCTCAAGTGTCCATCTACCATTCTTTGGGATTTCCAACAAGGTTGACCTCAAAGACAACGGCTGAAAGGTTTATGTCATCAACACCATTGGAGATTCTGTCCATTTCAGTGACATTAGCTTGAGCAGGTTTTTTACTTGACTTTTCTTTACCTTTGCGTTTGCTACGACAATCTTTGGCCAGGTATCCATCTTTATCACAGATATAACATTTTCCATTAAACTTGAATTTCTTGGTGTCCCCTCTCTTAGAGCCTTGTGAAGAACTTTCTTCGGAGAATTTTCGTTTCTTTGCTTTTGGTGCATGTTCCACTACATTTGTCTTAGACTCCATAGGACGCTTTCCAACCCACTTTTCAGAAGTCCAGTTGTCTTCCTTAATTCTCAGTCGCACAATCAACTCTTCCAAAGTCATTTCTTTGTGCTTGAGATAGTTTTTAAATTCCTTCCATCCTTGTGATAATTTTTTAATTAGATCAGCGACTTGGAAGGACTCGCTTAGTGGCATGCCTTCTGAATGGATGTCATGCAAAGTGAGTTAGAGATCCTGAACTTGGCTGAACCATTATAAAATCCAAAATTTTGCCCACCACGAATTTCTTCAAGCCAACATCTTCTGTTTTGTATTCTTTCTCCAACGACTCCCATAATTCTTTTGTCGTCTTGATAGGGCTATAAATGTTGTACAAAGTACTATCAAGCCCATTCAAGATATAAGGAAATCCACATATTTCCAAGCATCGACCGCAACAACCACTTGCCAGTCGATTTCATCCTTTTTTATCACAGGAGCATCCTCATGAAGGAAAAGCGTCAGATTCAATGTAATAAGATAGAATAGCATTTTCTAATGCCATCTTTTAAAGTTAGTTACTAGGAACTTTTTTGGCTTTTCCCTGTGATTTACTGGGACTGTCATAACAACATCAGGGATAAGGGCAGTCGCAACACCGGTCAGATTCGAGGTTTGAGCAGTTTCAACAGCCATGAATTAGAATTTTAATACTACACAGAAAATTAAACCATAAAACACAGAATTTAATTCTGTAAAAAATAAAAGAAACAAAATTGTAACTTTTATTTCAAATTAATTTGAAAATAAATTTTATTTAAACAAATTAATTCCACACAGAAAATTATGATCACAAATTAATATTCTGAAAAAGTTAATGATAAATAGTATATTACTGCTATTTAAATTTTCCAACAAGAATATTACTTTGTATAAGCATAGAATATAAATTCTGTAAAACCAAATCCAATGTCAATAATTTATAAAACTGAAAACTAGAATTTTAATTATTGAAAAACTTAGAATTTTATTTTCGAAAAAACCAAAATTTTAATTTTGAAAAAACCCATATAGAAAATAAATTCTGTAAAAAATTGTGAAAATGAAACAAATGAAAATTCTGTATAAACAGAATAATCCGAAATTGTCTTCAAATTGTTGGAACAATCTTTTGTGTATAATAAAAAAACTTGAAACAAATCAAACAACTAAACTAAATTACTTAGAGGATTTATTTATCGAAACAGATTACGAACAAGAATGATCAAGTTGAGTGTGTGACATTCTATCCTTAAGACAGATTCGCCCAGCTCAGGTGCTTGCGGAATAACGGAGTCTATCTCCCACGATACAATGATCTTACACAGATTGTAGTAGCACTACAAACAATCTGTTCAGCGAACCAGAACTTGTGTTCTGCACTCTCAGAAATATTTCTATGAACTAATATAAAGAATAATGCAAGAAAATAGAAGAAAAAAAAATGGAGAAGGAAAAAAAAAACCATTGAATTCCTTTTGAACTACTGGAAAGGCCTGTACTTATAGACAAGGTGGTGACTGTTTGGAAGGTCCAAACAGGTCTGAATTTGTACTAAACAGGTGCAAGATTAAATCTGTTGAAAACAATTTGAATCTACTGGAAAAAAGAAGAGAATTTCGGACTGGTGTGAAAGGTCACATTAGTTGGAGTTTGAATTTTCAAATTTGAAATTAAAAATTCGGTTCAGAAATTTTGGAAAAAATTTAAATGAATTTTGCCCAAAAACTTAATGGTCAACCCACACAATGCCTAGCCTAGATAGATCGTGTGCGTGTGTGGTATTTGATTTGAACCATGCTTGGTCCATAACTCTCCCCTTCACAAAACTTGGGTGCTCCTTGAGGCCCAACCCAAGGGTGCCAATCTAGAGTTTATATCTTCATGTAAACTCCCTCTCTGTTGCAATGTGGGACAACCAATTTGACTAACCCACATAGTTTTCTCAACTTTTCTAAATTTCATGAAGTTGAAAATGACGTCAACTTTCCATTTACTCAGAAATGGTTTTGACAAATCGACTTTGAGGTGTGACTTATCTTGTGGCAAGGAACACGTCACCACTTAAACCACCTCGATAGGCGTGTAGGTCCCACTTATTTTTAGGCTCAAAGTTACCAAAAAATAAGCCTATAAATCCATATTTCCAACAAAATTTTTAGCCCAGGCTTCGATAATAATATGGTGAATTTATAGGATTGCTTAGAGCATCTCCAACGGTGAACCAAACCTAGCATCATATTTAAATTTTGGTGAAAAAGTTACTTTTTGGAGCTCCAATGGTTTCAGCAAATTGGTATCAAAATGAGAATTCACCAAAAAATTCATCAAAGTGAAGACAGGGTACAGATTTCACTACTTTACTGTGTGTGACCGTTGGAGGAGACCAACCGGTCAACCAGCCGGTTGACCGGCCGGTAGACCATCTGGTCGACCGGTTCCCTTTCAAATAGGTAGGTTCAAATCGGTCAAAAAGATTCCAGCAGGTAAAAAAAAATAATAATTTTTGCCTTACCGGTCGACCGGCCGGTCTACCGGTCGACCCTCCCCTTTTGATGCACGGTTGGAAGAAGAAATATTATATTGAGAAAATTAATTTTTTTTTACTCAAATTTAATAAAAATTTTAATTCACCGTTAAAGATGATCTTATAACATCCTTGGTATTACTAGTGCACCACTCGAAATCATTAACTTTTGGGTGTCAACATAATTAGTTGATACGAAGGAATGCCTTCCAGGCTTGATTGAACTATAGCCAACGTTTAAAGTATGGGTTTGAATCTCAAAAGCTATACGAGTCTACAACATACCATTACATAGGTTGAGAGTCAACTGTATAATACCATAGGATAACCCTTGGGAGTGTCTAAGTTTAAGTTTAGGCATTTGAATTATTTACCTTTTATAAAAAAAATTGTTGTTATTGCAATTTTTAATTATTTTAATAATCCCTTCATAAAAAGTACTGACACTTGGACTTGTGTATGGATGTAATCCTTTTATCAACTATCATCTAAAATTGAGTGAGAATTGAAGCATGAATGACTAGAGGTGAATTTTATCTAATTTTTTCACTTTCTACATAGTTAGCGTTTCACAATTGATTTTTTTAAGTTGGTTTTTGGTTTTTTTTTTTTTTACTATTTTAATTTGGAATTAAAAAGTTCGTTTGGAATGATCTTTTTAGTTTTTTAAAAACTTATATGAAGAAAAAAAAAAGTAAAATAATTATAATTTATATATAATATTTTATTTTATTAATTTTTTAATTTATTTCATCTTTTAGTAGTAAAATTAGCCAAAAATCCCATTGCCAAACAAGATTCACTCAACAATCATTATGTGTACAAGTAAAGCCCATCATAATTATAAAGTAATTGCTGCCATTATTGTTGTAGAGATAGTGATCCCAACATTAAACATGACACTTATTTTGTGAATCAACATGAAAAAGATGAAGAAAAATCCAAACGATAATAATAAAAAGTATTCCTATTAGGTAGTAAAAAAAGTTTAGGGTACAAAAATGGATTATAAAATTAGATACAATCATCTCATACGAAGTGAGTTTCATTTTTTATGGGCTTCACACCGGTGTAAAAAGTTGTGTTCGGTTTCTATAAAAGTAAAAAAATATGGGTGATTCTATTTTGCACTCAAATAAAAGTAATGCTAGAGATCTCAAAAGTTTCACTAAATGTCTTACATAGGTGTGGGACCCACACCACACCCATGTGAGATATTTCGTAAAATTTTTAGAGTTTTTTGCATTTTTGCTCAAATAATAGTAGATGCAATTAAAATTTTGAAATTTTAGTTTCTATTATACCTTAATATAAATTTACTAATAAGGGCAATACATATTAAGGGATTGTTTGGGGTGTCCTAAATAAGTGCACTTTTTATCTTTTTGGACTAAAAAGTTGAGAAAAAAATATGAATATGGATATTTGGGTTAACTTTTTGACTTTTTGTGAAAAAATATGTATTAAAAAATTGTATAAATAAGTTTTCTAGGAGAAAATTGTAATAGAAGTGATGGAATAGTTGTACGGTGCGCGGGACAGTGTGTGCAGAGTGGGGGGAGGGGAGATGATTTCTTGCTTTTCGGGTAGTGAATTGAAGGTATTGTTCGGCCCGTGGGGGGCCTACGACGAGTCCCGTTTTGCTAATCAAAACCGTTCGATATGTAGAACTCATCGAGCACTATATGCTTGTAAAAAATCACATTGATTGGATATCGATAGCTATCTTATCGGATTAGTTTTTTTTTCAACCGTTAACTATAATACCATCAATTTTATAAATTTTAACTGATTTGATCATATAGTTACCGATATCCGATCAACGTGATTTTTAACATGTATATAGTACTCAACGAGTTCTACACATTGACGATCCAGATTATTAAAACGGGACCCGTGATGAGCCTCACGGGCCGAACAGCACCGTGTTATGTGTACACATAAATAAGTGCAATTTAGGCCACAACAATGCTCCGCATGCTCTGCCGTTATGATTGTTTGAAAAGAAAGGTTATGTAAAATTAATTTTTTAATATTTTTTTTGGTGAATAGTGATAACTTTTTAACTTTTTGAGTAACTTTTTGATTTTTTGACTTTTTCTAGAGTACCCAAACCAGTCCTAAATCTTTTTTTTTCCCCTCATGGTGGACTCAGATTCAACTCTCTTCATTTTCTTCCTCAAGTTTCAATTATTTTCTCTTCATTTTTTTCTTCACTTCAAAACTCTAATCTATCTCATCAAAACTCACCATTATCATCAGGAGAAATCTACAATGTGCACTTTTTTAAATGGTACACATTGTAAGAAAGATATAATTTCTTATGATAAAAATTATGATTATTTGTGATATGTGTTATGATATTTTGTAGTAAAATTATAAATAATAAATTTATGATGTGTACCGTAAAGTTTGGAATAATAATGTTATGACACTTTTTGTTATGACATTTTATAATAATTAAAAAGTTATGATTTTTGTACTGAAAAGTTATAACATTTTGTGTTCAAGTTACGAAATTTTGTGAAAAAATTATGAAAAGCATATCATATGCACTTTTTTAATGATGCATGTTGTAACATTTCCCTTATCATCAACATCATTATTATATAGATATTTTATTTTTGTCCTTTTAGGTAGTTGTATCCTAAACTTCGAAGTTGATAAATTTTTAGAAGATTATGGTCCTGTTTGGTAGGACTTATTTCCAGCTTATTTCAGCTTTCAGCTTAATTTAAATTATTTTGATGTGTTTGGTTCAGTTTAACAATACAGCTTATAACTTTTTGTAAGTCAAAAATCAACTTATTCTTTGAGTGGGGGAGGAGAAACTTAATTTATAAGTCAAAAATCAACTTATGTTCACAGTTTTAAGTTATAAGCTATTAAGATATAAGTTATAATCACTTTTCCACAACTCTACCAAACGGGACCTATCTCGCTTTGCATCCTATGACATTCAAGAAATAACTGTCTTTGGTTGAGAAACAAAGAGAGGCTGTGATTGAGAACCATACTTGAATCAAGTTCTTAATCTCACCTTCTATCTTTTGTTATTGTTGTTGTTGTTGTTTGATGGAGACTATGAGAGTGATATGCAGAGATGGAAATTGATTAGATTTGAATACATATTCTTTGCGTTAATGGATGATAAAGTGTGTATATATATATAGATATGGTGGTGGGCTCAGGGCTGGTTGATGGATTTTCTGTTTCGTCTCTCCTCTTCGTTTCGAATGGGTTAGGATTCTAGCATTGAGAGAGAGAAGGAAAAATCAAAAAAAAAAAAAATCTAAAGTGATGTAATTTGAGATTTTTGATTTGTTTATTATTTAAGTGTACTTTAGAGAATAATTTTTGAAAAAATATAAAGTGTATTAAGAATAAATTATAACTTTAAATAATTTAATAAAATATATTGAGAAATTAAGGTTTCGTTTGGGAAGAAGGGTTGGATTGGGTTTGGGTATATTTTAGTCACAAAAAGATAAAATAGATTTTTTAATCCAATAAGATAAAACATCATATCCAACCCATAATCATTATATTCTTTCTCTCACAAAAATTTAAAAAACCCAAAAAATCCTTCCCAAATAAATTTTTTTAACCCCAAATTAAAATAATTAAAAAAATTAAAAAATCAACTCCCTTTCCAAACCAAAAGTAAAAATACTTAATGATATTTTTGAGTGTGAATAGAGTATCCCGAAAAACATGTAGGTTATAGCAGTCCGCTATTGAAAATCACAAACAGGCCTACTGATGAAAATGCTTTCAACCCAAGCGACTTTAGAGTAAATCTGACGGTCTAAATAAGCCCAATAGTAAATCCAATAGCCAATTTTTCACTAATTGGTGCTGGGCTGGACTGGGGTTCGTATAGCATTAAATCAAATTCAAAACACTATGAAATATTGTCAATTCACATCTAAAGCCCATTTGCGTTTTTTTTAAACCTATGTTTCTTCCAGAAAATATATATATATTTATAATCTATGTGTATATATATAGGTTGCTTTGATAGAATTTTAGAATTATAATTTGATAATAGAGTTATATTTTGAATTTGTGAGTTTTGAAATTTTGATTTGAGTGTAAAAAATAAAAGTATAATTTAATTCTATTGTTATTATAAATAATGGGTTTTAATGTTGGGGTTACAAAAGGTTAATAATAGAGTTATGAACACATTTTATAACAAATTCAATACACTTGTTATAATATTATAAGATAAATTAGAAATGCACCCCTTGAGATTTGTTTAAAATAAAGATTACCCCTATAGTTGGGAAAATTACAAATATTCATTTGTTAAAAAATTTTATTTAACAGAATTAATTGAAAAAATAAAATTCCTAACTATTCTTTTATACAATAATCAAATTACCTGTACACTTGACTGATGGGGAATCAATAACACAATTGACTGATGGGGAATCAATATATATATATATCAGCAGCTTTTCTCAAAATAAGAGTAGTAACTGAAGCTGATGTATATATGAAATCTAATGACTGTTTTTAGGCATATGGGTCCTGAGCATCTTGGAATTGTGGACCATATGGATCATGGCTAGTAGAGGCTTCGGATGAGGCTAATCCATTTGAAGTATCATCTTCATCTTGTGACTTGGCTTGGGCCAATAGTAACTTTGCAATTTGAATAAGTTCTTCATTACTGGTCTTAGACTTGGGTTTTGACTTGGATGACTTGGATTTTGAAGGCCCAGAACTAGCTATTGGGCTCCCAAGTCTGACTGTGGTAAGAGGAAGTGGGCTTCCTAGAATGACTAAAGCAGGTTGGTTCTACTAAGAAGATTTAACCATTGCAGGAGTAAGAGCATGAATATTGATTGGAAATTCTTGCTGGACTTGTTCAATAATGCATTGGGCCTTGAAAGCATCCCACCATTTGACAAAATGCTAGCTACTGACTAGGTTATTGGAAATATTGTATTGCCATTTAACTATCCAAGGGACTTTATATTTGGACATAAAATGGAGCAATGTAGGGAATTGACTTTTATGTTGACTCAATTTATAAACTGAAGAGAAAAATTGACTTGTTCCATTAAATTAGTAGGAATAATTTTTGGGATAGCACCATGTTGAGACCACCATCTCAGAAACCATGAAGGAAATTCTAACTTGAATTTATGGTCAAAAGAGAAAAATCATGAGTGACTGTATGACTCATTTTGGTACAAAAGGATATTAAACCAGACATCAATATAATCATAGTAACTATATTGTATCTTGTGATTGGGAAGGTCACGAAGGAGAAAAGGGAGACCCCATTCATCCATGGATACAATATTGTGTATGTATAAAGAATGGTAAATGATTTTACTAGTATTGACTCAATCATAGATGGGTTTGATGACAATAGACTAGTGATGAAAGAGGATGTCTTTATAAAAAGTACTTGACTTTTTTGGATAGGAAGGAATCAAATGCCATCCAGAAGGGAAATAGGATGTAACTAGTTCATTGACATTGTGAATATTTTTATAAACTGGTTCCTTGTAGAAAAGATAGACTGGTTGGGGTTTAAGAACATAATCTGTTCTTGTAGATCTGTATGGATAATTAGGAGGCATTGGAGTATTGGACTGACAAGCCAAGGGATCTGAAGCAAGGGCAGAAGTGTAACTAGGTTTAAGAATGTTAGCAAGCATTTGGTATCTATTGACTAGATCAATTGGAGGAGCAACAATAAGTTGACTAGTTAGAACAATGGCAAGTTTAAAAGGAAGCTTTTGACTTGACATCTATAGTTGAACAAATAGAAGTTGATTAGCATCTACTAATAAGATATAGCTTATCAATATGGAAATTAAGAAGATTAGTGTAATGAGAAATCAAATTGTGTTGACTGCGAATTTGTTGGAATTGTAAATAAGGATCTTGGTCAATCATTTTTAAATAGGTTATTTGAAGGAACAACAACGAATTAATTTGCGATATTGGGTGACTGCTAACTTGTGTGCAGAACAATAAGGAGTAGGCATGATGCGCACTATCCCCTCTATAAAAATTCTTGGGTAAAAAAAATTAGAGATAGAATTTTGACTACTAGGAATGTATTCAATATCAAAATCAAAGATACTTAAAATAGATTGTCAACGGGCAAAAATATGTTTATTAACAAATTTTGAACATCTTTTTGTAAAATATATTTAGCACTTTTACAATCAACTCGTAATAAAAAATTTTGATTTAAAATATCATCTTGAAATATACTAATACATAATACAATAGATAAAATATCTTTTTGAATAGTATTATAATTTTTTTGTGCTTTGTTCCAAACACCAGAATGAAAACGAACAATTTGTTCAGATGATTTAGGAGTGATCTTCTGAAGGAAAATGCCACCATAACCAACATCAGAGGCATCAGTTTGAATAATTTTGAATGAATTTTTATTGGGAATACCAAGACAAGGCAAAGTTTTGACATATTTTTTGACTTGTTGCACATTAGCAGTATGACTAGGGGCCATGGAGGAGGATTATCCTTCAACCGATCAAAAAGGGGTTGACAGATTTTCCTAAGGTCTTGATAGAATTCAGCAATGTAATTAAGAGAACCTAAAAATCGTTGTAACTAAGTTTTGTCTAAAATTTCATTAGGAAACTTAGAGGCGAATTCAAAATGGAGCGGCGCCAAAATTTGATGGGTCGTTTCACACACTAAAAATAAATATTAAACTATACCAAATTCTTTAGAATAATAGTAAGTCCAAGTATTGATCCACAGGGACAATTGTGAAATTGAACTAATTTAATTACTAGATTCCTAAATTAATTTTGATTAAAAAGATTGATGGATATTATGACTGAACAAGAATTAAATGAAATTGATTAATTAAATTGGCAATTAAAATTAGGGTTCGAGATATTAATTTTTGAGAAAAATCCTAGGGCAAAAAATTCACCACTAACCATATAAATGAGATTTAATATCGGCCAATAATTGCAATCTGGTTTGAAATAGCCAATATTTCACAACTATAAGTTTGAAATATTGATCAAGAGGGTTGTTGCATTTAACGTACAAGCACAAATCATCCCGAGTAGCACGAGGCGTTTGCTCTAAACTATGGTAGCAACACAACCCGTCTCTCGTAGCATGACTTGTTTCATACTTTGAACACAAACACAAAGGAAACTAATGTATGAAAAGCATTAGACAATCACAGATAGTCAAATACTTGAAGAAATGAATGGAACAATTATTAAAAACTTCTAAATCATCCATATATTGATTCAAACCGAATCACAATCAAAGCTTATGAAAAATCCTATTACATGGCTAGGGTTTTATCAAAACTCTAGAAAAGAATAACCTAGCCACTCATGGAGGAGTGGGAAGAGGTGGAAGAGATGGAAGCACCCATAAAAATTGCTTCTCAAGCGTAAGGAAAAATCACCTTCTCTAAACCCTAGCCTCCCTTTTCTTAGAATAAATTTCGAACCCTAGGTTAGCCTATTTTTCCTTCTTTTATTCTCAGCAGAACACACCCAAAATTCTACGCACCCGTCCTTAGGTGGGCCGCTTAAGCGCCTATGTGGGCCGCTCGAGCGATGGTGGGCTGCATGTGCGGTGGAGCTGGGCCGCACGTGCGGTGAGGTGGCTGGCTCAGATTTTTTACTTCTCGCACGAAGAATCTATTTTCGCACCCTTTTTGATTGAATTTGTATATTTCCTGTCAAATCTATACAAGTGCACGAACACATCATCTCCACCAAATAAACAGAATTAAAAGACTATAAATGTAACTTAAGCGACCTTAATGTGGTACCTTTCAGCCTACATCAATCAGCTAATTTGAAGAATAGTACTTTGATATATATCATAACCTAAAAATCTTACTTTGATTTGAAATAACTTAATTTTATAGGCAAATATGACTAAACCATTATGTTTAATAATCTGGAGGAAAGAGTGAAGATGTTTCCAATGTTCATCTATGGATTTAGAGAAAATAATAATGTCATCAATATAAATGATAGAAAATTTGACTAAAGGGATTGAATATTTCATTCATGATGTTTTGAAATTCACTACGTGTATTTTTTAAACCAAAAGGCATGACATTCCATTCGTAATGACTAAAGGGTGTAGTTAAAGCAATTTTATACCTATCTTTAGGGTAAAATTGTATTTGCCAAAATCTACTTTTAAGATCAAATTTACTAAAAATAACGACTTGACTAAGACGTTTAATTAAATCTTCTTTATTACGGATGGATAGCGTATCCATTCTAAAACTTTATTTAAAGGTTTATAATTGATGATTAATCGTAGAACACCGCGTTCAAGTTAAGCATTTTTATTAACATAAAAAGTAGGACAAGACTAAGATGACTTACTTTTATTAATGATATTATTTTTAAATAATTCATTGATTTCTTTTTTACACATTTCGACTAACAACAATGATTCATCTCCCCTTTTCCCCCCACCCCCTTTGACCCCCTCTCTCTCTCATTGGTTACTTTTTCTTTTTCTTTTTCTTTTTTTTCCTGCTTCTCCAATCACCCCCCGCCACGTGGCAAAGGGGGTGAGGGGGTGACCCCCAAAAGGGGGTCCTAAGCATTATTCTTCGACTAATTCATTATTCATTTGAATTGGATGAGATTTAGTAGGAATTTGTCTTTCATAAAAAATTTTAATATAAGGAAGTATACCTACATGTTTTTTCCTATGCCAGAAAGTACTAGGCAAAGTAGAGTAGACAGTAGTTTCTAAATGGGTTTTGAATTGTTCAATTTTAGAAACAAGAATGAGATTCTTTAATTGAAATTCAACTCTTTTATATTTGACTTCTTCCTTAAGAAACTTAAGTTGTTTGGTTAATCGGTAGATAGATTGGGATATGGAACATTCTTTTAATTGATTTAATTCTTTGATTTCATAAGGAGATAAGAATTTAAAGGTTACTATTTGACCAAAAGCTTGTGTTGTTATTCCATGATTAGTGGTGGTGAATGGGTATAATAAAAAGATAAATGGAGTTCCTAAAATTACTTTATCTGTCATATTTCGAACTAAAACAAATGATGTTTTAAAACAAATATTATTTTGACAAATATGTACTTTAGGTAATTAATATTTAATATACATTTGACTTCCATTAGTAGAACTTAATTGTTTACTAGTTTTATGATAATATTTTGTGGGGATTAAACCTTCTTGGATACAATTTAAATCAACGCCGGTATCAATTAGGGCTATGACTTCTATTTCAAAATCATTAACAACTAATTTGACTTTCGAATGCCATTTTTTAATATTAATTATATTAATAATATTTAAATGATTACTGTCATCGTGATTATCATTGTCATGATCAGATTTAGTTGATCGATTACCAAAGGCGACATAGTTGGGATCGTGACTAGAACTAGATTTATCAAAGGAAGTATCATTATTATTTTGGAAATAATTAAGTCTTTTATTGATTTTTAATATTGCAATTTCTTCTTCTAATGATTTGTCTTTAGTTTTTTATTCTTTAATTGTTAATTTAATTTGGTTAATTTCTTTCTGTAAATCTTGTAAGATGACTTCTTTATGGTGAGCTTTTTTTAATCTTTCTAAAGTAGAAGTTAAACTGATAATTGGTTTATCTTGATGAGGTTTTTTTTTTTTTTATCTTTGATCATTAGTAAAGATTTTAATTTATTAGTATATTTTCTTTTTAAGTCAGGATTGTCTAGTTTACTAATTAATTCAATTAACGAATATTCTTCTTACTGGGATTTACTACGTACAATGATTTGTTTACAGTAGGTATCATTATATCCTAGTTCAATTGGATCATCATCAATATTATCAGTGGGAGAATAATAGTCAGAAGTACTACTAGATAGATTAGGATCACTTGATGAGGTACTAGATGGAAGAGGAGAGTGATTCGGGATATTATTTAAGTTGAATATTTCAAATATTTGACGTTGATTTTCTTCAGTAATGTGTAATTGGTTAAGTTTGTCCTTTAGGTTAGCTTTAGCTTTACATTTGTTAGAATAATGGCCATTTTTTACCACAATTGTAACAAGTAACATCTTGAGTAGATTTTGACTTTTTAAAGTTTTTAGTTTTCTTGTGATATTTCTTGTGAGGTTTAGTATAATATTGATCAGGTGATTTAGAGGATGGATGTTTTTTACGATATTTCTTATATGGTTCAGGGAAATTTTTATTTTTCTTATGTTTTTTACGCGATGGTGCTATAGAGGGTAGACCATATTGTTCATAGAAGTTACCTAATACATATTTAGCCTTATGTTTATCTCTAGCTGCTTTTTGACTAAGTTTCATGTCTATACACATTTTTAACCCTTCTTTCTGAATAGCCATAAGTTAGGTTATCATATTCAATAATACCAGTAGGTTGACTAAGGACATCCCTAATTTTATAGGCAAAAAGACCAGGTAATCCATTAATAAATTTTTCTTTCCAAAATGATTTAGTACAATCATCTCTAAGCATAACTCTAGAAGTAAAGACATCTTTATACCAACAAAAATCACTCAATGTAAGGCAAGTTAAATTTCTAAGTTGATCATGGATGCGAGAATGAATATTAGTAGGTGTTCCAATAAAATGTTTGATTATGGTAAATATTAAAGTATTAATACCATCAGGTTTACTTGTTCTTATGTCTTCATCAAATATGGGGAAGTCGTTTTCATCAACTTAGACTGCATTTTGAATGTCTTCACGCATATCCTGAGTGAGATATTTGTCCCACCAACATTTAAGCATACTAGTAAAACCAAAGGTAAGTAAAGAGACTATTTCAAGTTGAGTGTAGTCAGGATAATTATTAAAATAACTATTAGCTACCACAGACATGTGATTTAACTTTTGAAGAATTTGATTTTCGCTAAGACCATCTATATTCCATTCATATAATTTTTTGGCAGAAACAGAAAATTGATTACTTATATTGGTTTATTCAAATTGAAGATCAGGTGGGGTTGGTTTATTATACCAATTTTTTGTAAGAGTGATAGGATTAACTTTCGGATGTACGATTCGATTAAGATGAGTGGTTTGAAATTGTTGTGTTAATTGACTAATTTCATTAGTAGATGTATCGGAGTCACTAGTAAATTCTAAAGGTGACTGTTGTGTTAAGACAATAATTCCTTTTTTGTTAGAATGGGTAGATAACTTAGTAAATAAATGTTCAATAGCTTCAATTGTATTAGTATCTTGAGTAGCTAGACTTAACCTTTTCCTAGTGCTAGGAAGATTAATAAGAGGTTTGTCTAAAGGTTTACTAGTTGATGTATGGCTAATTGAGTAATCATCAAAATGAGTTTTAATTTTATCTAATTGTTTACCAATAGTTTTTAAACATTGATTTGTATAATTATTTTGTTCAATCACTTTTTTAATTTTAGATTTATCACTAGAAAGTTTAAAAGGAGAAGCATGTACAAGTGATCCTTTATATTCAATGAGGATGGTTTCTAAAGGAGGATGACTAGAAGAAATAGTAGTATTAGGGGAAGTTTTCCATTTAGTTTTTGTAATAGTATTTAATTTTTGATAATAATTTTCAAAATAATCAAAGAAATTGATTTCAGTACTGATTTCATTCATAAATTTATACCATGTCTTAATTATTTTGGATTGTTGTCATTCACTATAAATATTCCTATAAATTTGTCGTTTGAATTTATTTTCTTAGATTTAAATTCGTAATTAAATTTATTAAGATTTAGAGTAAAAGGTTTACTAAGGCCCCATTTGTTTTCAGAGGTAGAATGGAATGGATTCATAGTGAGGGGATTGTTAGTGAGGGGATTAAGTAAAATTGTGTTTGTTTTGATGATAGTTGTTAGTGTAGGAATTGTTAAATTATTTTTATATAAAATAATAAAAACAAATAAAAAAATATAAAAAATTAAACATTAATATTTTTTAAAAAAATCCCAATATATAAAAAATAAAAAAATTTCTAATCCCCTCACTATTTTTCTAATACCATCTCTACCTCCTCCTTCCCAATCCCCCTTCCAAGGCCTTCACTAATACCAAGGGATTAGGAGTCCTCTCCCCATCTCTCAAAACAAACACCCCATATAGTAGTCTCACCTCACTATCAAACCCAATCCCCTCCCTATAACCCCAAACAAACGGGGCCTAAGGGTTAATAATTGTGGATTAACAGAAGGAATAACTTCAAAGTCTATTTCAGTGGGTGAATCTTGAGATGTGGTATCTTCTTCATGAAGATGTGTGTGTGTTGAATAAACAGGTTTACTAATTTGAGATGTAGAGGAATTATCGATTCCTTTTAATTTACTATTAGCAGTATGTGGGGGTTGACCAATAAGAAGTTTTCGATCTTTGCGAGTAAATAAAGGGGTACTAAAAATTTTATCATCATTAGTAGGGATACTAGAGGTACTATGTCTGGAGGATTGACTATAACTTGGGCGATTAAAACGTATGTGAACAGAGCCATCATCATGTTGTTGGATTTGTCAGACATCATTACTATCGGATTAGTGTGGATGGATATAAGTTTCATTAACTATAACCCAATTATCAGGAAGAGTGATTTCATCCCAGCAAATGGTTTTAGGGACTTCGATGTTGGTTTCACTAGTACTACATTGGATGAGTAATGTTTTATCTTTTGAACTTTTTACTAAAACATGAACATTAAGATTGGTTTCAATACATTTGTAATAAAGACGATAAATTAAAACTATAGAATGTGCACCACGTAACATTTTGGTAAATTCACCAGAGACTTGTATATTTAATGTTAAATCTTTTAATATGTGAGGATCTCGTAAACTTAAAGTAAAATCAGGAAAACAATTAAAATGGACAGGTCCTTTATGAAATCCAGATTCCATCGTTCCCATTAGACTAACATGATAATTGATGAATCGAGCATCTCGTAAACACAATAAAACAGAAGAATTACAACCTGCAGGAGTTAAAGGTTTGATTCCAACTTGGATTAATCCTATATGAATAAAATTATGTCCAGTAGATATATGTTTTCTAATTGATTCTTTACTAAGTAAGTAACATATTTCTTGGATTTTGGTTAAAGCATAAACTTGTTCAACAGTTTTAACATGTAAGATGACTTTAAAATTTTGGTTTTATAAATTTCCTTAATTGGCATTTTTGGGATATTCCAACTTAAATATATTTTTAAATCTTGAAATTCATGTTCTTCTCTGTTTATGACTGTATCAGGTATGGGAGCTAAAGTTGTAGATTTAGAGCTGACTGACAAGTTACTTCGGAATAATCGACTTATTATGATTCTATAGAGTAATTCGAAATTCTAAATTCGTGGATGACTTATCATGTTTTCACATACTATGTGTTCACTCATACCCTCTCTGGGAACCCTTATATCTGTCTACTGCCTAACTTGAGGACTTACAAAAGATGCGGGATGAAAGTTGGGTGGTTACTGACAAAGTGGAAAACAACGATAAGTTAGGAAGAATAAAGAAGGCTTGAATTGAATTAAATTACAGTGAAGGATATGAGAAGAATTAGTCAGAAATAACTTAATAATAAGCTATCATCTACAAACATGGGATTAAATTATACTAAGGTGAATTAAGCTCTAATTCCTATCCAATTTCTTAATTCTAACTTGTTAAAGTTAACGAATCAGACAGGTTTAATTTTCACTCTAACCTATCTGTCCATAATAACACCATCCAAATAATCACATGGCAAATCAATAACTCTTCATAACACATAATCACATAATTAACAATAAACATATAATAAATATAATTAATTTGCTTAATTAAGGAGGTGGTTGTCACATATTATTACCATGTTTCATATAGTGTAATGAAGAATGCAAGAAATGCAGATGAAAATGAATCATCCGAAGCAAGAATTGCAAGATTGGAGAGAATGGTTGAACTCTTGACTGAAGCTCTAAGACAACAACAGAATCAACAGCCCCCATCTCCTCCTCTGCCACTAGTGCAACCTAAACTAAATGCCAATGATGATGTTATTACCTTAACACAAAAGTTTAACAAAATGAAGCCATCGACATTCCAGGGAACGCTGGAACCACTAAAAGCTGAGGCATGGATCCTAGAAATTGAAAAGTTGTTTGAAGTGTTTCCGTGTTCAGAGGCACAGAAAGTGTTGTTGGCTACTTTTACTTTACAAGATGAGGCAAGGCGATGGTGGATGCTTGTGCGTAAAAGTAATAATACTATGATTTGGGCTCAATTCAAGGAAGTATTCTATGATAAATACTTTCCTCAATGTGTCTGTGATCGCAAAGTATCCGAGTTTGAGAAATTAAAGCAAGGTACTATGTCCATGGCCGAATATGAAGCAAAATTTACTGAGCTTGCACGTTATGCACCACATATGGTAGATACTGACTATAAAAAGGCTCAAAAATTTGAGGGAGGACTTAATGTGGAGATACTTGATTGGATCAATGTTTTAAAATAACTCAAGTATGTGGATGTCCTTGACCGAGCTATCATGGCCAAGGCAAACATTGCAGCCTTGAAGCAGGTTAAGACGCCGGTGATTGTATGGCGAGATAAGAGACAAAGTTTTAATTTCAAAAAGGGTTGGAATAACTCACAGAGTAAGAAACAGAATATAAGGTCAACAAGTAGTTCTAGTTGGGGGAACAATTCTATACCACATTGTCCAGAATGTGGCAGAAGACATAAAAGGGATTTGTTACAAATTTCTGGGGCATGTTATAGATGTGGCAAGGTGGGCCACATAGTCAAAGATTGTCATCTCGCATCGCAAGGCACTAGTAGACCCGTAACAAGTGCTGCAGCATCAACCGCTACACCAAAACCTAATCCCAAAGCTACCGAGAGAGAAACCTTAAGGCAAGGCAGGGTGTTTGCACTTATACCGAGGGATGTGCAAAATACTGAGACAGTGAATTCAGGTATACTCCCTATTTGTGCTCAAAATGCTTATATTTTGATTGACTCGAGGTCTACGTATTCATTTGTGTCACATGCTTTTCCGACAAAATTATCTAGGCCATTGGAACCCATGAACTATTTATTAGCTATGTCTTCACCTACTGGGGGGTCCATGACTTGTGCTTATGTGTATTACGCATGTGAGATTGTTATTGGAGATGTGATTTTATATGTTGATTTGTTGCTTCTGAATCTTGATCACTTTGATGTAATTTTGGGGATGGACTAGTTAACAAAATATGATGCCTCCATTGATTGTGTAACAAAACAAGTTTTTTTTTTGTCCACCTAGGTTGCCCGAATTTATACTTGATGGAGTTGGTGTTGTACCACCTCTATATTTGATTTCATTTATGAAAGCATTCAAATTGATTAGAAAGGGGTGTAAAAGGTATTTGTGTTGTGTATTGACTGTGCCTGCTGATACTGAAGCTAATGTGGACAGTATTCCTATAGTTAGAGAATTCCCAGATGTTTTCCAGATGATTTGCCAAGGGATTTGATTAACAGGGAGATTAAGTTCACTATTGAGGTGATATCGAATGGCACCTACTGAATTGAAAGAGTTAAAAATCCAATTGCAAGAGTTGTTGGACAAGAAATTTATCAGACCTAGTACATCACCGTGGGGCGCTGCAGTTTTATTTGTGAAAAAGAAAGATGGCTCATTACGGCTCTGCATTGATTACCGTGAATTGAACAAGGTAACAGTCAAAAACAAGTATTTGGTGCCTTGTATTGATGACTTATTTGACCAATTACAAGGTGCCCAAGTGTTTTCCAAGATTGATCTTAGATCAGGATACCATCAATTGAAAGTCAAAGCCGAAGATGTAGAAAAGACTACTTTCCGAACAAGGTACGAACATTATGAAGTTCTTGTTATGCCTTTCAAAGTTACTAATGCACCTGTTGCATTTACAGATCTCATGAACAGAATTTTCAAGCCATTCCTCGATGAATTTGTGGTTGTTTTTATAGATGACATTTTGATTTATTCCAAAAGTAAAGAGGAACATGAACATCATTTAAGAATTGGTTTGCAAACGTTGACAGAGAAGAAATTATATGCAAAACTAACAAAGTGTGAATTCTGTCTTGATAGTGTTATGTTTTTGGGACATGTGATTAGTAAAGATGGCATTTATGTCGACCCACAGAAAATAGAAACAGTTGTGAATTGGCCTAGACCGACTAATGTTACCGAAATCCTAAGTTTCTTGGGTTTTGCCGGATACTACCAAAGATTCGTGAAAAACTTCTCCAAAATTGCTTTGCCTTTGACTCAGTCAAGGTTTTAAAAACCAGACCAGTGAGTGAACCTGAAAGAAAACCGGGTGGACGGGTCACCGGTTTAAGAACCAGATCGAACCGTGACGTCATAATTATATCATAAATATTTCTAAAAAATATAAATTAACAATATAAATATTAAATTTTTAATTTTTTTTTTAAATTCTTAAATATTTTTAGTGATGTTTTTCTGTATTTAAAAAAAAAATTCTTAAATATAAGTCATAACACTTCACATACTAACAACAAATAGAATTAAAAATGAAAATTTAGCCGTTAAAAACAACAATCATAGTGTAGACACCCCATTTTTTACCGTCCTCAAAACTTGGACGTCATCGCTTGTGCACTTGATGATTGTGACTATTTGTGCTCGTTTTAGTGCCCGAAATCCTCAGCGGAATGCCCTGTCTTTGAGCCTTCAAACCCCATCCATTCTGTGCCCCCGTTTTGGACCAAAACCTTTAGGCCTACAACCCTTGGTGGCTGCCGGCCACCTAAGTGGCCTGCCGGCCACCAGTGTCTTTTTCAGATATTTTGTTGACAGTTGTTCTAGTTGTTGGCACAATTGGTTTCATTTCCCTACACGTGTAGGGAGGGATTTCTTTCAACTAAATGCTTGTTTTTCTATATATATGGGGTCTCCTCCCCTATTTTTGAGGGTTAGAAATTTTGGAACAAAAATATCTCTCTCTCTCTCTCTCTCTTACAAATTTGTGCACATTAGCCTAGTTACACTACTCTTTTGCATACATCTCCTTAACCAAAGTTGATCATCTTTGAGCTGAGGTTCCTTGAAGCCTTCTTGGAGCTCTTGAAAGTGGTTTTGACTTGAATTAGTGCCTAAAATTGTTCTTTGCCTCAAGAGGTATAATACTTGTCCTTTAAGCTTGTTTTGCATACTTGTTTTTCTATCTCTTCCTACTATTTTTGGGCTGTTTTGGGGCCATAAAAAACTCTGTTTTTGTGGGCTGAAATTGGTGTTTTACGCCATTTAAGGTTAGGGGGGTATCTCACCCTTCTTTATTCCTTGCTTGTTAAGCTTTTTCGCCTTTGTTTCACACCTTCAAACTATCTTTTCTTGGGCTTTTGAGCACTGAATTTCATAGTAATTTCAGTGGAAAAAATCATGTTTTGAAGTCCAAAATTGGAGGGGTTAGCCTCCCCTCCTTGTGTCTTGTTTGCTAGCCTAGTTAGCTCTATGTGTTAGCTTATTTTTTTAGCCTTTTGTAGCTTAATTCCAGCATGTTTTAGGCTCTTTTTTAGACTGTTTTTACTCTATTTTTGGCTGGTTATTACATTTGAGTCTTGTTTTGCATGCCTTTAGTGTAATAATCCTCACAAGCTTGGTGTTTTGGGCCTTTAGGCACCACTTGTTTGAGTTGATTGCATATTTTAATGCTTTTCTTATTTCATTTCAGCACTTATAATCTTCGCAATCTCCCTCATTTCTTCACTTTTTATTTGCTTTGAGGGTTGTTTCAACCTTAGGATAGTTTAAGCTTGAGATTAAGACTCATAACTTAATGGTTTAATCCTCTTTTGGAGGTTCATTACCAACGGCATGACACTTCTCCCTTGCCTTAAACTACCCCTAGTTTTACACTACCTTCCCTTTAGAGGACTTCTCACCAATGGACTTAATTGGTTAAAGAATGGGTTGGTAAGTTAAAATGAGTAACTAAAAATTTGAAACTAAAAGTGTGCAAGATAAGAAATTGGTTTTGTTTTGATGTCTTCAATCGGACGTTAATTGAACACAAGGAAAATTGGGGCATTTCATACTCAAAGTAATGAAATGTGCCAAGTTTCCAAGGTCTCCATTGCCCTTGATCATGCATGATAGGGTGATAGTCTTTTTGGGTCTCGTTTATGCATTTATTAACTTGTACATCTTGGTTCTTTGGCCATCATGTAATGAAATTGCTTGATTGATGGTTTTGGAACCAAGTGTATCACTTCTTTGAAATGTTTTGATGATAAAGAGAGATGCACAGTACATACAACCTGTGAGAATACCCTCTCTTTGCCTTGTTTGCTCTCTGTTGCAGCAAGGAAAAGTTGACCATCAGTGGTCGGCTAGCCACTGTTACTGGCCAGCAAGCCATCACTGTTGGACAGCAACCCCTCAAGGCCACCACTTCTAGCCTGCTGGCCACCAATGAATTTTGGGCAGTGTTCTTGTAAAGCATGGAAGAGTTGATCTAGAGAAGGAAAACAGTGCAAGAGTTGTGCAAACAAAGACTTTCGAGGGCAGACAACGAATGTTCTTTGGGTGAAAACCAAGCATGCATGGGCCTCCCTCACTTCCTGGGACTAGTTAGCTAGTTAATTAGTTTATTTGTTATAAATTAATTAGTTGTAGCTAATTAGTTTATGTTGTAATATTTGATTAGCTTAATTAGTTGTAGCTAATTAGTTTGTGTTGTAATATTTAATTAGCTTAGCCTAGTTAAATTCTTATTTAATTAGATTAGATAGTTAGTTAATTACTCATTCAAGTTTTGTAAATAATTAGCTTAATTAGCTTAGCTTAGTTAGTAGTTAGCTTAATTCATTTGGACTTTCCTTCGTGAGAGCGTGATGTAATAATGTGTATGTCTTCCAACTCCACATCTTTCTCCCTTTTATTTAACTGTTTTTGATGGTTAGATTAGGGATATGTTTCAATTAGCATACCTTATGTTTACATCCATTCATCTTGTATTGCATGCACCAAGGCTCGGCGCATCATTCAAACTGCATTGTCATTTCAATACTTCGTTGAATACGTGCTTAGACCGCATATCTTGAATTAATTCATATGCCACATTAGTAATCGAGCCTAGTAATTGCATATCGCATGTGTTGCATTAGTCATAATTGTATAATTAGGAATCATACATTTTTCTAACTCATATTTTATCTTAGCTTGGAGTACTAGGTGAGTTTTTTAGTGCTTTAGCATACTTGCATGAGTGTGAGCCATGACTAGCATACTTTCCATGAGACTAAATGCTTACATGTTTAAACTGCTTGAGTGCCTATGGATGAAGGCTTGTTGTTTGAATTGGAACGATTCAGTAAGTGTACGTTTTAAGCTCACTTTGTTGAGTGGCAAATTCTCAAACTTTAGCCCACTTGAGGTGGCAAAATCAAACATTTTTTTCACAAAACAACCATGAAATTGAATTATTCCAATTTGAGCAAACTAGTCTATACTCGCTTGTGCGCATCACGTGGTAATGCTAGCCTAATAACCGGAATAAGAGCACATAATGTTGATAAAAATCATATCATGATTAGTAGAGGCCGATATTTGATTGGGCAAGCAGGGGTGCTCAATTCATAACCTTCCCCTCTTGTACCTAAGTTCTCGAGCCGAGGCAACTTTGGTGATGACGGACACGTGGCCTTTGGCATGAGTCATGGGTTTCCTAAATTTTTCAAAAATAAAATATTTAGGTAGCAACTCTGTATCTGGCAAAGCAGTCCAATTTTGATATTTTCTTTATTCAAAATCAATTTTCCAAATGATTTGCCGGATTTGGACTCTTTGATGTTTATCAATTTCACATTGCACTTGTGAGATTAGATTTAGAACCGCGGGAGTCCGAACTGTAAGGCTTATTTTTTAATCTTTTGAAAGGGGGCGCGAAAAAGTCGAGCTACACATAATAATAAAAATTATGAAAGCATCCAACTACAGCAATTCATAAAACGTAAGTTACAAAAAAAGAAAAAATTAAGTCCAAAGTTTAAAGACATAAAACATAAATCTCAAGCAACAAATGTAAAAAGATGTTTACAACATAACATCATTCTTAAAAATAAAAATATGAGGGAAAAAAAATTCAACACAACACAACATTACAAACAATCTTTGATTTTTGCCTAAATCTCCTGGGAACGATAATTTAGCCAATCATCATCATCATTCTCATTCACGTTTGCACTAGAGCTCGTGCTGTTTGATCTATTATCAATGTTCACATCACCAAAAGATCCCAAGTCGATAGCATCTCCAAGAAGCTCTACCTCCATATCATCATCAACATCATCTACAATAGTTAAAATAAAAATCATTAAGTTATCATTTTGATAATGATAGATAAAAGAAGAAAAAAAATGTTGCATAATGATGAAACATTATTTTCTAACCATCTCGTAGACCATGACATTACCTATTATGTCGTGGAGGCTTATCTTCTTTATAAAGCATTTTTTCGAGCTCATCATAATCAAGCAATGGAGGCTTCTCTTGTTCTAGTCTTTCTTCCTCAATAATCCAAAATTCGGTTTTGTCAATGCTTTCAATGTCAATGGGATCATAATTCCTTATTTTGTAATACCTCCTATATTGATTCAATTGTAAGACTAAATAAACGAATAAAATAAAGAATGCATTAGTTACTATATGAGAAAGATTCATTTACCTATTCTTTAATTGCAAGTTGTAATGAACATACACAGGATCATTAAATCTATGATGTTCTAGTCTATTCCTCTTCTTTGTATGTATGCGTTCAAAGACACTCCAATTCCTTTTACACCCAGAAGAGTTGCTTTTGATTAAGAATTCGAATGACCAACTTTTGCAATTTTGGAGCATTGTGTCCAAACATCTTCCACCATTCATCTTATTATCAAGAAAGAAAGAGAGATATTATAATAAAAATAAAAAAATAAAAAAAAGAAACAAGAAATAGATAAATGAGATCAAACATTCCAATCAAAAGCAAATAATAATGATAATTACTATTTAAAAAAAAAGAGAGAGATTACCAGGTTGTGTTTTCTTGGATGTAGTAATAGCAAGCTCTCTTCCAAAACTGTCTTGTCGATCCCAAAACAATCTAAGTTCATTAATGAGCTTTGTTTTACTTGATGTGGCTTTAGTTTCAATCACATCAAGTAATGGCAAAGTGTGTTGTTCCTGGGCGCACAATTTCAGTCCAACTCTTCTCCTTTCTCAACCGAGCTAACAACCATGAACGGTTGTATATGTACCTTGTCACCGTTGATGCCTTAATAGCAAGCTCATGCACATGATTCATCTTGGAAATTTCACTTAAGATTAAATTCAAGCAATGAGCTGCACATGGAGACCAATTTATAGATTTGTAAGTTACATTTACAAGTCCTCCAGCAGCTTTATAATTTGATCCATTATTTGTCACCATATGAACAACATTCGACACTCCCACCCACTCAATAACTTCTAGAAACAATTTAGAAAGAAGAGTAGCATCTTTGACAACATCAGAGGCATCAATAGATTTTACAAAAGCAATTCCCATAGGGCTATAGACAAGAAAATTTATTAGATTTCTTTGTCTACCATCAGTCCAACCATCACCTATAATAATACATCCACAAGCAGCCCACGAACTCTTCAAAGTGTCAATATACAACCGAAGCTCTTTTTTTGAGTCTCTCAATAAAGGAACTCAAAGTTGATGGTAAGTAAGGACCTTATATCCTGGACCAATGGCAATTGTGGCATCAAACATGGGCTGAAAATAAATGGAGTTCACAGCATTGATCGGAATACAAGTATCATAAAAGAATTTGCCAACAATCATATGTGCTCTATGTATCGCTTTTTTAGTTTGGAGGGCACTTTTGATAGTTGGTTAAGAACCCAGAGTGGTCCTTGGTGCAAAATAATCACCGATTTTTGTTGGTTCATGTTTGTTTCCCTTCCCTTTATCTGTCATTGGTGCTCTACTCTTATTCCCACTTCCGGCTCCTTTATTGATTGAAATGCCCTTATTGTTCCGAGGAATTGTTTCCACAACCTCATCAGCCTTATCATCAACATTAACGTAAGCATCATCATCCTCAAATTGAAAACCACCTGGACCATAAGGATTTAATTAATCATAATTTTCTACACTTTGCTTCTTTTTTTCATCAAATGCTTCCAAAGACTCGTGCATTTGACACTGAATATCTGGGGGAACTTTTTTACATGGCCCAACCTCGCCTGACTTCTTTGCAAGATGTTGCTTCATTCTATTAATCACTCCGCTTTTAATAGTTTTCCCACAATACATACATGAATAAGTCTTCTTCCCATTGACATCTTGTCCCTCGATAACATGTGCCCATGCAATATCGGATTTTCCCCTTGTGGCTTGGATGGAATTAGCTGTTGAATTTTGGCCAGATGACATCTCTCACAACTAGAAGGTAGAATAAGAACAAATAATAAATAAAAAAAAGAAAAAAAGTGCTCCTATTCAAATTAATATTCCAGAAAGTAGAATTCAATACAATACAATAATCATAATAAAAAAGTACTCCTATTCTGGCCAAAGATTCAATTTAAGAAAAAAAAAAAAATCAGATTCAATACAATAATTAAATTAAGTGTAGTTCAAAATTTGAAAGTTAATTTTGTTCTAATTGTGTAAAATAGGTCATAAGAAAAGGAAACTAATTATAATTATTCATGGGTATCCAAAGCAAGAAAAAGGAAATCACACAATTAACTTATTATATCATGTGACAAAAAATTTCAATCTACATCAACAATAAAAACAGCAGGAAGGTTTTTTCAATCTACAGCAACAGCAACAATTAATCTATCTATAATCTATAGATTGAAAAAAATAGAGGATTTTTTCATATAATGCTAAACAAGAAGGAGATCAAATAGATCCAAATTCGTAGAGGAATCTTTTTTTTTTTTTTTGGTAATTTTCTGTGAGAATCTCTGGTTGCATTTGGTAGAGCTTTCTAAATATGATTTGAGAGTAGGAGTTGTATTTTGAGTTTGTGAGTTTTGGAATTGTGATTTGAGTGTGTAAAATTTGTTTGGTTAAAGAGTTTTGAATTAAGTGGGGAATTTTTTATGTGACATATGATATTTGATACAAAAACTTACAACTCATAACAAAAAACATAACTCAAAATTCTATTAAAGCACATAAAAAAAATTTAAAAATTCAGAAAATATTTTTTTCGAATATATAAAAATTAACATGTGTGAATTGCAAAAAAAAATAATAAAATAAAAATATTTGCATTGTTCCGGTCAACCGGTAGACGTCCAGTAGGACGACCGGTTAGCCCAAATTTTCCCGCCTTCGATCGAGTTTTCGAAATTAAACGTGGAATTAACTTTTGAAATCGTAAACAAACGTCATGTGCAAAATAACGTTCCAGAGCTGTACCAAACACAGCCTTTATGTTTCTATCTACCTATCTATAATCTACTACAGAATGAAAAAAAATAGAAGATTTTTTCATATAATGCTAAATAAGAAAGAGATCAAATAGACCCAAATTAGTAGTTTTTTTTTTTTTGTGATTTTCTGTGAGATAGTAAAAGGAAAAGAGAAAACAGAGCCTTATTCAAGTAGACCCAAATTTTGTGAAAAACAAATAAAGAGATCAAAGATTCATCAACCACCTCAAGGCTCAAACCAAATCAAAGATCACTAAGTAGCCCAACAAATTACACAAAAGTAGTACTTCGAGCATGTTGAGATTCGTTGGTAGCAACGATGGTAAAGAATCTGTGTGTAAATAAAGTTGAGAACTTGATTGATTCGGTAATGGCAAAAATAAAGAGAGAAAGACAGATCGGCTGCTCTTAACAGAGGAAGAGAGACTTGTGTGAAGAAGTAAAGAAGCCCTAGATGGCTGCTTTGGAATGAATGAAGATCATAAATGAAAAGCAAAAATAAATCTGTTTTGTTTTTGTTTTTTTTTAATATATAGCATAAGCAAACCGGTCCGGTTCAATCGACCCATGAACGGGTCGACCAGTTTCACCGGTTCTCTAAAAATACACCGGTTTTTATATCTGAACGGTTTAAGAGGGCTAACCGGACCAGAACCTCAACCAGTCACTGGTTCAACCGGCTGGTCCAGTCCAGGTTTCAAAACCTTGAACTTAGTTGACTCAGAAAGGGGTACCGTTTGATTGGACCAATCAGAGAGAATCATCCTTTCAAGAATTGAAGACCCGACTTGTGACTGCACCGATTCTCACCTTACCCTCAGGTACGGATGGATTTACTATTTTTAGTGATGCTTCTTATTAGGGTTTGGGGTGTGTATTGATGCAGAATAATAGAGTAATAGCATATGCTTCCCGACAATTGAGGCCACATGAAAAGAATTATCCGACTCATGATTTGGAGCTTACCGCAGTAGTATTTGCATTGAAGATTTGGCGCCACTACTTGTATGGGGCAACATGTGAGGTTTACACATACCCTAAGAGCTTAAAGTATTTCTTTACCCAGAAAGAGTTGAACATGCGATAGCGGAGATTGCTATAATTGATAAAAGATTACGACTTGTAAATCTTGCACCATCCAGGGAAAGCTAACACTATTGCCGATACACTTAGTTGGAAATCAATTGGGAATTTGGCTTGCTTACTTACCAGGCAAAGAGGATTGCTACATGACCTTGAGAAGTTTGAAGTTGAAATTATTTTGCGAGAGCAAGGCGAGACATTGGCTGCTATTTCTGCTCAAGCGGCAATTCTTGAAGAAATTAAAGAAAAACAGCAACAAGATGAATTTTTATAGAAGATTATTGATGAACCGGAATCCAAACCAAGGCCAGATTTTGCTTTTGAAAATGGTGTTTTGAAATTTCAAGGTAGATTGTGTGTACCAAATGATATCGAGTTAAGGAAGCGAGTTTTGCACAAAGCTCATAATTCAAAACTTTCTATCTATTCGGGGAATACAAAAATATACCAAGATTTGAAGCTCAATTTCTGGTGGCCAGGAATGAAAAAGGAAATTGCAGAATTTGTGTCTAAGTGTTTATACTGCCAACAAGTCAAAGTCAAGCATCAACAACCCGCCGGATTGCTCCAACCACTGCCAATACTGGAGTGGAAATGGAAGCACATCATTATGGATTTCATTGTTGGACTACCTCGCTCCGATAAAGGTATGGATTCAATTTGAATTATTGTTGACCGTTTGACTAAATCTGATCACTTTTTACCTGTTAAAACAATTTATAATGCGGATAAGTTAGCTACAATTTACATTGATGAGAATGTTAGATTGCATGGAGTACCTGTGTCAATTGTTTCAGATAGGGACTCGAAATTCACATCGAGATTTTGGCAAAGTTTGCAAAAGGCATTGACTCACTTGCCTTTAGCCGAATTCGCTTACAACAACAGTTTTCATTCAAGCATTGGTATGACGCCTTTTGAGGCTTTATATGGCAGAAAATGTCGGTCTCTTATTTGTTGGGCAGAAGTTGGAGATGGGCCTTTACTTGGGCTTGAGATTGTACATGAAATGACCGAAAATGTGAAATTAATCCAACAAATATTGAAAACTGCGCAAAGTCGACAGAAAAGTTACGCGGATGTTCGAAGGCGAGACAGGGAATATGAAATGGGCGACCATGTTTTTATTAAAGTGACACCAATGAAAGGACAAACTCGCTTTGGAACCAAGGGCAAGTTAGCACCAAGGTATTAGGCCATACGAAATCATTGAAAAGATTAATCCAGTGGCATATCAGGTAGTACTTCCTCCCGAAATAAAACATATGTATAATGTCTTTCATGTTTTGATGTTACGGGATTATCTCCGGGATCCTTTTCATATTATTGAGCCTACCCACGTAGTGTTGAGTGATGACTATACTTATGAAGAAAGGCTCATTTAGATTGTAAACAGATGGATCAAGAAGTTAAGAAACAAAGAAATTCCATTTGTAAAAGTGGATTGGCAAAATCACGATGGTAACTATGCAACTTAGGAAAGAGAAAATACTCAAACCTCTTCCCACTTAATCCTATATTCTTCTAGGAGGAAAGTAATTGAGTAATTGAGTTTGGAGGACCAAACGTCCTAAAGGGAAGAGAATGTGACAACCACCTCCTTAATTAAACAAATTAATTATATTCATTATATACTTATTGTTAATTATGTGATTATGTGATATGAAGAGTTATTGATTTTCCATGTGATTATTTGGATGGTGTTATTGTGGACAGATAGGTTAGAGTGAAAATTAAACTTGCCTATAGGAATTAGAGCCTAATTCACCTTAGTATAATTTAATCTAGTGTAAATATGATGAAATTAATTATATTTGAGTCAAGTTGATTTTAATTAATTTATTTAGTCTAATTAATTTGAGTCTAATGCATTTTGCTCATCAAAAGAACATATAAGATAGAGCTAGTGAATCTTGTTGCGTAGTCTTACACTATACACATAGAGAGAGAGAGAGAGAGAAAGAGAGAGAGAGAGAGAGAGAGAGGGGCGGGGAGAAAAGACTTGGTGAGAGAGCTCAACAAGAGAAAGAAGATAGGAAGAAGAGAAAGTGAAAGGAAACTTGAAATCGTCACCAATTAACCAACTAAGGTAAGAAATTTCCACCAAATTTCATGAAATTGAAATGCTTTCCTCATAATCCCTTAGACTTTGAATTGTTTTAATTAAAGAGCATGAATAATTATCAGATTAGTGGTGTAAATTGATGTTAGGAATTCATATGATCACATAAAGAAGGAATTGTGGAGATTAACTTGAATTAGCAACATGCATGGCATATTTTCCGTGGAACTCATGATCATTTAATTGTTTCCTTGCTTCTTGTTTGAGTTTCAACATTTGGGAGGAAAACTCCATGCGTTTTAAAGACTTGGAGCTCAATTTGTATTAGTTATGAACTTATGTTTACACTTAAGAATTTGAACTCCTTGCATAGTCTTGAAACTTCAATTGAAGTTATGAATTTTGTTCCAAGCTACATATGTTTAATTCAAGGTGTTATGTCAAGTTTTTGGAAGTGAATTGCATGAAAATGGGGTTGATTTTGCAAAGAAATGCATTGCCAAAAGAACAGCCATTTTTGGATTCCAAACTACCCAGAACCGCACGTGCAGCATGGGGCCCCACACATGCGGAAAACATGGCAATGGTGAGTGAGCATTTTACTTAAATTGTAGGTGCAGGAGGCACGTGCGGAGATGGTCCCGTACGTGCAGCAAATACCCCCACACGTGCGGCCTTTTAGGCAGACCCAGTGTTGTTTTTCGCTCCACTTTTCCACCTTTTGGGCCTCTATTTGCATAGTTTTAAAGTGTTTCAATGTGCATTTACATCTCATGAGTGCATTAGAACGAACGAACGAATGAAAATTTAGAACCGAACGAGTAAAGAAGATTGGTTATTGAATAAGTAGCAACCGAATCAAATAGAATTGGCTAACGATACAAATGTAATTGAATTGTTATGCTTGAATTTGTTTGTTTAGGTCAGACGCCACATCCTTAGTGCATTTTAGCACGTGTTTCAGGGAGTCCACTATGAGTAACAATGTTGTAAAATTATGTTCGATTATATTTATTTTCTGAATGATTAACTGTACTGCTTTTTGAAATGATATTGTTTACTGAATGAATGTTTATCCTATTTTATGAACTGTACTCGTGGCATCCATAGCAACTGACTATTACTGCTACAGCTATTGTTACTGTTATTGTTACTGCTACTATTACAAAGATCTCTATCAGTTCCAAGTTTTGGATCTGCTGTTTACTGTTTGATGGCCATCAATTGACTGTTCGGTCTTCTAAGACCTACTGTACTGTTCTGCTATTGGATGTACCACGTATGACTGCTATGATTACTATATGACAGAAATGATATGAAATATGAGATATTGATCGAATAAATGATCTACTGATACAACTGACTGTTTTAAATATTGAAAAGGACACTTATTCTTAACCCATTACACATTTGTTATTTACTGGGCTTTAGCTCACAGTTTATTGTATATATGTAGGTGGTTAGACACCGGAGCAAAGTTAGTGGTGTCGATCAGAATCCATTTTGTCAAGCCAACCAACTGTGCCTCACCGTGAGATTCCGAACTATTATTGTCAAGGCTTTTTGGGGTGACCTAATTCCACCCTTTTTAAATGTTTTATGAAGTCATAAAGTGAATGTTTTTAAATTTGTTTTGGCTTGGGATTTAATTCCCTAACATGTCTTTTGTTTTGTACTTAGATGTGTTTTGGACTTAAGTGTTGATATATATGTTTGGACATGGACTTGGATTTATCACTACAAGAAAAAGCATCTTTGGCGACTAAAAAAACACCTCTGGTCACTGAAAGTACAGGTTTTGGCAACTAAAAAAATTTAGTAGCCGAAAGTATAAGTTTTGGTGACTAACAATCTGTTTGATCACCGATATAAGGCTTTTACCGACTAAAAATATTTTAGTAGCCAAAAGTAAGGCTTTTACCGACTAAAAAAAATTTAGTAGCCAAAAGTGAGGCATTGGGCGATTAAGAAGATGTTTGGTCGCCAAAAGTGATGCTTTTACTGACTAAAAAAATTTTAGTAACCAAAAGTGAGGCTTTTTGGCGATTAAAAAAAATTTGGTAGCCAAAAGTGAGGCATTGGCCGACAAAGAAGATGTTTGGTCGCCAAAAGTGATGCTTTTACCGACTAAAAAAATTTTAGTAGCCAAAAGTGAGGCTTTTTGGCGACTAAAAAGAAGCTTAGTCGCCAAAAGTGGTAATTTTAGCACGGGAATTAAATTCTTGAACGACTAAAAAAATTAGTAGCCAAAAGTATAGAATTGGCGACTAGCAAGAAGTTCAGTCGCCAAAAGTGGTCTCTATTTTTTTCAAGTAAATAATTTATTTTTATATAAATTATATTCAATAAAAAATAATTATCTTTATATATATATTTTTATATTAATACGGGTCTATGTACTATATAAATAATATATGTTGCATATATAATCATATGGTGTTATACAGGTGTAGTGGAAAGAGTGTGTTGTATAAAGTTTATGGTGTGGGAGGTTGATGGTTTGAATCTCCATAAGAGTAGATGAGAAGCTAGTGAGTGTAATTTATTTTTTTTTCACGAATGAGCTTTGCTGACTAAAAAAAATAGTAGCCAAATGTTTCACTTTCAGCGACCAAACACACATTTAGTCGCTACAACAATCGGCGACAGGGTTTAGGCAACTAACTTGGCGATAAAAAAATTTAGTCGCTAAATGGTATCAACAACTAAAAATGCGACCTTTGGCGACTAATATTTTAGTCCATAAAATTGTTATTTCTTGTTGTGTATGTGTGTATCGGTAAATATATATAGAAGGTGTATGTTTATTTAACTCCTCACAGCTCTTTGGACATTATATTTTAATATTTATAAGCTTCCGCCGGCCTCTCTTATTGTATAATTGCTATTACTGTTAGGTAGACTTTTGATAATCATAGATTACTGACCAATTAAGATGCTAAATCTTTAAAAGACGAGTTTGAATCGTGACACCTAGTGAAATTTTTTTGAACAAATTCCCGCCACGTAGCACCTTAGTGCAAGATTGAATTCACTTGGACCTACTCAAACTTTATCGTGTAAAGTCTATCAAAATACTATTGTAAAAATATATAACTTTGATATAAAAAAAAAATACTCATTAACAAGATCTTTCTATTTTTGCTAAATGTAAGAATATCAATGATATAGACATACATTTGATTGACTATTCTCTCTTCTTTCTTGATGCTCTTTTTCTTTTAGGAACATGTTATTTTATTAATTTTTTTAATTTTTTATAAAAAAATATATAAAAAAATAAAAAAATTGATATGATAATTTATAATGACTTTTAGTCTCCAAATGAGACCTTATTCTTTTTTTTCTTTTTTTTTTGTTTAACAAAAATACATGTTAGAACATCAATCACATAGAAATGTCTTACTGCTAAGCTATCCATCCTTGACCTGTTTTTATATTGCTAACTTCTTTCTCTCTCTCTCTCTCTCTCTCTCTCTCTCTCATTCATGGGATTGGTAGTCTGAAAAAAATTAAAAATTTTATTTTGGATGTAATGTCCCATGTCCACAAGAATCTAGACGTTAAAACAGACACCTGTCTCTCTCTCAGCTAAGTTTAAAATGTCGGTCCAATTTTTGTTTAAGAAAACTGGGAACAGGCCATTTGATTGACTATTCTCTCTTCTTTCTTGTTCTTTTGTTTTTAAAAAAAAACAAATTATTTTAATAATTTTTTAAATTTTTTATGAAAAGATGTATAAAAAAAAAAAAAAGTGATATAACAATTTATAGTAATTATTTAACTAAAATATTTAATCCCCAAATTAGGCCTTATTCTTTCTTTCTTTTTTTGTGTTTTTCTTTTTCTTTTCTATTCTTTTTTGCCTTTCAAAAATACATATTAGAACATCAATCACATAGAAATGTCTTACTGCTAAGCTAACCACCCTTGACCTGTTCTTATATTGCTAACTACTCTCTCTCTCTCTCTCTCTCTCTCTCTCATTCATTGGATTGGTGATTGAAAATGAATTTTGAAATGTAAATTTAATCTGTTTGGGACTGAATGTTTTGGCTGGTTCTTAGGTGTTGGTATGATCTTTCAATTCCAAGCATAAATGTCAACATAAACTTTTAATTTAGATTTCTATCTCAGGTGGTCCGATTCTAGATTATTTGGACCTGGACTTGTTCATATTTTGATTCTATCCTTTTTATGTCATTTACACAAATTTAATACAAAACTGAAAGGGTAAATTATCCCTTGAAATTTAGTTAAAATATGATTTGTCCCATGTAGTTAAATAACTCCTTTATTTAATAAAATATCAAGTTAATTAACAATTTTTAACCATGTCATAAATTTATTTTAATTAATAATTCAAGTAATTTTATTATTGTATAGGGGAGCAGGTAGAAATTTTATTTTTTTCAATTAATTATGTTAAACAAAAAAATTTTGACAAGGGGGTATTTGTAATTTTTCAAATCACATAGGGCTATCCGTATTTTAAACAAATATTAAGGGATGTATTTATAATTTACCCGATGTGAAAAAGGTTAACGATAGTTCTCACGAAAATTTGAACATCACAATAATTATTTAGAAAAAAAATTTAAAAATGCTATATACCAAAAAGAATATTCAAAATTTGAATATGTGTGGTGTGGTTCACAGAATTTGATTTACAATACATTTTAAATTTTGAACATTTTTTATATAATTTTTCAAAATATATAACATTATTGGGGAATAAAATTACTAGACAGAGGTGGGAGTGATATTATGTTGGATATTTAGGAGCGACTTTTACAAAACACTAATATTAAATACAAAATAGAAATACATGATGAATCACAAAAAAATATATTGAATAACTGAGATTTATTTTAAATGTGTATCCCACCACACTGAAGCTTAATTCCAGCCATCCTTTACATTTTTGTGGACCATTATAAGATTCATTCTATGTTTCTAATATTATTATTTGCAAAGTATACCAGATAATTAATGTGCACACAGTTTAAGCATTCTTTCCCATTGTGTTCAACATCTTCACCTACTACCAATGCCTGAATTTTTTTATTTTTTTTCCCTTCTTTTAATAATATATATATTGGCAGCCCATGTTTCAGGAGTTTTTTTTTTTTTTAATTTTCTAAAAAATAATAATAATTTAAAGAATTAACCCACTTCTCAAACTATTTAGAAAATTAACTTGTTTTTGAAATTGCATTTTGAAAAAGTAATTTTAAATTGAAAATGCAATATATAGGAGTGAAATCCATGTCATCATAAAATTAAATTTTCAACATACGATTTTAAATTGAAATTACACGTTAAAAATGCGATTTCAATTTAAAATTGCATTTTTAAAATGAGATTTCAAAAAATATGTTAGTTTCCCAAATAATTTAAAAAGTGGGTCAATTCTCTAAATTGTTTGTTTTTAGAATATTTATAAAATAAAAAATAAAAAAAATAAAAAATAAAAAACCTCCCTGTTTCAGTTTGGGTTTTCTATGGTTTTGTGATACTAGCTAACAACACTTCAACAGTCAATTTTTTCTTTACTAAATTGTTTTGTTATATATCTTGATCTACTTAGACCCAAGAAATTTTTACCATGGCAATTGTGGCATTGACATGATGATAGTTTGTTTATATTTTTATTTATTTATTGTCAATCTTAAATATTTATTTATATATATACAAAAAGGAAAGAGGATACGAAATAACCATAGCAGATGCATCGAATGGACGTCAAAGGGTTGATATTTTCTCTCAAGGGTTGATATTATCTCTCTAGGACCAGAACTTCTTGTTTTAGAAGGCGAATTCATCAAATTTGATCAACCATTAACGAGTAAACCTAATGTGGGCGGATTTAGCCAAGGAGATGCAAAAATAGTTTAATTCTTAAAGAGTTACACTATTTTTTTTTTGTCTATTAACCTCTCACTAGGAGTGTAAAAATGATCCGTGGCCCGAAACTCGCCCACAGCCCGGGGTGGGCCTGATCCGTTTGGACCTGAGCCCAAGCACAATTCCTGGACCTGGGCCTGGACCATCATTTTGAAGCCTAGCCCGGCCCTTCGGCCTACTTAAGGCCCACTCAAGGCCCGACCCGCCCTGCTCGCCTGAGGCCCAGTGTCTTTTTGGTAGAAAATTTTAAAAAAAAAACCAAAAAAAATTGTCAAGTCTGCCCAAGCTTGAGGTCTGGTCCACCGGCCCGCCCAAGGCCTAAATACCCCTGAGTCTGGGTCTAATTTTTTGGCTCATGGCCTGGCCCAGCCTAACCCAAATTTTGGCAGGAGCCCATGAGATCCGACATAAGTCGAGCCAAAGTGGGATTGTGAATATTATAATTTAAATAGTTTAGCAACATCAACTAATGATATTCCAATACCTCAATAGATTACTAGAGTTAGTAAAATGGAGACAGAAACTTTTTTGTTAGGACTATTATATATCATTTTGTTACCATTTTGTATCACTAGGTACTTGGTAAAATGTTATTTATTTTTATTAATTTCTTAATAATTGTTTCTAAACAAATGAACCAGTCATAAATTTTCATATAAAAGATTATACATATAATATTTTATTATTTTTTTTTTTATTACTAGGTGAAGGACAAAAGAGAAAAATAGGGGAGAAAATCAAGCACCAAACAAAAATAGGGGAATCAATCGAGCACCAAACTTCCCATTTGAGGGACTGTTGAGAGGTGTTGAGACATCTACAAAATTCCATAGAATGGATTGGACCAGGGATTTGGATCCGTTTTTCAGCACTTTCTTCATCTAGCTGTCATCTAGTATTTGATATAAAGGCAACAATTCAACAATTAGTTATTATTAAAATTTGTGACTTTAGATCAAGTGTTGGATAATGGATATGGATGTACCAAAACAGTGTTAGAGAGGACCCTTATCTTTAGACTAGTCCAGTTTGGGACTGTAAGCCCAATGCGGATCTTACTTAGATGATTCAATTTTTTTGACATTTAAAATTTTTTTACATAAATTGTTATGAATTTTTTTATATTAATTTAATAATCGTAGTCACATGATTTTATTAAGTGGATGACAAGTATGATTTTGAAAATATGTCCATCTAAAAAAATATATATGATTAGGATTATCAAATCATTTTGAATTTTTTTATAGATATATACACAACGACCTGGAAGATAACCGAATTAAATCATTAAAGTGGGGTTATATGTACCCACAAAATTAGACTAGATGGCACGGTTTTGAAGAGAATCCTCTCCCATCTTGTAAAGCACTAACATAAATAAAAATCTTATTTCACTAGAATTTTTATACAAAATTTATATCTAGAATAATATGATAATGACACATTAATAAATTATGTTGATAATAATGAACCTTATGTTGTATGGGCCACAATAAATCACATAGTTCTGTATAATTATTCTGTACAAACTTGTTGCTTGCATAACACCACTCTAACACAAATGTGGAAAGGAAAAAAAGAAAATAAATTTTGTCCATTAATGAAGTTTGGTAAGGTTGAACCATTAATATTCATTTAATGGCCTTTCAATTTCGACACCCCCACTTCAATGAACGGGTAATTATTCAGTAATTCTGAAATATGGATACATGTTATTCCATAATATTATTATTGGTGGAGAAGGTAGATAGGTGAGATATTGTGTTGGGTGATTGAAAAATATGAAGAGATATATTGAATGATTATTGATTAGGGAGTACAAATGCGTGATACTCTGAAAATATTGAATAATTTCTCTCCAATGAACTAAAAATTGCCCATATTTTTGTTGGTACAAAGTTGTTGAGTGTAATAATAGTATCCTCAACAACTTATTTGAAGGAGCCTGATCAGTAGGTAGATTACATAATTCTCTTTAAAGCTCTTGAAAGAACTCCATTAAAATAAACCTATAAATCCATTCCTTTTAACTAAACAAGCTTGCCTTTTATAAGAACTAGAAATGGTGGATGCATGTGCATTTGATAAAATTGTGAATAGTCTTATTTGAATTTCGTTTGAAAATTGAAACAGATTTGAATTGAAAATTAAAAATAAAATAAAATATTGAAGTAGTTCGTAATGTCCTAAGACTATTTTGGAAAAATGAAAAAATTGTTACTGTACACCAACTCTAAACCTGGCTATAATTGAATAGATGCAATAGATTACAGAGTTGTCGTGTGCAATTGACTAAGGCCTCATTTGGTGCATCTCTTATGTTGTTTTTTTTAGGGGCGTTGATTGAGGCCTCGAATTCGAGGCTCGAAATTGCCTCGAATTCTTTTTTTTCTTTTTTTTTTTTGTCTTTTTTTCTTGGGCTAATACATTCCAAAAAAAAATAATAAAAATAATAATAATAATAACAAGCAAAGCATCAACCCAGCAAAAAAAAAAAAAAAAAAAAAGCAAATTCGAGCCAAATTTGAGCCAAAAAATTTGAGGCCTCAATCATTTTTGATTTTTTTAGTTTGGAAGTACATGTCAAAGTGTAAGTTGAAAGAAAAATAATTATTCAGAAGTTGAGAAAATAATATTTTAAATTTTTTCATATATGAATTATCAATTTTGATATTCACCCAAAAAAATTCAATTTTGAATTTGTCAGAGACTACACCGTCCATTACTCTTCTTTTTTTTTTCTTTTTCTTTTTTTTTTTTTTTTTTGACTCTCCTAATCATCCATTCCATTTAAATTTTAAATTTATTTACTAATATATAAGTTTTTTTTTTTTTTTTTTTTTTGAACAGGGAAAAAGGATGCTCTGTGGTGTCATCACGGCATCTGTAGGCCCAGGCTCCGGGGTAACTGGTTGCCAGCCTGATTTAACCCAACTCATAGGAAGGAACTCACCACCGAAGCACCAATAGAACGCAACCTTACATGCCACAGACAAGCCCAGATTTCGATCGGAGTACAAGACGGAATCTCTACAGAGAACCAGTTGCAAAGCAACTTTTATTCACCTCCCTTAAAATTTGAACTTGGGTCAAGCCTGGAGAATGGGAAGCATTCACCGTCAGCCCACCACCCCCGGTGGTTACTGATATATAAGTTATGTCCACTGTTTTTGACTTTCTCAAAATTTTAGTATCTACAATATGATTGTTGAATTGGAGAAAAAAAAAAAAAAACCAGGAACAATGGGCCGGCATCACATCATGTAGTGGCTTAAGGGCTAAGTAAACCAACCTAAAATATTAAGTGATTAATTTTCAAAAATATATATATATATATTATATGATTACATGTTTTTATTCAAAACCAACATTTCATGCCAACCAGTTAAGACCTCTCTTTACACATCTAAGTAAGAAATTTATAATATATAAAATATAAAATAAAAAATTGTATAATTTTTTAACTAATAATTTCAATAAATTATGGTACAACAAAATGATATTTAGCTTGAATGCAAGACAACATGCAAACCTCTATTTAATGGCTCTTTGGAATAGTTATGAAGAAAGGGATGAGTTTAATTTCTTCGTATAAAGCAAATTTTTATTTTTTTTATTTTTTTTTTCTCTCGGCTAGCAAATAAGGTACAAGTCAAAGCCAAAAAAGATAATAAAAATGTTGAGTCCAAACTTCTTTTTTTTTTTTTTTTTTTCGTTTTTAGCAAATAAGTTACAAGTCAAAGCCAAAAAAGATAATAAAAATGTTGAGTCCAAACTAGACCTAGATTAAGGCCAATGTCAATGGTGATAATTTGAGCTTATTAAGCATTAGTTACCAGTCTTTTTATCAAATCATGAGAAAAATAAATAAGAATTATCTCAAATTGGACATTCAATTATGAAGGTAAGGGATAAACTATATACACCATGTTTGTTTCTAATTTTTTGAAAACACTTTTTAGAAAATTATACTATCTTGCTTTCTGTATTTTTTTTTATTTTTACTGAATTTTTTAATATTTGAAGTATTTTTTAAATTTTTAGACACGCTTAACATAAATACACTTAAAAAAATATAATTTTTGTGAAAAAAATCTTTAAAAGATTCACTAAATACCAAAAATACAAAATATATACATATATATATGAAAATTTAGTATATTTTTCATATTTTTGTGTATTTATTAATTTTTTAAAATATTTTTTCACAAATATTTTACTTTTCAGATACATTAAGTAAGGTGAATCTAAAAAAGTAAAAAAAAAATGCTTAAAATTTAAAAAATATTCACTTAAAAAAAACACAAAAAATTCAAAAAACTAAAACTAAATACACTTTATTTTTTGAGAATTATACTAAATTAGTCATTCAACTATACAAGAACGTCCATCATGAAAACTATACTCAATTGGTCTTTCAATTATGAAAGAAACCTAAACTCATATACAAAATTAATTATAAGTGAAAATTTTCATACGTAAGTGTCAAATCCTTTAAATCCTAACAAAGTGCAGGGATTTTTCGCCAACGAGTTAATTCAGTGATTTTTTTTTTAATAGTAAATTACACTTATCTCTTTTAAAGGTTTAAAAAAAAATACAATTAATTTCATATTTTTGACATAATTACATTAATCTCTCTCAAGTTTTAATTCACATAACATGTGGGTCATTTTTACAAGTAATTTGTTAGTTATATGAATGAAAAATGATATTACCATCTCTTTCCTACTGAAATATATATTTATATTTGTTTATGTCAATGTCTACTCACTATTGACATTAGTTTTGGTCATTTTAATCATGCTAAAAAAATATTAATATATATATATAAAAAGAGTAAGACTAACTATATTTCCTCTAAATTTTAAAGGAGGTGAGTAGTATAATTAATTAATTTAGTTTTTAGATCAGCTTGCGGATTGGTTAGTTGCCAAAATTCGGTAAAGTTTATAGTAAAATTTCTAAACTTGGCATTAATAGCAGCAGTTTTTGTCGACTAGATAGAAACTTCATAATTGAAAGTTGCTATTGTTACATAAAATTTGTATAAAAAAATTTGATAAAAATAATGTGACAATGTTATTATTATTATAAATAAATCTATTTTAAATGGTGTTTTATTTTGAAATGAAAGATCGAAACTAAGTCACGTCATTATGTATGAATTTTTTATTGAGTTTAGCTTTTCTTAAGTTGTCATCTCAACTTGTGAGAGCGTTTGAGCTTGGTAGACCCATTTTTTTATTTATTTTGATGATCTGAACCATTTATTTTTTAGAATTCATTGAGTAGAATAGTCATGAAAAAAATCAATATGATTGAATATTGATAACTATATATTTAAATCATATTTTGTTTTAAAAAAATGGACGACAAATATAATTTCAAGAATAACAATTCATTTTTTGTAATACAAATTTGATTCAAACACATAATTATCGATATCCAACCATTTTAATTTTTTACATGAATATTTTACTTAACGAATTCTAAAAAGTGAATGGCTTGAATCACCGAAATTAATTTCAAAATAGATTTACCAAATCTAAACACTCTCTCATATTGTGATGACCAATATGAGGGAAACTCAATCTTTTTTTTATTTATATAGAATTACTCATTATAACTCGAGTTGCCTTTTTTTTGCTTTTTTTGTTTATCTGTGGGGAAAATGAAAGTTTGGTAACCATCACTATTTTGAAATTGTGCATATCTATGAGGTAGGTCTTGAATTAGAAGTAATACCAAATTGAATAACAATTATCTACATAAAACTATATACAATTTTAAATTTGAAAAAATTATGCATTTGTGTTTTCCGTATCCTTATCCTTATCTTTATCCTTATTGCAGCAACATAGCAACATTTATAAGTTTATTATTTTGATAATAAAATATTATAGAGGGGGATATATGACCCCTCCAAAAAACAAAAATTAAATGTAAACATCTCAAAAACTATAGTAAACATGTGAGTCCCTGAGTGTGACAGCATGTTAAAAAAAGGTTATATTAAAAAATAAGAAGAATCCAAACAAAAGATCCATCCACTTAGAGGATGAAAAACTATTCAATACCGTCAATGGTATTTTGCTCACACAATCAAAAATCATATATTTGTGTGAATTTGTGTGGAACCACTATCCACGTAAGGCTAATAGAAATGTTTAATAATTAAATTGTGTTGAACGTCTTCTATTTTTAAATATTTTGATTTGTTAATAAAACATTTGCAACTATTAAATTATTGTTTTGAAATATGGTAATTTTATCATGATTCAATAAAAATGAACATTTTAAAATACAAAAATAAATAGATTTATGAACAGAGAATTTCATGAAGCGTTGAGCAGTAATATTATTGGTGGTATTAAATAATCAAAAATGCTTAGGACTTCCTTTTTTTTGGGACCCTCACAACTTCTTTTGAATCTCAACCGTTGGCGTGTGAGACCCATACATGAGTAGGTCTCACACATACGTCAATGATTGAAATCTAAAAAAAAGTTATGAAATCTCAAAAAAAATAGCATCTCAATCATTATTGTTAAATAATTGCTCAATTAGGACACTTGTGTTATAAAACATATAAAAAAATTGTCCATTCAATTATTACTTGAAATAGTTGGAATCTAGTGGTGGAGTAGCTTGAAAACTAGAGATGCCACCCCCACAATCACATGTGACTTTTCATAGATTGTGCTTTTGTAGAACATGTTTGTCAGTTCTACCTTATGGAGGGCCCTCTCCATTATGATAATAGCATATATCTACAATTTGTAATGACAAAACATATTCTTTCATTTCAATTCCATGTTTGGACATGACTCCCACATTCTTATCTTCTTTATTATTATTTGACTAGTGCAATCTTTTTTCTTTTTTTTTTTGTTACAAGAAAATCCTTCTTACCCTTCCGCAGATCCAAGGCAGCGCCCCTTACAGAGATCACCAAGGTGTTCTGTTAGCCGTTCTGAGCGATGAGACTATAACTTGAGAACTTGCCCCGACCTCCCAAGACAAGTTCCGCTTAAGTCAGGACTCGCACAGCGGGAGAGTATTGAACCCACACCAAGTGCTGATTAGACAACTTGAGGTCTAACCTCCTAACCAACTGTGTTTCGCCCAGGAGATTGGCCCAAGGGGGAAGGAATTGAACTCATGACCTTGGGGCTTTAAATCTCAAGTCTTAACCACAATGCCACCCACCCTTGGATTAACTAGTGCTATCTTAGTCTAAAAATTATATTCATTTTTTAAATTGACATTATATTAAAATATTGATAGTGCTTTTTAATATATTCTTCAATTATTAATTAATTATTTTTTTTACACATCATTAAATTTAAAATGCGGGTCTAAAAGGCGGATTTATATATCATAATTATAGTAGACTCTTTTAAATTTTTGATTCACGTAATACTTACCATTTTTTATTAATAATTCTTTAGTTGTATAAATAAATAAATAATATTATTATCTTAGGTCTCGTTTGTGAACATTTTATTTTAGTAACTTTCTGACTAAAATATGAGGTAAAAAAATTAATATATTTGGAATAACTTTTTGATATTTTACAAAAAGTTGTGTAAAAAATAAAGAGAAAACGAAATATTTGACTTTTTAATATTGATTGTTGACTTCTTATTTTTTAATGACTTTTTAAATTACCAAATGAGGCCAGTTATATTTTTAAGGAAGTGCAAGTGAATTTGTGTCCGATATAAGTGAAAATTATGACATACAATATAATGCTCATTTACCCCAACTTATATCTTCATAAGAATATACTAACTATTTTAAATTATTTCACTCTAAACACAATTTTCCAAACGTGAGAAATGACACATTAATATCCTCCAATGTGAAAGTTTTATTCAAATTTTTTTTAAATCATCAAGAATCTATCCTAGGCAAGCCCTTTAATCCCACTCCAAGAAGATATTCTTATTTAGTTGTTAAAAGCAACTTTGAATTAATGGGTGTTTGGACACTGTGTGTACTTTAATTTTGTAGTTATATATCAACAGTTACAAATTCATAAGTATATTTTAATTCAGCAATTACAACAACAACAACGAAAAAGAAAAAAGAAAAAAAAAAAAAAGGAACAAAAATGCAAAAGAAGGGTAACTTAAGAATAAAAATGTTAAGACCCCAAAAAAAACAAAAAACTTGTAAGCTTCATATAATAATATAGACAACCTTCATTATTTTAGAAAGTTGGTTAAAAACTAGTTTTTTGATTTTTTGATCTTTTTTTTTTGTACATTTTTATAAATAAAAAATAAATAAAAAAATTAACTTTTAACCTGCTTCTCAAAATAAGTCTACAACTAATCTTTTTAGTTATTTAACAATTATGAAAAACTCAAAAAAAGCCTTACACTTTAAAAAAGTGTTGCACCAAATTGTCTAGAAGTCTATTCGCACATTATCTTGATAATTAGGTGTTAGAAATTTCTTAGCATATGCATTTTATTATGTATTTTTCAGTATATAATATGCTTTTTGTAATAATGTTGTACATTTTTATAAAATATTTTTTAATTACAAAAATATATAATATATGAAAAAATACATAACAAGATGCATATACATTACATTCCCTTGGAAGTTTGTTCACACATAGCATGGATGTAAGGTAAATAAAGCAGTTACATTTCTAAACTTCAAAAAAAAATAATAACAAAATAAAATAAAATTGTTTCCCCACCCGTTCACATATTATAAAATTGTAAGTGTGAAGCGAACACTCAATACGCATTTGAATTTTAAAATAAATATGACAGTTATTTGAAACAATTTATATTTGAGATAATTGTAACTATTCGAATTTTATGGTTGTTAGGATATTTTGGAAAACTAAAAGAACGTGATAAAGTTACACCAACTCGAGTTTAAGGCCAAGTTTAGTAAGTTGTCAAAAAGTCAAAAAGTTATTCAAAAAATTAAAAAGTTATTACTATTCATCAAAAGTAAAAAATTACGACTGCACAACTCTCAATCCTAATTTTCCCCTACACACTAATTTATACAATTTTTTAATACATATTTTTTCATAAAAAGTCAAAAAGTTAACCCAAACATCTATATTTTTTTTCTCAATTTTTTAGTCTAAAAAGATAAAAAGTACACTTATTTAGGACACCCTAAACAACCCCTAAGTTTTATATATCATTACAATATAGTATAATACAGATAAAATAAAATAGAAGTACTCTAATCAGGCCTACCTTGGGCTTACCTTCATGATCCAAATCGTTCATCTTGGAAGACATGGTGATTGGGGTTGTTGTTGCGTACCATAACTGCTACACACCTTATTGTGTCCATTTCATAGCCTAATTCGATAATCTAAACTGTTCACATTTTAGAAAATATCAAATAAAATATATTTGTAAAAAATCATGCCAATCAGATATCGTTATCTCTTTCATCAAATCACATTTGCATTGAGTTTTATATTTCAAATTACATTTATCTTTTTTTTAAATACAAATGTGATTTGATGAAAGGGCCAACGATATCCAATTGAGGTGATTTTTTACTGGTATATTTTATTCGATATCTTCTAAAATATGAACGGTTCAGATTATCAAATTAGTCCCTAAAATGGGCCCAATAAAGTGCGCAATAGTTGCTGCTGTGCATGGTCTAAGACATGTCGAGCACATTTTTCATATAAAAAATTAAGTTGATCAGATATTAATAATTATTTAATCAGATCATATTTATTTGAAAAAAAAATAGATGACCTATTTTTAAAACCATACAAACCCTCTATTTTTTATTCAAACAAATGTGTTATGATCTTAGCTACCGATATTCAATCACTTAAAATTTTAATATAAATAATATGTTTAATAAATCCTAAGAAATTAATCATTTGAATTTTCCAAACATACTCAAAATAAACCCACAATAAACCAGACCTCTCCCATTCTTTCTCATTCTCCCTACTTTTCTTATGCTATTACGCAATGGGTGACATATATGTCTGATTTTTTTTTGAACACACATATATGTGTGTTTGTTGCGTGTGTATATACATACTTTGCTTAATGCTTTTATCTTCTGTTTCTTTTCTTTTCTTTTCTTTTCTTTTTTTTCTTAGGTGGGCATCCACCAATATTCATTATGTGTGTGATGGGTCCTTTTTTTTGTTAATTTTTTTTTCTTCAAGTCTCTCATGAAGGTTCCTAGTCTATTTCACAAAGGCAATAATGTTAGATTCAAACCCATGTATGCACGTCAATACATACAAGGAAGTCTAACCAAATCAAGTAATTGGGGAATTTTGATTGTTTCCTAGTATTCTTTTCAACATTATAGAGAGGCATATCTCTATCTTTGAGTTCACATATTTTGGGAACAAATTCCTTAGGGTATGTTTGTGGTTCCGATAAGGAATAACTGGACCACATTAAATCCCATATCAACCCATGTATTGGTACTGTTTGGGGTTGCTTGTGGAGTTATCGGATTGTTTGGGATGTCCTAAATAAGTGTATTTTTTGACTTTTTAGACTAAAAAGTTGAGAAAAAAAATATGGTTGTTTGGGTTAATTTTTTGACTTTTTATGAAAAAATGTGTATTAAAAAATTGTATAAATTAGTATGGAGGGAAAAATTAGGATTGGGAGCTGTGCAGCAGTAATTTTTTACTTTTGGTGAATAGTGATAATTTTTTAACTTTTTGAGTAACTTTTTGGTTTTTTAACTTTTTCGTCACATGCCAAACTTGGCCTTATTATTTTGTTTTATTTTTTTTAATTTATATTAGATTATTTGATACATTTTCTATTTACAATTTATGAGGCAAAAATAACCTAAATAAGTTTTTTTTTTTTAAATTGATTAAGTATACAAGATTTTTTTGCTTTCATTATTATCAAATTTTAACTTGAAAAAAATTATAAGAGACTAAGGACTTAGGAGTATATTCCTATCTAGGTCTTAAGTTCGAATCTCACCCCTAGCCTGCTACTGGCGGGCCACTGTGTCTTTGCCTGATCAATCGACTCAAGGCCCCGAGATTAGTCGAGGTGCGACACTCCAAAGGGGTGCTGGTTTGGACATTCGATTATCTTAAAAAAAAAAAAAAAAAACTTGAAAAAAATTATACTAAATAAGTTCATTCAGCCTTATGTTTGGGGAAATGCTACTATGGACACCCTGTTATCATATGAAAATTATAAATTTTTGTGACATTATAAACTTTAAGCTCCCATTTTTTATAGTGAACAAAAAAATAAAATTATGAGAAAAGTTATATCATTTTATAATTCAAGTTATGATTTTGTATTTTTTATTTTTTTGAGACTATATTATGAATTTTTATGATATATTATTTTGAGAAGTTGGTTAAAAGTTGACTTTTTAATTTTTTTTTTTAAATATATAAAATAGTAGAAAAATAATATAATCCAAAATAAGTTAAAAGTTAAAAATTAACTTTTCAACCAAGTTTTCAAATTAGTATAGTAACGTTTCCTATGTTGTGGAGTTTATTTATTTCTTTTTTTTTTTTTTTTTTTATAGTGTTGAGTCTAGATTGCCACTAGTTCATATTGTTATTCGAGTTCGAACCGCATATAATATTTATGTATTATCCGTAGAATTAAAAAAAAAAAAAAAGTTATACTAATGAAATAATCATAACAACATATTTATGTTTGAGAAGTTGGGTTCGAGAACTTTTTGGTTAAAATAAATACAAAAAAATAAAATAGATTTTTTAGTTTTATAAGACAAAACATAACATTTATTTCATAATCATTACATTCTTTCTCTCACAAAAAATTCAAAAGCCCTTTTTAAATCAGATTTTTTAGTCTCAAGCTAAAATAGTCTAAAAAATCAAAAAGGACAAAAAGTTAAAAAGTCAATCTACTTTTCAAACGAAGTCTTAATTTATCACTTTTGTAATTAAAAAAATAATAATTAATTTTTAAAAATGTATTTGACATTTATGAGATAAATTAAATAAGTTATAATTATTAAATTAATTTAATTTTTTTATATAAATAATATTTTTTAAAAAAAATTAGAAAAAGACCCGCAACTAATTCCACTTACCCGAACAGAAGAGCAGCCCGTGATAGGTTCCACTTGCCCAAACAGCAAGGCGGGCACGTGACAATTAAGGAAAGTGGCAGACAATTTACAGGTTGTCAAATGACATCCATACCCTCAATACTTTTGTTGTTGGGCAAAACTAAATTTGGAAAATCTGTTCGAACGGTTGTTATTCCATTTATGGAATTGCATTGGATAAAGTTGGGGCCCACTAATCCAATGAAACCACAACCATCATCCATATACATAGATGAGATAAAATTCATGACAAAATTTTATACCGACAAGGATGAGAGGATCCCTTCTAATTCAAAATTTAAATTAGAGGACGTGATTTGAGTTTGTGAGGTTTATTATAGATCTAAATTTAATAATTTAAATCGTTTATTTTATTAGATATTTATGTATTTTATTTACACAAAATATTATATCGATTCAATAATTATAATTTGTTCAATTTATTACGTTTGTCATTAAAAAAAGAAAAAATTATTGATAAATCCCATTTAGAAGTGTTTTAACTCAAGAAATCTATGAAAGAATTTTTTAACCCATTTAGTCCCATATATGTATAGTTTTATTCCATAAAGTCATTTTTCTTGATTTACACTATTTTCTTGGACACTTATGCCCTTATATTTAATTTTGATACCCTTATAAATATTTTTTGAACGGTTAGCAATTTTATGATGTGAATTTCATACTTTAAAATTTACATTGGTAGGAATGTAAAATTGGCCCGTGGGCGGCTCGAAACCCGTCTGCGAGTCGAGGCGGGCCCGGGCCGTTAACAATGTGAATATTCACATTGACATGTTAACATTCACATTAATAGGAGTGTAAAATTGACCCGCGTCCCGTGGTGGCGCGAAACTCACCCGCGGCCCATGGGCGGCCCGGGGCGGGCCCGGTTCGGGCCGTTGACAATGTGAATATTCACGTTGACATATTAACATTCACATTGATAAGAGTATAAAATTAGTCCGCGGCCCATGGGTGGCCAAAAGCCCGCCCGCGGCCCGGGGCGGGCCCGGCCCGGCCCGGCCCGTTGACAATATAAATATTCACATTGACATATTAACATTCACATTGATAAGAGTATAAAATTGGTCAGCGTCCCGTGGGCGACCAAAAGTCTGCCCGCGGCCTGGGGCAGGCTCGGCCCGGCCCGTTGACAATGTAAATATTCACATTAACATGTTAACATTCACATTGATAGGAGTGTAAAATTAGTCCGCGCCCCATGACTGCCCAAAACCCGCCCACGGCCCGTGGGCGGCCTGGGGTGGACCCGGCCCGTTGACAATGTGAATATTCACATTGACATATTAATATTCACATTGATAAGAGTATAAAATTGGCCCGCGCCCCGTGGCTGCCCAAAACCCGCCCACGGACCGTAGGCAGCCCAGGGCGGGCCCGGCCCGGCCTGTTGACAATGTGAATATTCACATTGACATGTTAAAATTCACATTGATAAGAGTATAAAATTGGCCCGTGCCCCATGGCTGCTCGAAACTCGCCCACAGCCCGTGGGCAGCCTGAGGCGGGCCCGGCCCGGCCTGTTGACAATGTGAATATTCACATGGGCATATTAACATTCACATTGATAAGAGTATAAAATTGGCCCGCGGCCCATGGGCGGCCAAAAGCCAGCCCGCAGCCCGGGACGGGCCCGGCCCGACCCATTGACAATGTGAATAGTCACATTGACATGTTAACATTCACATTGATAAGAGTGTAAAATTGGCCCGCAGCCCGTGGGCGACCCGAAGCCCGACCGCAGCCCGAGGCGGGCTTGGCCCGACCCGTGAGAATGTGAATATTCACGTTGACATGTTAACATTAACATTGATAGGAGTGTAAAATTTGCACGCTGCCCGAAGTTCGCCCGCGGCCCGGGGTAGGCCCGGCCCAGCCCGTTGACAATGTGAATATTCACATTGACATGTTAACATTCACATTGATAAGAGTGTAAAATTGGCCCGCAGCCCGAGGCGGGCTTGGCCCCGACCCGTGAGAATGTGAATATTCACATTGACATATTAACATTAACATTGATAGGAGTGTAAAATTTGCACGCTGCCCGAAGTTCGCCCGCGGCCCAGGGTAGGCCCGGCCCAGCCCGTTGACAATGTGAATATTCACATTGACATGTTAACATGCACATTAATAGGAATGTAGAATTGGCCAGCCGCCCGTGGGCTGCTCGAAGCCCGTCCACGGCCTGGGGCAGGCTCGTTTGGGTCCGGATCCGAGCATGTCCAAGACCCTAGGCTAGGGCCTAGGCCATCACTTTGAAGCCCGGTCTGGTCCATCGGCCCGCTTAAGGCCCATTCAATGCTTGGTCCGAGGCCCAGCCCGCCTGAGGCACAATATCTTTTTTTGTGGAAAATAATAAAATTTTGGTAGAAAAAATTAAAAAGAATTAAAAAAAATGGCTAAGCCAAGCCCGCCCAAGCCCCGCCTAAGCTCGAGCCTAGGCCTAGGCCCACCGGCCCGACCCGAGGCTGTCATCTTCGGGCCGCGGACCAATTTTACACTCCTATCAATGTGAATGTTAATATGTCAATGTGAATATTCACATTGTCACGGGCCGGGCCAGGCCCACCCCGGGCAGCGGGCGAACTTCGGGCCGCCCACGGGCCGCGGGCTAGTTTTACACTCCTATCAATGTGAATGTTAAGATGTTAATGTGAATATTCACATTGTCACGGGTGGGGCCGGGCTCTCCCCGGGCCGTCCATGGGACGCGAGTCAATTTTACACTCTTATCAATGTGAATGTTAACATGTCAATGTGAATATTCACATTATCAACGGGCCAGACTCGCCCCAGCAACGGGCGGGCTTCGGGCTGCCCACAAGCCGCAGGCCAATTTTACAATTTTATCATTGTGAATGTTAACATGTCATTGTGAATGTTAACATGTCAATGTGAATATTCACATTGTCACGGGCCGGACCGGGCTCGCACCGGGCCGCCCACAGGCCGCGGACTAATTTTACACTCCTATCAATGTGAATGTATTGTACATGGGCCAGGCCCCTACACATTGACGATATGAACATTCACATTGACGGAGTGAACATTCACATTAGGGGTATTTTGGTAATTATGTCACCCATAGGACTTATTGAAACATAAGAAAATAATATGAACTAAATAGAATATAAGTAATTAAAGATGGATTTATGGAAAAAGCTCCTTTAAAAAAATATATATTTATTTTTAAAACCATAATTGCCGTCTATTTTTTTTTTTTATTGGAATAGGTTACAGTTATTGAATACCTAATTTTTTGTGTAAATAAAATACATAAATTATCTGATAAAATAAACGATTCAAATTATCGAATTTGAACTATTGATAGGCCATCTTCTCCCGTCCAAATTTTGGACAGGAGGGAATTGCCCCCGACAAACAATCTGAAACCTAATGGATTGTATAGTTATATACAATAATATAATTTTAGACAAAAATTCATTTTATCTATTCTTAATTTGAGTAATTTACATTTCATTTTCTGTATTTTAATAATAAGGAGAAGATTTTCTTATAATTTTAAGTCTTTTGGCTTCATTTGGAAAAGTGAGTTGATTTTTTGACTTTTTTGGTTATTTTAGTCTTGGCTAAAAAGCTTGGTTTGGGAAGGACATTTTAAATTTTTGAAATTTTTTTGTGAGAGAAGAGTATAATGATTATGGGTTGGATGTGATATTTTATTTGTTGTACTAAAATAACCTATTTTATCTTTTATGACTAAAATAACCAAAAAAGTCACAAACTCATCTTCTCAAACGGTGTATTTTGCTTCATTCAATTACATCTTTCTTTCCATGTAATGAAAAGTTTCAATACAGTTAAAAGTCAAATTTAAAAAATAAAAAGGTAAAAGTATAATTTTTTTTTTTTCCTTAAACCTTAACTAAAACTAATTATATACATTATAATAAATAATTATACATACAATTAAATTAAGTTATTTATAGACATAATTAATATATTTTGGTTAATTGTGGACATTATTATAAAAATTATATTATCAGTTAGTTTAATATTTGACTTAAATTTACAGTTTTTTTTTTTTTTTTTTTGGCAGATTAAATTTAATAGTTTGATTGAGCTAATACAAGACTAAGGATATAAGGATAATTTGGAATTACATGAAAATTTAGCAAATAAAGAGGTGTTAACAGAGGATACAAGGATATAAGGTTAATTTGGTAATTTAGCATTTGCCATTAGCAGTGTTAACATTGTATTTCAAAAAAAAAAAAAAAGAGCCCAAAGGGGTTCATTGTTTATTATTGAAGTATAAGGAGTGAATTGCAAATGGTTCAACACATATGGGTAAAATGAAGTTGCCCTTTAATTTTTTTTTAAATATAATAAGACTAAAATTTACATTTTTATTTCTCACCTAACATCTTTTTATTCCTCAATTTCTCTGCTTTATTTCTCACCTAACATCTTTTAATTATCATCATTTATAAATAATTATATTTAGGAAAATTTACAAACAAACAAAAAAAAATACCTTAGAAATCGATTTTTGTAACAAAACAAACTCTGAATTTTTATTTTATCAATTTAAATTTTAATTATTTTATTTATTTTCAATCTAAACTATTGGCATATTGTCATTAAGTAAAACTAACAAAAAAATATAATATTTTATTCATTAAACTCAATATAAATATATATAAAATGACTAAAATACCAATTTTTTCGTCGGTTACTTAATAGAAATAGTCAAGTAATTTTGATTAAAAATAAATCAAAAATTTATTATTTAAATTGACAAAGCAAAATTTTCAAAATTTATTCTATTATCAAGGTGAAACCCTAACAATTTTGTTTTTTATTTTTCCCTTATATTTAATATATCATAACAAATTAAAATAATCAAAAAATTCAAAAATTCAAAATGTTAACTCACATCTCAAAGGAAACTTTCACCTCTCGATGTGTTTACAAACTCATCTTGCTGTCGTCTTTCCATCCCTACATACCTTGTCAGATATGTACATAAAATTATTATTATTAATATTATTATTTTTTATGATGATTCGGATGCTGTGTCGCTGTGAGGCACTAGATAATTTGTTACAGAAATAATATTTCAAACATAGAAATTTGTAAAAATAATAAAATTAAAAATAAATGAGAGTACAACTTTTTAATGTATTTAAAACCATATTAAAATTTTAGGCCGTGTTTGATTGTATTTGGGGATCACAGTTCTACTCCTACATTCTAATATGATGTTTGGTTTAAGTTTTGAAAAATTAATTTCAACCCTCCTTTTGAAAACTCATTTCAGACGGGTTTTTAAATTTTGAAATTTGGCCTACCGGCCAGTTGTTCGCCGATTGACCTGAACAGTACGATTTTTATTTTTATTTTTATTTTTGCAATTGGCACTTATTTTTTTTATTATATATTTTTAATAAAACAATATTTTTAAAAAAAATTATGAGTTTTTAATAGATTTTTGAATTGTGTGTTTGGTTATGAGTTATAAATTTTTATATTAAATATCATATGTCATATGTTACATCAAAAATTTCTTACTTAATTCAAAACTTATTCACTAAATAAATTTTCTACATTCAAATCATAATTTTAAAACTTACAAACTCAAAATATAAATTCCTATTCTCAAATTAGTGCACTTTTTGTCTTTTTTGATTAAAAAGTTAGGGAAAAAATATAGATATTTGGGTAAACTTTTTGACTTTTTATGAATAATGTGTATTAAAAATTTGTATAAGTAAGTGTGTAGGAGAAGATAGGATAGGAGGCCGTACGGACTGACAGTGGATTGGCAGGGAGTCGGCTGGGTGAGTAGATGGGAAAATATCGTCTCCTTCTCGGGCTTTTATTGGATGGTGTTATTTGGCCCATGGGGGCTGACCACGGGTCCCGTTTTTCTAATCGGAACCGTCAATGTGTAGAACTCGTCGAGTACTATATGCTTGTAAAAAATCACGTGAATTGGATATCAATAGTTATATGATCGTGTTAGTTTTTTTGTTAACTGTTAACTATAACACCATCCATTTTTATACAAAACTGATTTGATCATGTAGTTAGCGATATACAATAGACGTGATTTTTTTCAGGCATATAGTACTAAACGAGTTCTACATATTCAACGCTTCAGATTATTAAAATGGGACCCATTGTGAACCCCCACATGCCCAACTTTATCATCCAATTTTGGGATTGGCGGTTGTAATTTTTTTTTTCTCTGTCACTAACTAATTGATCACGTCAGTACCAATTTTGGGCCACAAAATTGATTTATTTTAATATTTATATATATTTTTTATTTTTTTGGATGATTAATAATAATTTTTAAACTTTTTTAGTAACTTTTTAACTTTTTTTTAAAGTTACTAAACTAACCCTTAAAAAACCCTACCAAGCACTATCTTAAACTCAATAAAATTCTCACTAATCTTAAAACTTTACCTCATTTCATACTTTAATTTTCAACCAAAAATAAATAAAAAATAAAATAACTAAAATAATTATATTCACTACTTTTATCTCTTTTAGAGAGATAACATGACAGGTGTCTTATCAAAAGGGTGTGGAATAACGATCCAAACTCACCCAAAAAAAAACTTTATAATATATTTGTGGATAGAGCTTGTCTTCAGTCCAGTTTCGGATCGTACTATTGGGCTTCTGTAGGTCTATTATAGAATTTATATTGATAGGTTGAATTATTTAATGTGTACTCGTCATGTATTTTATATTTATAAAAAAATTATATTGATTAGATATCAATCGTTATTTGATCAAATTATTTTTTTTTACAAATTTTTTTTTAAATCATGTTGAGCATTGACAGGAATATAATCTAATCAAATGACTATCAATATCTAATCAACATAATTTTTTATACAAATAAAATACTTAACGATCTACATATTAAATTATTTAAAGTATTAATATGAACTCTATAATAGACCCATAGAACCGAACAATACAATGGCCTATTTTGGGAAGATGGTTATAATCAGCTTTTTGGTGAAAAGCAGATTATAAGTAGATTATAATCAGCTTTTTTGTGAGAGAGGAAGTTGGTAATAATCTAAAAATCAGATTATTACCAACTTGCCAAAAGAGCCCAATATAATCCGACCGGACACGAAATCACATCCAACATTTATCTATACTATCATAATTAAGGCTTGACTTAATATTTTGAAGTATTTTTGACATGCCGAGTGATTTTTTTATCATTAATTTTACTTTTTACTAATTTACACAGCCTCCGTTTGGGAAGTGGGTTGGCTTTTTGGCTTTTTAACTTTTTTAGTTATTTTAGCCTGGGCTTAAAAGTTTGGTTTGGGAAGGGCTTTTTGGCTTTTTAGCTTTTTTGACTTTTTTTGTGAGAGAGGAGTGTAATGATTATGGGTTGGATGTGATGTTTTGTTTTTTGTGGCTAAAAAAGCCTATTTTGTCTTTTGTAGCCAAAAAGCCTGACTTTTTGGCTTCCCAAACGGCACCAAATTTCCTACTTATAAATCAGTTATAATTACTTACTCCCTCTTTTTTTAAATATTAGTCTCTTATTTTATTTTTTATTATCTCAAAATATTAATCTATTTTCAAAAATTAAGAATTAAAATAATATAAATTTATTATTTTATCCTTCTTTTAAATTCATTAATAACACAAAAAATATAATTATGACAATTGATTATTTCCAAAAAAAAAATGTGCTATCAAAGGATAATTTTGGAAAGAAAAATGTTTCAGAGCTCTAAACTTTTTTGAAGCTCGAGTAGCCCAAATTCCAAAACAACGTCATTTTGAATTTTTTTTTCCCTCTATTTTATCTCTGAAACAGAGGGAGTGAGGAAGAGAAAGAGAGAGAAGAGAGAAGATAAAAGAATGAAGGGGAACAAAGAGAGAAATGTCCACCCAACGGCGCCGCAATCCTTTGTGTATACACAGATGGATCTGCATATATATATATATATATCTCTGTTTTGTGTATCTCTTTCTCTATTCCTCGATCTATATAGATGTGTATGTGTATATAGATCTGTGTAGAACTCTCTCTCTCTCTCTCTCTATTCTCCGATCTGTGGATTTTGATTTTGATTTTGAGTGTTGTGGTGGTGGAGCAGAAAATACAGAAAAAAGAAGAAGAAGAAGAGAAGATTTTGGGTGTTGGATTTTGATTTTTCCTTTCCTCTACCTCTTTTTTTGATTCTAAGTTATGGAAAAAAAAGAAAAAAAGAAAAAAAAAAATAGAGGAAGAAGAGATCTACACAGAGGAAAAAAAAAAGAGAAAAGAAAAGAAAAAAAAAAAAGGGTCATTTTAGCACCTCGAGCCATTCGAGCCTTGATGGATTCAAGCTACCGAGTGGGACTGCTTTGGAAAATTAATATTTTTAAAATGTAATAATTATACAATCAAATTGAATTGCACAAAAGGGACTTTTATTTTGGGACGAAAGGAATATTTAAAAAAAAAATCATAAAAACAATTTCAAGGTTGAACTTTTGTAACAAAATAAAATTTTATTTTAAATACTAAATTTTTTAATTTATAAATTTAAGTACTATTTTCTGGGCAAATCATTTAAATTAAAAACAAATCAAAAGTTTAGTATTTAAATTAATAAATTAAAAACTCAACGTATGTGTATATAAAATGTTTAAAATACTATTTTATGTTAAGTTTAATGATTAAAATATTTTTTAAAATCCATTTTAGTTAACAAAAATAGACTTATCATTTAAATTGAAGAAAAAAAAAAGATTCAAAATTTTAGTATTTAAATTAATAAATTGATAAATTATTTTTGTTTTAGGATGTTGGGTTGGGAGGCTTTTTGGTTAAAATAGTCATAAAAAAATAAAACAGGCCAAAAAGTTATTATGTTTGGTTTCAATTTTCAAAATTCACTTTTAAGAAAATTTTACTTTTTTGTTTTCTGTATTTTTTTCTTTTTCTGTATTTTTTTTATATTTTAAGCAATTTTTAAAATTTGTAGACACATCTAACATAAATACGCTTAAAAACTATAATATTTGTGAAAAAAATCTTTAAAAAATTTACTACATACTAAAACTATTTTTAAAATATGAAAATTTAATACATTTTTCATATTTTTGTGTATTTATTAATTTTTAAAAATATTTTTCACAAATAGCTCACTATTTAGATGCATCTATGCATCTAACAAAGTAAAAAAATTGCTTGAAATTTTAAAAATATTTACTAAAAATAAATATTAAACTGAATTTTCAGAAAACTGAAACTAAACACACTACATAAGATAAAATATTACATCTAAACCATAATTATTTTATTTATTCTCTAATAAAATTAAAAAAAAAAACTCAATACAAATGAGATTTTAGCCTTCAACATAAATAGCTAAAAATTTGAAAAAATAAAAAAGTGAATTCATTTCCAAATGAAGCGTGTATATATATATATATATTATTTTTAGGATAAATTAAAAATACACCCTCTCAGGTTTGCTTAAAATATAGATTGCCCCCTATGGTTTGAAAAATTACAAATATCCTCTTATTAGAATTTTTTATTTTACAGAATTAACTAAAAAATGAAATTCATAATTGCTCTCCTATACAATAATAAAATTACCTAAATTATTAATTGAAACATATTTTTAACATTATTAAAAATTGTTATTTGGCTTGATAATTTATTAATAAAAGGGACAATTTGTTATGAAATTAAAAATCTCAAAAAGTAAATTGTAATTTTCAAAATTGTAATCAACCTCAGAGAATATATTTGTAATTTACCTTTATTTTTATTAGTTGGCGGTGTGCCTGCCTTAAGGCTCCGTTTATTTTCAGAAGTAGAATGGAGGAGATTCATAGTGAGACAAGGTTTTAAAAAGTGGCCGCAACCGTTACGTAACGGTTTTGGTGGTTACCGCCACCCGTTACGGACGCTTTTGCAGTGTGATTGAGATTCATAAGTGTGTCAGCCGTAGCAGTCGTAACGGTGCCGTAACAGCCATAACGGCCTGTTACGCATCGTTACATAACGGTTCCAAACTGTTTTTTTCAAAAAAACACACAAAGAAAAAGCTAAAAATGGGGGAAGAGGGATAGAGAGAAGAGGGAAGATAAATAGAAAAAATAGAGGAGCAAGAGATAGAGAGAGAAAAGAAGGAAGATGAAGAACATGTTATTGATTTGTTGAAATTGTAAGACCTATGCTATTCTATTCAGCTGCTATCACTAAACCATTTTGTTTGTGTGTATCTATCTATATATTGTTTGAAAATAATAATAATAATAATAAGTGTGGTCATCATCTATTTGGCTTGGTTAAAATATGTATATATCTATTTGGCTTGGCTAAAAATATATTTTTATTATTATAATATTATGAGTTTAAAAATGATACAGTTTGTGACCGGTTTATTTTGTGAATTATACGGTACTGTTGAGTTGTGTAATTTATTATATGTCTAATTTTGATAATTTAAATTATTCAATATATAGAATTTGTTGAGTATTTTATTCTTACAAAAAATTATATTAATCAGATATTGATAATCACTTTATCGGGATATACTTTTATCAATAATTTATTTTTTAAATCATATTTACTATTGATACAAATATAATATAATTAAATATATTCAATCAACATAACTTTTTACCGGAATAAAATATTTAATAAGTTTTACGTATTAAACTATTCAAATTATTAGAATTAAATCCGTAATAAACCTCTCAAACTTAGGTCTTGTTTGGCATTATTTAAAAAAGTTAAAAAGTCACTATCTTATTTTAGTCACATTATCTTATTTAAGTCGCATCACCTCCCCAACACATCACTTTAAATCTAATCTATACCCAATTCATATTTCAAAAAGTACACTTATTTAGATCATCCCAAATCGATCCTAATTTAAAATCGGACCGGAGGGAAATCTAATCCATTTAAAAACTAGACAGATGACAAACAAACCCACAAAAAAAGTCAAAAGTCAACAATAACACCCAACTGCACGTGACCTGCCCTCTCTCAATTCCGTACACGTGCCATTTCTTTGAAATTTTAAAGAAATTATTAGGTATAAATAATTTTATTTTTTTTATTAATGATTCATTCACATAATACTCTCCTAAATACACACAACTGAAACTCTAACCGAAAAGAAACTTAAAAATGGAAGTTTCTTCCTGATCAGCGTCTTTATTGTGTATATTCAGGAGGAACAAATTATGTGGATATATCAATACTATTTATTTTTATAGTTATGCAATTTTTTTGTGTATAGAATAATTTTATTTTTGTATTTAGTGCAAGTCTTTTATGTAGGGCATGAGTTACAATTAAGGATAAATTATAAATATATCTCATCAGATTTGATTAAAATACAATTATTCACTGTAATTCTTGAAATTACATTACACCTTTTGAAGTTTTTAATTTCATAATAAATCGCCTATTTTATTAATAAATCTAGAAGTCAATTAACAATTTTTAATGATATTAGAAATATATTCCAATTAATAATTTAGGTAATTTTATTATTGTATAATTATGAATTTTATTTTTTTAATTAATTTTGTTAAATAAAAATTCTAGAAAGGGGATATTTGGAATTTTTGAAATCACAGAAAACAATTTATACTTTAAACAAATTTCAGGAAGTGTATTTGAAATTTATCATATAATTAATTAATGACGGTTATACTAATTTGTAAATTTTCCTGTTTAATTATAAATTTTACAAACTTTAATTACATGTATATGTTATTATTTTTTGAATAATTACCCAAGTTAATGATTTGTAATTTTTTTTTATAGTTAAATAAATGGGTGTAAGAGAAAAATTGATTGATTAATATGTAAAATGAGAGAGGAGAGATAAGAGAGAAAAAGTGATTGATTGATATTTAAAGGAGAAGAGAGAGAGAGAATAATTTTGAAAATAATTAAAAAATATTTAAATTATCAATCAATTATCTTCTTCACACATCACTTGGTCTAGAAAGTATGTCTAATTCTTAACACTTTTTTTAAAAAAAAAATTAAAAATTTATTTTAAATATAATAATTTTTTATTTCATTTTTTAATATAAAAATTAAAAAAATATTACAATAATTAATTTTCAAATGAGACCTTAATTTATAGATGATATATTAAATCAATCACCAAAATTAGACCCGGGACAAACTTCTACCGACCCTCGCAACAAGCTGTGCTGTTTTGAGAAATTAGTAAAAAGATAATTTTTTTAGGTTTTTATTTATTTTTTGGCTAAAAAATTAATTTTTTGTGATTTTTTATGTAAAAAATTAAAAAATTGACTTTTTACAGACTTCCTAAATTGCCCACAACCCCACTCCCCCTAACTATCAAATAATATTTTATATTTAAGATTTTTCATTTTTTTTGAAAGAGTTACGTTAAAGATTCAAAAATAACCTATTAAATTTTTTAGGGGTGGTTTGGGATGATGTAAATAAGTACATTTTTTGACTTTTTATGAAATATGAGTTGAGTATGGCTTGGTTTGAAGTGATGTGTTAGAGAGGTGATGTGACTTAAATAAGATGGTGTGACTTAAATAGAATAGTGACTTTTTAAACTTTTTTAGATCATGCCAAACAAGGCCTTAAATTTTTATAGGCTCACACTTATATAAGCTCCATTTGGAAAGATAGTTTTGAGACTTCTTTTGCTAAAATAGTCACCAAAAAAAAAAAAAAAAAAAAATTTAACTCAATAAGACAACATCACATTTAACTTATAATTATTATATTCTTTCTGTCACAAAAAAATCAAAAAAATCTAAAAAAAATTTCAAATCAAACTTTTTAATCTCAAATTAAAATAATTAAAAAAAAAAAAAAACTAAAAAGCTAACTCACCCCCAAACGATACCCATAATAGATTTAGGCAGTGTTTGGGAAGTTGATTTGGGCTAAAATAGTTACAAAAAAACAAAATAGGCTATTTTAGTCCACAACAAACAAAACATCACATCCAACCCATAATTATTACACTCTTCTCTCACAAAAAAAGTCAAAAAGCCAAAAAGCCCTTCCCAAACCAAACTTTTTAGTCCAGGCTAAAATAGCCAAAAAAACCAAAAAACCAAAAAGCCAACCCACTTCCCAAACCAACCCTTAATAAATTGTTTACGAACATTTGCCTTTTTTAAAGGTATTCCATCGTCCTATCCTACTGAGTGGTCATTCATTACCCCGAGAAGGTACGGCTCCATGGGCGGCTAATGTGGTAGCTACGCCACGTGGGTCTAAATTTTATACGTGGCTTCGTGCATGCGCCTAAATACCGACTGAGCATCGTCAGCTTTCTTTTTTATCTACCGAACACGCCGTCCTACGTTTCGGCGCCGCTTGAGTGGTTGGTTTAGGTTTTCAACTTTGCCGTCGTTTGAGAAGTAGATTGTTTTCCAATTTTTGATTTTTTAATTATTTTAATTTAAGTTAAAGTGTGTCATTGAAAATAAATTTTTAATTTTATAAAAAAATAAAATAATTATAATTGAAATATAAAATTTTATTTATTATTTTTTAGCTTGCTTCGTTTTTTTTTTTTTTTTAACAGGAAAATCTTCCCAACCCGCCCGTAGGTCCAAGGCAGCGCCTCTTACAGAGATCACCAAAGTGTCCTGTTAGCCGGACCGAGTGAGGAGACTATAACCTGAGAACTTGTCCCGACCTCCCAAGACAAGCTCCGCTTAAGTCAGGACTTGCACAGCGGAGGAATATTAAACCCACACCAAGTACTGACTAGACAACTTGAAGTCCAACCTCCTCACCAACAGTGCTTCGCCCAAAAAATTGGCCCAAGAAAAAAATTGAACTTGTGACCTTGGGACTTAAACCCCAAGGCCTTACTACAATGCTACACCCCCTTGGGTTGCTTCGTTTTTTTAATAATTAAAATAGTCTCGACCACGCGTGTCAAACATAGCCTTTGTATTATTCGGCGCAGCTTCATTTCATTCGGCTGATATTAGCTGTGGCTCGGATTTTATTGGGAATTAGGTTTGATTGGTTCGACTATGTTGTCGAGTCGTTGTCAGACCAGTGGGTCCGAATGCCATAAAAAGGGCCCACTAAATTAAATATGCACGTTACCGTTTGTTATTTGTCGCCTAGGTCTAATGTTTCAAATTTGTGGGCTACACACAGCCTACCATAAAAGGCAAAAAAGTGTCGTGTTCCTTCATACTCTCACGAAGAAAAATGTTAGGTTTATGAAAAATATTGGCTAAATTATAAATATATTTTTTGAAATTTGATTAAAATATAAATTATTTTTTATAATTTTAAAAATTATATTTCACTCTTTGAGATTTTTAATTTCATAATAAATCATCATTTTTATTAATAAATCATCAAGTCAATTAATAATTTTTAATGATATTAAAAATATATTTCAATTAATAATTTAGATAATTTTATTATCATACATAGAGCAATTATGAATTTCATTTTTTTAGTTAATTCTGTTAAATAAAAAATTCTAATAAGAGAATATTTATAATTTTTTAAACTACATGGGGCAATCTATATTTTAAGCAAACCTTAGGGAGTGTATTTATAATTTACCCAAGAATATTTTATGAGAATAGCTATAAAAGAATTTTGAATAAATTATAAATATATTTGTTAAGATTTGATTAAAATACGAATTGTCTCCTATAATTTTAAAAATTATATTTCAATTTATAATTTCATAATAAAATATCTATTTTATTAATAAATTATCAAATCAATTAATAATTTTTTATGATGTTAGAATTATATTTCGATTAATAATTTAGCTAATTTATGATTGTATAAGAGAGCAATTATGAATTTTTTATTTAATTTTATTAAATAAAAAATTATAACAAGAGAATATTTGTAATTTTTTAAATTGTAGAGGACAATTTGTACCAAATAAATTTTATCTTTATATTATATATTTTAACTTATTACGTATATAATGTAAGAGTCAAAAGCATTTCATGATCATTTTCGTAAAAATTTTATCTTTATATTATATATTTTAACTTATTACGTATATAATGTAACAGTCAAAAGTATTTCATGATCATCTTTATGAAGATACCTAGCATTTGCACAATACAATTGGTGGTATATTATAGGTAAATTGATTAAATTAAAATAATGTAGAAAGTTTTATTTTGTCATTTCAAGCTACTTGGTACACACCGCTATAATTAAATAATTTTGAGATCATAACTAAAATTTTATCATAGTTAACATTATAACGTGTCATAACTAATAAGGTAGATGATAACTATTGACTCAAATGTAGTAACTAAATAGGCGTATGCTACACACCCTAGGGAGCATGTGTACCATAAAAATTTCCAATATGGGATTGCCTATCTTAAAAAAGAAAAAAGAAAAATATGATACTGCTTAATGCAATTTATTATAAGTAAAAAATTAATAACCTATTTATAAAAAAAAAACAAAACAAAAGGGGTTTGATTCCCCCCTTATTATAAAGTTTGATTAGGATTCATTATGGTGATAGAAATAACAAATTCATAAATTAAAACTAGTTACTTTATTGGTTTACATTCACTTATAATGTTTTAGTGTTAGCTATCATGACTAAAACAGTAATGTTAGGAATCATGAAAAAATATCATGAAAATGATCATGAAATATTCTCTACCTTTAGATTACCCATACAATAAAACACCACACATTTATCACACACTAATCAAGGGATGAAAAATATTCATGATGAATTTTATGATATATTTTTCATGATCCTTAACATTATTGTGACTAAAATTATACTAAAAGATTGATATACTCAAACAATGAGCAGTCAAGAATACGTTTGCGCTGAGATGAAAACTAGCGGGGATGGTCAAGATTGATATACTCAAACAATTATAAAACGTGATAGGCCATCTAATTGCTTGTAAATTTGTTTGATTTATTTGTTATAAATTAAAAATTGATAATTATATATCAGTAGTAAAAAGTACTCATCATTTAACTTTTTGACAATAAATTTTTTGAATTATTTTTAATTAATATTTTACAAATAATTTGACATGATTTTTCAAAATAGGTAAATAAAATTTTAAATAACTTATATAAAATTAAAGTAGTGGCACTAAGGTGGTGTTTGGCAAGTGATTTTGAGGTTAAAATAGCCACAAAAAATAAAATAGGCTATTTTAGCCACAACAAACAAAACATCACATCCAACCCATAATCATTATACTCTTCTCTCACAAAAAAAGTTAAAAAAGTCAAAAAATCTTTTCCAAACCAAACTTTTTAACCCAAACTAAAATAGTCAAAAAAATTAAAAAATCAAAAAACCAACCCACTTCCCCAACGGAGGATTACAGTATTACTTTAGCTTTTTGAGATCTCAAGTTACCTTTTTATGATACGACGACTTTTTAAATTGTTCAGCTCTATATGTATTTGTGGTTCCAATTCAACGTATTATTAAAATATCTCGTATTTAGGGGCGTTTGGCAATAAATTTTTTTGACTTTTGTAATTAAAATAGCATTAAAAAATAAAATAAGTCAAAATAGACATTAAAATAAAATTTCATATCAAATTTATAATCATTTCATCTTATTTTTCATAAATATCACATTTAATTATTAAAAAATCAAACACTCTTCTCAAACACAATGGGCTTGTTTGGTTTGAATTTGGGAGATGAATTTTAAAAAAAAAATTTCAAAAATTTGTTTGGTTTGAGATTTTTCTCAAACAATTTTCAAAATCACTTCTCTCTCTTACACATCAATCAATCACTTTTTCTCTCTTCTCTCTCCTTCTCAATCACTTTTTCTCTCACACATATCTACTCAATTCTTCCAAAATATCAAATCATCCCAAACTTCCACAAAAAAATTTTCTCTCAAAATATACAACCAAACAAACCAAAAAAATTTCTAAAACAACTCTCCCAATTTTTTTTCAAAAACAACTCTCCCAAAAACAAACCAAACAAGCCCAATTATTTTAACATATAAACATAGTCAAAAAATTAAAATATCTTATTAAAATAATTAACTTTCCAAACACTCCCTTAATTGATAATAATAAAAAAAAAGTAGTGGAATTAAACCATCTCATATAATTAGATTGATAATAATAAAAAGAAGTAGTGGAATTAAACCATCTCATTTGATTAGATTAAAAATAGTGTACCTAGAATCGTTTTAGCAAATAGATTACATTTAGATTAGATAGATGCTAAGATTGAGAATGAACGGTTGAAAAATAATTGGAAACTTCCAAGTATAGATAAAGATTATAGAACTTGTCAAAAAGAAAGGGACAAAAAAAGAAGGGGTAAAAAAGTAAACGAAGCATTAAATGCCAATAAAGCAAAGCCAAGCGAAAGCCAGCGAAGAGAGAGAGAGAGAGAGAGAGAGAGAGAGGGCCAACAATGGAAGCCACACGTTTGGCCTAACGCCGTGGGTCCGGCAACGAACGGATTCCAAAACCGGAACTTAAATTTAGTTAATTGCTAAATGAGAACCTAAGCCAAAGCCATTCAGCTTGCTTGTTTTTATTTTTTAAAAAATATTTTTCAGAAAATTTTATTTTCTTATTTTTTATATTTTTTTGTTTTTACTGAATTTTTAAAATATTTTAAGCATTTTTTTTAGGGGAAAGCACCAATAAATCCCAAATTTAGAAATGTTAACCCATTTAGTCCCGAATGTTTTTTGTTGGACTAATAGGTCCTATTTCCCAAAAAGTTTACTATAGGCATTTTTATGATTTCCCTTCTTTTCAAACATCAAACATTATTCATCAAACATCAAACATTAGCAACGTCAGGATTATTTATCAAACATCAAACATTAGCAACGTCAGGATTATTCGTATAACATCGGTGAAAACATTAGCAACGTTAGAATTATTCATTCAACATCAAACATTAGCAACGTCAGGATTATTCATCGAACATCACAGCATCATCATCAAAACAACATCAAAATAACGATTAAACAATTTTTTAAATAACGATTAAACATCAAAATAACGATTAAAATAACATCAAATATCAAAATAACGATTAAACAATTATTTATGATCAAACATCATCATCATAACAATTTTTTTTGAACAAACATCATCGTAACAATTTTTTTGATCAAACATCATCATAACATCAAAAACATAAATAATATCATCAAAATAATGATTAAACAATTTTTTAAATAACGATTAAACATTAAAATAACGATTAAAATAACATCAAACATTAAAATAACGATTAAACAATTCTTTTTATCAAACATCATCATAACAATTTTTTTAATCAAGCATCATCATAACATCACCCCCCCCCGGGCGGGCAATCACCTCTCTCAGCGACTGTACCGATGATTTTCCGAAAGTTCAAAACTTGGACCGATGGCCGAAGCAATCCTATCGATCATCTGTAAACTTCGCCGCCGTGCAGATCAGGTTTGTCTTTTCCTTCTCTCTTACGAACCCCAATCTCGAAGCTATCAATTGTGTTGTTACTCATTAAAATCTTGTTCTAGTTACAATTTTCAGTTTTCCAGAGATTGTTTGGATTATAAGTCATTGGTTGGGAAACAATACTAAGATTTCTATTATTTTTTCTTATTTTAATCGTTATTTTGATGTTTAATCATTATTAAAAAAATTGTTTAATCGTTATTTTTTTGCGAATGTTATTTTGATGATGATGTTTGATGTTATTTGATGATGATATTGTGATGTTTGATGTTGTTTTGATGATGATGATGTTGTGATGTAAAAAAAGGACTAAATGGTTTATAAAAAAACACTCAGGACTAGATAGAGCAACATTTTCCAATATGGGATTTGTGAGTAATTTTTTCTTTTTTTTTACTTTTTAGATACACCAAACATAACTACACCTAAAAAGTAAAAAAAATTGTAAAAAAAAATCTTTTAAACATTCATTAAATACCAAAAATACAAAAAAATATAAGAATTCAGTACATTTTTTGTATTTTTATGTATTTATTAATTTTTAAAAATAAATTTTCACAAATTTTTTACTTTTTAGATACATCTAAGTAAGGTGCATTTAAAAAAGTAAAAAAAATGTTTAAAATTTTAAAAATATTCACTAAAAACAAAAAAAATACGAAAACCAAAAAATTCGTTTTCAAAAAATTTAATCTAGAAAACTCAAACCAAACACACTGATTGGGACCCCAAAAATAAAATAAATAAATTTATAATTTAAAATTCATACATAATAATGACTTGTTAAGGCTTATTTTGGCAATACGATTATAAATTAATTTTTGGTTTTTTAATTTTTATAAGTTATAATATCTCTATATTTTTTTATGTATTTTTTTTTTAAAATTTAAAAAATCAAAAAACTACTTACTTTCTAAAATAGACCAAAGTTCTCGACATATAATTTTAACGATTTTGTTAATTTGTGCTTTTAGATCTTCGTTTAGAAAGAGAGTTTTAGTCAAAAATCAAAAAATCATTAAAAGTTAAATTTTTTTAAAATTAAAATGTTTAGCATGTATTTAAAAATTTTGACTTATACCACTATAAAAGGATTAATTAACCTTTTATGTTAATTTTTTTTCATACAACTAAAATAAAGATAAAATGAGAATCTCAGGCAAAAAATCAAAATATCATATCAGCCTTTTATGTTTTTCTATACAACTATAAAAGTCATAAAAAAATTATTCTCAAACACATTTTTTCATCTCATAAAAAATTTAAAAAAAAAAACACCAAAAAAAAACTTCTTCCCACACTAGTTAGTCCTAAGAAAATTTAAAGATACAAGTCTGGATAGCAAGTATTCTAAGCCCTCGTTTGAGAACAGACTATTTTAGTAATTTTTTAACTTTTTACGAAAAGATATGTAGAAAAATAAAGAGATTGATGCGACAATTTATAGTGACTTTTTGATTTTTTAGCTAAAATGTATAATTGACAAATGCAGCCCTAGGATATAAGAGAATTAAAAAAAATTAGACCAAAATCCATTTTACCTCTCATACTTTGAAGTAATAGCACTTTATCGATTCAAATATAATCAGAAAACTCTCATATGATTTTGAACAAATAGCTGTCTCAGAGAGGTGGAGGTTGTTGATATGCATTGCAGAGAGAATATGAAGAGTTCAAATGGCTGTCCAAGAGAGGTAGAGTCGATGATGGGGCTTCTATGTTGGTTTGGAGAGAATTCTCTACTTTGGACTAGAGAAATTTAAAGCTAAATGGTTGTTGTTGTTGAAGGCAGAGCAAATGTTAAACAAATCAGAGAAAATTATAAGTAAATTAGAGAAAATTTCTTTGGTTTGAAGAGAATTTCTTTGGTTTTGATTAAATTTTTTTGGGTTAGATCAGAGAATTTATTTGGATTGAATTTTCTCTGGTTTAGATTGAATTTTTTTTTGTTTGGACTGGAGAATTTCTCTTGATTGAATTTTCTATTATTTGATTTGAAGTACCTTAGACATTATGAAAATATTGAATGCTTTTTATGTTATAAAATCTTAATACTAGGGATCTCAAAAAAATCCCCATAATATAATTCCTTTTGAGAAAATTATCACCAAATTTATTTAGATGATTTTTTATTAAGGACTATTTTAAGAAGATGGTTATAGTCAGCTTTTTGATTAAAAACTAATTAAAAATTAATTATAATCAATTTTTTATAAGAGAGAAATCTATACTATATATTAAGCAAAAGGGTCTTTTAAACCCCAAGGCTTGTGGAACCTCCAACATGCCAATCCTAATTTTTTAATTTTTTATTTAAAAAAAAAAAATTGACTTGGTGATTGGTTCAAAGATTATAATAATTACACTATTGAATAACGCAATAAATGAAATCCTAATTTCCTTACTTTTTACATCCCCAAGAGACCCATGTAATTATTGTGTAAATGGCTCTTAATTTTTTTCCCTCTTAATTTTTTTGTTTTGTTTTTTGAAAAAAAAATAAAATAAACACTTATTAAATTCTTTCAAACTCCTTGGTCAAACCCCATGTATTTAATTTATATTCAAAGATTATAATAATTACACTATTGAATAACGCAATAAATAAAATCCTAATTTCTTTACTTTTTGCATCTCCAAAAGACCCATGTAATTATTGTGTAAATGGCTCTTAATTTTTTTCCCTCTTAAACCCCATGTATTTAATTTATATTCAAAGATTATAATAATTACACTATTGAATAACGCAATAAATAAAATCCTAATTTCTTTACTTTTTGCATCCCCAAGAGACCCATGTAATTATTGTGTAAATGGCTCTTAATTTTTTTTCCCTCTTAATTTTTTTGTTTTGTTTTTTGAAAAAAAAAAAAAAACACTTATTAAATTCTTTCAAACTCCTCGGTCAAACCCCATGTATTTAATTTATATATTAAAAAAATTAAAACAAATATAAATATCTATAATTATTCCGTACATAACACAGGTAATAGGCTAGTAAATTATAATCTAAAAACCCACTTCTCAAAAACTCCTAAATTGAGGTGGGTTCCATCAAATTTGTGCTTTTTCATTGTTGTCGGTAGAATAGCCCTTTCCTTTTAGCCTATTCGTAAGGTGGTGTTTCAGATTTAATTTTTAATTTTTTAACAAAGGAAAAAAATGCTCCACCTAAGATGCAATTTGTCCTTTAATATTCAAGTATTAATTTAATTATGACACTTTTATGTCAGGGAAATAAGTTCTATTTGAGTTTCTAAAATTTGATGATCATGTTTGTTTGTTTGTTTGTTTGTCTGTTTTTTTTTTTGTGGGGGGGGGGGGGGGGGAACATGGTGTTTGGCAAGTTGGATTTTAACCAATTTTTAGTTAAAATTTTTTAAAAAATAAAATAAATTAAAATAGTTAATAAGATAAAATATCACATCAAATTCATCATTATTTTATTTTTCTCTCATAAATATCACATCTAACTATAAAAAATTAAAATAAGTCAAAAACTAAAACAGCAATGCTAAAGACCTCTAAAAATACAACTCTAAACACACCTCTAATGAGGTGGAAAAGAAAAAAAAATAAAAATAAAAATAAGCAAGACACAGGACTGACAGTGGTAGTGGGTGAGACCCACTGCCACATCATTAGTGGTACCTCTAATTAGAGGTCCCAAGCATTTTTCAAACTAAAATAAACTATTAAAATAATAACTTTTCAAACACCCACGCAATGCAAATAGAGCGGGACTCAAAAAAAAAAACTAACACCCAAGCAATTGCTGAGTGGGGAGGCTTCCATGGACGCTATAAACATACACACACAACATAATCCAAACTTTCCGATGTGTTTGATGATCATATTTAAATTATTACAAAATTTATGAATTTTTTAAAAAATGCTAAATATACGTATTTTTTAATTATTACAATTATGACTCATATTGATGATTTTTTTAAAATTTTTAATTATTAACATATATAAATGAGACACTGTTTATTTTTATGAAAAAAAAGTCATGTTAACACATGATGCAGCAGCATGAAACACTTTTGATTACTTCATAACATTTTCCACTTATTTTTAATTTTTTATACCATTTTAAATTCACTTTTTACACTCTTCTTAACATTTAATAATGTCCATGAATACTTATCAGAAATTGTCTCCGTTTGGCGAAGAACTTTTTTGGGTTTTTTTTGGCTATTTTAGTCACAAAAGACAAAATAGGCTTTTTTAGCCATAAAAAACAAAACATCACATCTAACCCATAATTATTACACTCCTCTCTCACAAAAAAAGTCAAAAAAGCCAAAAAACCCTTCCCAAACCAAACTTTTAAGCCCAGGCTAAAAAAACCAAAAAAGCCAAAAAGCCAAAAAGCCAACCCACTTCCCAAACGGAGGCTAAAATAATTTATACCAATTATGTTTATATACTATTATAAACCTCTACTAGAATTAACACCAAAAAAAAAAAAATCAAATTCTCTAATTTTGGCAAAATTATATTAAACTCTCGTTAAATTTTAATTTACATAATACTCAATACATTGTTTATTATTAGTTCATTAATTGTATGAATAAATTGAAAAGCCAACCAATTATTAAAAAAAGTTAAAGATTTTCTTATTCTTTTATCTTTTATATATTATTTTTTGTAAAAAACAAAAAAAAAAAATCTTCAATATATTAATTTTTTATCTTATATTTTAATAAAAAACATTATTAAAATAATATATATTTGAAGAAGGCGTTACCATTACTTACAAAAAGGTGGTTTGGAATAATCTAAATAAATGTATTTTTTACTTTTTATGAAATATGAGTTGGGTTTGAAGTAATGTGATAGAGAGGTGATGTGACTTAAATAAGATGATGTGACTTAAATAGAATAGTGACTTTTTGATTTTTTAACTTTTTTAAGACACCCTAAGTTTTCGTTTGACATAAGTTAAAATGAGATTTTTTTTAGTTAAAATAGTCACAAAAAGGTAAAATAATTTTTTTAACTCAATAAGGATATAATGTCAGATTCAAATCATAATCATTTTATTTTTTTAATAAAATTCAAAAAAATCTATCCCAAATAAATTTTTTTTAGCTTCAAATTAAAATTAAAACAAATTAAATCCCAAACGAATCCAAAATAATTATATAAAATTTATAAAATTATTTACTATGAGTTTTTAGACTTAGGCCCTTATTTGGGGACTAGCCAGTTTAGTCAAAAAATCAAAAAGTTTTTAAAAAAGTCAAAAAGTCAATAATTCATACCAAAAAATTAAAGATTCTATTTTCTCTTTACTTTTTATATATTTTTTTTATAAAAAACGAAAAAATTATTTTAAATATATTAATTTTTTAATTCATATTTTAATTAAATAATTAAAAAATTATTAAATTAACCTGTTCTAAAAGGGAACTTAAAAGGCGGTTGGTGTAATATTTAAAATGAAAAAGGTGAGGGACGAGACGTCCGTGATGAGATGGACCCGGCCAACACGCGCCTGTCAACATCTCCCCATTTCGCATCTTCCGCATTTTCATTTTCATTTTCATTTATTCTTTAAATAAAAAAGAAAAGTCTCGGATGTGTTTGATTTGTATTTGAAGATAAATTTTTAAAAAAAATTTTAAAGATAGAGTTTAATTTTTTTTTAATTTGTTTGATTATATATTTTAAAAAGAATTTTGAAATTTAAAAATTTAAGATAATTTGATATTTTATTATAATTGAATAGACATGTATAAAAGAAAAATATTAATTAAGAAGGAGAGAAAAGAGTGAAAAACTAATTGATTAATATATAGAAAAAAAAATAATTTAAAAAATTCAAAAGATTTAAATCAAATAAAATTTTAAAATTTTTCTTTAAAAATTATATTTTAAGATACAAACCAAACAAGCTCTGATCTCTCTCTCCTTATTCCCCAATTCTCCACCCCACTATATATACCCATTCCACCTATCTTTCTCTCCACCATATATCTCACTTTTTTCTCTCTCCTATACGTTTTGTCAACTAAACTTCTCTCTCTCCATTCTCAAACAAATTAATTACATTCTCTCTTTGTTTTCTCACCCTCCATCTCCATCTTCTCTCCCTAGAAAATTTTTCATCTAACCTTCTCATCTCCCAAGTCCCCTCCCCTCTCATCACCCAACACCTACCCCACCATTTCAAATCTCTGTCTCTCACAACTAACCTCAACCCTCCTAATCTTTTTTTTCCCCCTCAAACCCTAACCCTATAAAAACGTCACTCTTCTGAATTCCAGACTACAAATCTTTTCCATTTTCTCTCTCTAGGGTTACCACTTTCTGACACTGGAAACGTTTTCATAATGGAGGATCTGAAGAACGAAAACGACGGGAAGAAGCGTGCCCGGGACGACTCGGATTTTGACTCGCCTGACGAGGAACGAGTCGAGAACAAGAAGGCCAAGGGGGACTCGGAGTTTGACTCGGACGAGTTTGACCGATTTGACTCGGCCGAGTCGGAGCCGAACTCGCCCGAGTTGAGCCGGATCCCGGATGACATCCTGGATATCCTCGACGAGCCTGACTCGGTGGTGACGGACTCTGACCCGGCGATTCAGGATCTCGACTCGGTCATCAAAAGCTTCGAAGAAGAGATCCTCCACCACTCTCTTCCGCCCCCGGACGAGATTCCGGCGGCTTTATCAGATTCCGGCGAGTCTCAGCCGGACCTCGGGTACCTTCTGGAAGCTTCTGACGACGAGCTCGGCCTGCCTCCGACTGTTTCTCCATCGGAAACGAAGATCGAATCGATCGATTTGGGGAATATGAACCCTGAGGCCGAGGCATTGGGATTCGAGAACGAGTTTCCGAGTTACGACTCGTTCGGGTTCGGAATCGGCGAAGAAACTGAGTTCAGCAACGGTGAGTTCGTGACGGTTGGTGGGTTGTTTGACTATGACTCGGCGGAGTTTTCGGAGTTTTTGTATGCCCGGTAGAAATTTGTTTTTTAAATGTAAAAGTTACGAAAAGGTTCGGATCTTGGGCGGTTTTGGTTGGGCCCAACCCGATTTGTTTTATGTTTATACACAGTATGTAAATTTGAAGTAGAAAAAAGGATTCAATTTGTGTGAAGAAATTTTTATGTTCGTTTTAAAGCTAGGGGTGTGGATCATTTGATAGGGAGAGATTTATTTTATTGATAAATTTTAACTGGGGTGTGGATCATTTGATAGGGAGAGATTTATTGGTAATTTTTTTTTAGTTAAATAAATTACACCCACAACTTCTGGTTTTTTAACAAAGTAAAGTAATTTCCATAAATGTAAAAGGTGGGTTCAGTTTGGATTTCGGAGATAAATTTTTTTTAAAAAAATTGTGGAGAAAGTTTTGAACATTTTTTTTTATTTGTTTGGTAGTATATTTTGAAAATAATTTTAGAACATGAGAGTTTGAAATGATTTGATATTTTATTATAATTGAGTAGATATGTGTGTGAGAGAAAGAAGGAGAGAAAAAATGATTGATTGATGTATAAGAGAGAAAGTGATTTTGAATTTTTTTTTATAAAATTTATTACAAACCAAATAAAATGTTGAATTTTTTTTTTTCTAAAATTACTCTCTAAGCAAACCAAACAATTCTAAAAGTTTTAATATAAGATTAGACAATTGTTTGTTAGTCATTTCAAAGGTTAATTTATATAATAGCATTTTTTTTAATTATTGGCGAGTCTCTGTTAATTCGTTTCATTTACAAGCTTAAGCCGTTACTAACGGTTCATCAAATTTGACATTAAATTTAAATTTTGGTAAAAAAAGTCACTGTTTGTACCAAATCGGTATCAAATTGAGAATTCATTAAAATTTTTATCAAAGTGAGAACAGTCAACAGTTTTTACCATTTCACTGTGCATGACCATTGGGGAGAGTAACCGGTCCATCAGCCGGTTGACCAACCGGTCCACCGGTTTTCTTGCAAAAATTTTGGTTCAAACAGGTCAAAAGGTTCAAAGAGGTAAAAAAAAAAAAAATATGCCTTACCGGTCGACCAACCGGTCGACCCCTGTTTTGATGCTCCACCATTGGAGCACCCTGTATCAATATGAGGAAATGGTTCTTTTTTAATTGAAATTTAGTGAAAATTTTGATAAATAATTGGAGATGCTCTTAGACATTTTGATCTTTTCAAATGTAAAAATTAATACTGCAATTTGAATTTGAGCTTGGTCTGAATAGTTCAAAATTTATTTTGTCGGTCATTAGTTATTCATCCGGTTGGATGTTCGATAAAAAAACCGATAAAATAATAATCGCAATAGACAAGTATTTTATTCGAGCAGTTGATAAGTACCAATTTGGACCATTTAAGTTCCTCCTTTTTGAGTTACAAGACATTTTTCTATAAAAATGCATCATTATTTTTGTATAATTTTTAAAAATTGAGGAATTAATACACACGAATTTATAAATGAGGGGATAAAAAATATTCGCTAATAGGAATTGATGTAATTGATTCTTGTATCAATTAAAAAATAATATTATTTTTATTTGTCTTTTTCTTTTCCACTAACACGTGTTTGAATTGTCATAATCATATTGTAGTGGAAATTCAGATTGATAGGGGAACATTAAATGGATCCTTGTGCCATTTTGGGAACATGGTAAAAAGTCACGTTTTTGGACAAAATATCTAAAAATGTGGCTGTCAAAAACGCCAGAAAAGTCATTTGGCAAGTGTCAAAAACGCAGCCGTAAAATTACAAATTAGGGCCTATGAAAAAAAAATAAAAAAATAAATCTTTTATGTTGGATAAGGGTATTTTGGTCATTTTAATTTGATTTGACACCATAAATAAATATTAAACTAAAAAGCAAAAAGTCAACTTTTTACCAACTTTCCAAATCACTTCTAAAAAAGCCAAAAAACTTGGTAAAAAGTCAAAAACCAACTTTTTACCAACTTCCCAAAACAACCCATTGTGTGATTGATAGAATGGATCATTGAATTAGGATTAAACTTGAGTATTATTTGACATCTCCTAAAGCAGCTTATTTTTCATTTTTATCTTTATTTTTTTGAATAATATCACATTTTTTTTTACATATTTTTTTTATAAAAAATTTAAAAATATATTTATTTATATTATTTCAAACACTCTCTTGTTACATTCAAAGTATAATCATTTTATTTTTTCTCTCATAAGAATAAAAAAATTTCAAAAATTCATCTCAAAAAAGACTTTTTAACTCTAAGATAAAAATAGACAAAAAATTAATCCACATCGGAAATCAACCCCGTTTGTAAGGGTCCATTTTCAACGTAAATTCTAATTTGTCACTGTACTTTTTGTGATTCATTTTGTATGTTAATTATTTGTTTTTAACATTATGATAATAGATGATTTACAAAAAAAAAAAAAAAAAAAAAAAATGCAATTAAAAGCTTTGGTAGAGAGATTCAAATAGCATTTGGTTTACTTTTTAAATCATGATTTTATTTTTAAATTATAATTTGGATAAATATGTTAACCAAACATTTTTAAAATATAATTCAAAGCCTCCGTTTGGGAAGCCAAAAAGCCAGGCTTTTTGGCTATTTTAGCTACAAAAAACAAAATAAGCTTTTTTAGCCACAAAAAATAAAACATCACATCCAACCCATAATCATTACACTCCTCTCTCACAAAAAAAGTCAAAAAAGTCAAAAAGCCAAAAAGCCCTTCCCAAACCAAACTTTTAAGCCCAGGCTAAAATAGCCAAAAAAGCCAAAAAGCCAAAAAGCCAACCCACTTCCCAAACGGAGGCAAAATTACTTCAAAACTTCTTTTCTCTTTTATTATTATTATTATCATTATTAATTAATCATTTTTTATCTATCATTTCACATTCTATATATCAATCAATCAAAAAAAAATTACAAAACATTCCAAAACTATTCTTAAAACTTATAACCATACACATTTTCAACTTTGAAGTTTTATTTTAACAGTTTATTTTTCAAAATACAGCTCAACCCTCAAATCTCAATTTAAAAACTAAACTAAACGGAACCTCACTTTTTAAAATAGGAACCGACTTCTCCACTCCACAAGAGAGATTCGAAAATCTAAATTGGAGGATATTATTTTGGTATGTGAGAGTTACTGTGTATCATATTTTGCTGATTCAATTTATTTATTTTGTAAAATATTACATGTATACTATTTTTAAAAAAAATTAGTTCGATTTAATAATTATAACATTTTTATTTTATTTGATAATCAAATCGATTTAATTTTTTCTTGGGTATAATATATGTTCTATAAAATGAACAATTTAAATTATCAAAATGAGACATAGAGAGTTGTACGGATCTAAACAATACCCTCCAATTCAACCTTTTAAATCAAATCTCAATCTATTATTACACTCATTGTTTGACAAGTGGCTTTTTTAGTCAAAAAGTCACTAAAAAAATCAAAAAGCCAACAACCCATAACAAAAAGTCAAAAAATTTCTTTTCTCTCTACTTTTTGCACATCTTTTTATAAAAAGTTAAAAAGCCATCCCAAACATACCAGTTTTTTTTAGTTTATATTTTAGCCAAATAGCTAAAAAATTACTAAATTAATCTGTTTCCAAACGAGGCCTTATTGTGACTTGTAAAATTTTATTACTGTTTTAATAATAATGAAATGACTTTTTTTATTTAAAAAAAATAAATAGAGGTAGCAAAATCAACGTCGGTATGAATATATCTTCGTCAAAATAGGTGAGTTTGTGATGCCAGAAAGGTAAATGGAAATAAATAATTTATTTATGCCAGTGAAATTAGAAAGTGATAAGCTATCTGTTCAAGCATACAAGCCACAATCAGAGCTGCAGTGCAAACCTCAACAGCACAAAGCACAGCAGTTCAATTCACAAGTGCTGGCTCAGTATTTGACTGTGACTTCATGTGCATCACAAGCATGTGTGATTAGAAAACCAGTTTGTTGGTTAGTATCAGAGTTAGTTAGTCAGAGAATTAGCGAGTCTGTTCCTATGCACCATTTCTCCAGGGTTGTTTGAGATGTCTTAAATAAGTGTACTTTTTGATTTTTTAAATTAAAAAGTTGAGAAAAAAAATATGGTTGTTTGGGTTAATTTTTTGACTTTTTATAGAAAAATGTGTATTAAAAAATTATATAAATTAGTGTGTAGGAGAAAATTAGGATTGGGAGTTGTACAGCCGTAATTTTTGACTTTTGGTGAATAGTGATAGCTTTTTAACTTTTTGAGTAACTTTCTGACTTTTTGATCACATGCCAAACTTGGCCTAAATATCTGTAATCATTCAATTGTTCTTTACGAAAAGATATGGATTTGTAATTTTCAATAAAAAGGAAATAGCCAGAATAAGCAAAAAAAAAAGAGGAGTAATGTTAGAGATTGATAATTTGAATTTTTAAATTGGCGCTAGCTTCCCTTCAGTCTCAGATCGGATTGAAAGGTGTTGTTGGATCTATGGGGGCTCACCACAGGTTTCATTTCGATAATTTAAACCGTTGAATGTGTAGAACTCGTCGAGTACTATATGCTTGTAAAAAATTATATTGATCGGATATCGATAGCTACGTGATCAAATCCGTTTTATATAAAATAAATAAATGGTTGACAAAAAACTAATCCGATGAGATAGCTATCGATATCCAATTAACGTGATTTTTTACAGACATATAATATTCGACAAATTCTACATATTGAACAGTTCGAATTATCAAAACGGGACTCGTGGGCCCCCACGGCCCCAACGGCACCCTTCAGTCCGATCTGAGACTAGAGGGAAGCCAGGTCCTTTTAAATTTACCTACAACGATGTGATAAGAAAGATAGACCTTACCCAATTGAATATATGACAAATCAAAAATTGACATATATTATGCTACAATATTATGAATCAAATTATATGAGGTTTTTTGTAGGTCTTCCTTTTTCTAAAGTTATGAGTAGTAATGTTATAGTAATGTGGGTGTTTGGAAAATAAGTTTTTATGTAGGTTTTTTTAGTTGTAGAATATTATTGGATAAAAAATTTTTAGTGTTTGGGAAGATAGTTGGGTTTTTTTGTGGTTGGATGTGATGTTTGTGAGAGAAAAAGTGAAATGATTATGGGGTTGGATGTGATATTTTGTTTGGATGTGTTTTTTTAAGTTTTGCAAAACTTGTCTTTTAGTGAAAAAATGAGAAAAAAATTTGGGAACCAAGTTCCCAAAAAAATTTGGTAAAAAATGAGAATTTTTTTTTTGTTATGACGTTTTATAGTAAAAATTATGATTTTTGTGATAAAAAAAATGATGATATTTTGTAGGGAAATTCTACTATGCACATCCCATGAAAAGAGTGTATCATATGCACCTCTTCTTTAAATATGACACTATTTTAGTTATGACTCATAAAATTAGCTTGTTTTGTTTGGATTTTTAGGATTTGCTTTTCAGAAAATTGAAATTTTTTATTTTTCATATTTTTTTGTTTTTACTGAATTTTTTAAAAATATTCTAAGAAATTTTTTAAAATTTTTTTAGATACACCTAACATAAATACACCTAAAAAGTATAATATTTGTGAAAAACATATTTAGAAAATTCAGTAAATATCAAAAATACAAAAAAAATATATATATACTATAATTTAGTATATTTTTTGTATTCTTGTGTATTTATTATTTTTTACAAATATTTTACTTTTTAGTTACATCTAAATAAGGTGCATCTAAAAAAATAAAAAAATTGTTTAAAATTTTAAAAATATTCATTAAAAATAAAAAAATACAAAAAATAAAAAACTCAATTTACAGAAAATTAAATTAAAAAAATTGAAACCAAATACATTGATTGGTTATATTTCATGTAATATTTGGTTATGACTTTTTTTTGTGATATGACTCAAAAAGTGTAAAATTATATCATTTTTTCTTTAATTATAAAGTGCATATAGTACACATCATTCGAGGACATGTGCCATAGTCTTTTCTTATTTTGTAACTTATGGTATGAAATTTTGTCAAAATATTATGACCGACATATCATAAGCACCTATTTTAGGATGAACAATGGTCTAGTTTGTAACCTTTTTTTTCAAGTTAAAATCTATTAATCAAAAAGTAAAAATTAAAAGCACTTTTTTTTAGTTCCTAAATAATTAATTTTTTCCAGCTTATTAAGTTATTTCTATCTAATAAGCCATAAACAAAATCTATACCAAATAGTCGGGTATAAACTCTCAAATTAAAATAAATTATACTCACATCTTAAAATTTATATCAAACAACCCAATTGCAACCTCTCCCAAAAAGAAAAGCGTCTTGCTAATGACAATCAGTCTTTAAGAATTATAAAATGACAATATTTATCAGTCCAATACTTTTTCACATATTTCAAAATAGTTTTATATATTTTTATATAAGTTTTACATTTTTGTTTGGATTCCATTTCAGCCTCTATCCATTTTATAGTTTGTAGGCTCATTACTCATATATTTTATCATAATAATATTGAAAAGAATAAATAATTTATTTACTCATGTGATACAAATGGTTCATTTTAAAAATTATAGTTATAACACGTAATAATGTTTTATCGGATCAATTAGTTTCATTTCAGTTGCACAATCACCACCTGCTCTTGAGATAAGACAAGATTGAAATTTAAAAAAAATAAAATAAAATCAATTCACTCAAAAAATAACTAGAAATTAATTTAAAATTTTAAAACTAAAGTATATATTTAAAGTTGTTGTAAGACTATACCCGAAGCTCATTCTAGAGCTTTGATCAAGAGGTGGTGTTACAAACAACTGATCACAACAAGCAAATCTCAGTCCCATTTTATTGACCCAATCTTTGACTATATTACACAATTTTTTGATGGTACACATTACAATTTTCAATAGGATCAATACACTTTTTGCATAAGAAGTCTACTGTTTTAAACTAATCAAATGTTATGTTTTGTTTACGGAAATTCCTTCGGCACGGAGATATATTACGTATTTTTGTAACAAATATTATGTAATCTTAGATAACATTGTTATACAGATAGGGTTAACCCTAAATCTTGCATCAAGTCTTTATTGATACATCTTGTGTCTCTTTTGCATAACAAGAAAGCTATGACAATGGTTATGTAACAATTGGACGGTTGATTTTAGTCAAATTGTTTTATTTAGATCTTCAAATAAGTGATTTTGTCATTTATGAAAAGTTTTATTTTAGCAATAACTTTAGTTTGGAATGTCTATTTTTAGCACAGTCTCTTGACATGTTTATAATGTTTTTTAGTGTTCAAATGAAAAATTACTAATCTCTTAATTTTGTCCCAATTCTACCTCCAATGATGTGGAATTAGGAGGGCTGTAGATGAAAGAGAGAGGAGTGTGGATTAGTTTCATATGGGTTTTAGCCACGTCATTGGGATGAAATTAGAGGCTTAAATTAGGAGATGTAGCGGGACTGGTATTCAAATTTGGGTTTAACTCAAATTCGCTAAATTTGAAATTTTTTGGTTAGTGCTTTGAACTTTTGATCAATATTATTATTATTTTTTTCTTTTGAGAATTCATCTTTTCCTAGTGAATTCAAACTATTCGTCATCAATTAGAACGACATCTAATCCCAAATGATAATTCTGTTGCGACAATAAAACTAGATATCACAATACTCAATGCAATACTTTCTCTAAGAGAAACCAAATTATAGCCTCCACCACCACTGCCGCCGCCACCACCACCAAGTGCCCTTCCATCTTCAACTTTGCACTGCCACTATGGCCGAACCTAAGCCCATGATAGTGGGTCTCGGTGCCACCGTAACTGTAGGAGAAGCTTTTTTTTTTTTTGGGTAGGAAACTGTAGGAGAAGCTGAATTCCATGAAAAACATATTATGAAATTAAACAGTGTATTGTAGATATGGTCAATAAAAAACAGTTATAATATAACAATCAAATTTGATCAATATTTGGCTTAAAAAACTATTTGGTTTTGAATTCTTAATTCATTTTTTTAGTGAAATTTTTTAATATTTTAGTCATTTTTTTGGAAGCACCTAATTTAGATGTACTTAAAATGTAAGATATTTGTTAAGAAATTTTTAAAAAATTCAATAAATACAAAAAAGAAATATGAAAATGTATTGAAGTTTTGTATTCTTATGTATTTTTTAGTATTTAGTGTATAAAAATATTCACAAAGTTTGTACTTTTTAAGCTTATATCTAGATTAAGTGGATATAAAAAGTTTATAATAATAATAACTGAAATATTAAAAAAGTTCACAAAAAATTAAAAGAAGTACAGATTAAAAACTCAAAAAGAAAAAAATTTGAAAACTCAAAACCAAATGGAATGCAAGTTTTTGTCTTTGTACTTTTATGAGTGGGACAAAGTCTTGTGTTTTTAAGAAGGAAAACGTGTAAAGTTCACAATTTATTTTTTTTATTTTTTATTTTTTTTTGGTAAACTGGAAGTTCACAATTTATTTGCTTACTCGTTTTCAACAATAAATAAATAAATAAAGGAATTCGAAATCTTTCATCACTTCGATCAGACACAAGTGATTATTGATGTTTTTATTTTTTAAACCATTATGCCTTCGTTTGGGATGTGGGTTAGCTTTTTAGTTTTTTAGATATTTTAGCTGGAGGTAAAAAAGTCTCGTTTGGGATGAATTTTTTGATTTTTTTGACTTTTGTGAAAGAAAAAAATAAAATAATTATAGTTTAGATGTGACATTTTATCTTATTGATTTTTTAAATTTATTTTGTCTTTTATGACTATTTTAGTCCAAGAAAAGATGCCAAACATAGCCTATTAGCTCTGTGATGAATGAAGAAATAAAGTAAAAGAGTTTTACGAGATGAGAGAAGTTTGCATAGCAGCAATAGTGGAATTAGTATTCGTCCCAAATGAAACTTGAGAAGCAGGTGAAATTTGAACCAAATGCATCCCTTGTAACCATGGTTTTAAACAGCGGTATTGAATAACGTATCAATATTAATGATACGATCAAATATTAGTTTATGTTGGACAATAACGATCAGTATATTAATAAATAACGGATATTGAAAATCTCAAATACTGATACATATCGGCCGATACACAAGACATAGGTTAAGCATCATGATTAGGACATACAAGATTAATTAGTTTTTCCAAATTTTTGTTTTATTAAAATTTATTTCTTCCCATCATGAACACTTTTTTATCTCTGTTATATTGAATTGATTATTGGTCATTATGAACTATTTCTTGTGTGAATTGTTGAATTTATAGATATGTATTGTTACAATATAATTATCCAATTTAATATAATTCTCCTTATAGATATGTATTGTTACAAGAAAAATGATTTAGACCTCTAAAAAGAGAGCTCTAAAGGACCTCTAATTTGTCTTTTTCTTCCCCTCATTTTGTCTTTACCTCACTGTTTTTTTTTTTTATAAGGCAGCCAGCTCATTAGAGCTGCTACAGTGCAGCTCTAATTAGAGCTCTGTAGCAGCTCCGTTGTTACAATATAATCATCCAATTTAATATAATTCTCCTTAATCTCTTACTTAAAAACAAATAAAAAAAATGGTGATAGGATTCTCAAACTTGTGGCCAATTCGGATTATGAAGTTTGCCCCTCTTGCTTTCTTTATTTGCAGTGCCTACGGCCCTCTTTTTAGGGCATTTATGCTTTTCTCCTGGTCAGACTTCAATAATAAGTAAAGGTAAAGTTTGGTGACCCATCTATTTGGTTGTGTTTTGATTTTCTTTTCGTTTTATATTTTTATTTTTGTGCAAAAAAAAAAAAAAAAGTTCTCGAAATTATATCCTTTTTTTGTTTTGAAAATTTGAAAATAACTTTTTGATATTTCTTAAAAAGTGAGCCATTTTTAAGAAAAATTCTTGAAAATAGTTTTTGAAAATAATTCACCAAACAAAGGTTTTTTCAAAAAAAAATAAAAAATGAAAACACAACCAATGACCCTTCACTTGGTGCTATTTGCAGCTCAGCTATGAACTAGATCATGAATTCCCCACATAATATATGAGTTTACTAATGAATTGAGAACCACAAGAGCTAAGGAAATATCTAGTACTAAATGAAACCTTCATCACACATTTTTTTTAATGAAGTGACCAATTCAAAAAATAAAAATAAATTAAAAAAAGCAAGGAAGAAATGTGGGACTCTTTATGCAATGAAGCATCTTTATCAAGTTCAATTGACCTACTACTTTCTCTTTATAATCAATTATAGGTAGCCTACAACTTTAGTGAACATGATGGTATTTCTCAACCATAATAGGTTATATTGTTTAAAGGTCCACGTTAATAGTTACAAGATTTTTTGTTTTTAAAATTTCTTGTCTCCTGTCTCAAATTATTAATATCCATTTGATCATGTTAAATCTTGTCTTAAGATTATTGCATTTTGAAATTTTTAGTGATCTAGAAGTTACTAGTATTTTGTGACGGAAACATAAAGATTTAGGAATAGAGAATCATTAGCGAAGGGTGCGTGACACCCTCTTCTTTATTAGTAGGTAATGGACGAACAATGAACTCAACCTCGGATTCAAGCATTGCTTTTTCTACATCTAGCTTTTCTTTGCAATTTGCATTAAAGAAGTGCTCAACAGTCATGACTTCTCTGATTTCATGGGCTAAGAAGGAGATAGCTCAACTCAAAACCCACAAGTCTCCCAAGGTAATTGTTGTCTCTCTTAATTATATTCTTAATACATTCTTTCACGATAAGCAAGTTAAACATGTGCAAATATTTTTAAATAATAAATAAACGATGCTTGCATATGAGATATACTATATGAAATTATTGATTGCCATCTCATCCAAGAGTGTGAGCTATTAGAGAAGAATAATTTTTTTATTTATATTGTAAACATATCTTAGAAAGAGAGTATTGAAAGATAATAGTTTAGTGACTCATGGATATGGTTTTTACTATGCAAATTATGAGGAAAATGCAAAGTTGATGAAAAAAAAATTTTGATTTGGGTAATTGAAACAGGTACAGGAAGTGGTTATTGAAGCTGATGTACAGTGCATTGAGTGCCAAAAGAGGCTAGCTGATGCAATTTCAAGAATGCTTGGTAAAATCTTATATGCAATGTTATTGAGTTAGAAAAGTAATTAAGAAATTTTTTTTTTTTATTGATGATACTGAAATCCATCTGATTCGATCTTGACATCATAATTTGCCATAGAAGAAAAGAAAGAGTGAGTCTTGGTGAGCACTGGTGTCGTGCCGGCCAAGGCCCAGCCGATGCTTAAATCAGTTCAGTTGTGAAATAATATTGTAGGGAGTGACAAAGGGATTTGGGATTTAGGATTTAGAGAATTACTTACCTTATATCTATCCTATCTTTATCTTTTATAAAATCTTTAATATAGGCCACTTAGGTGTGATGGGTCCCATGTGCCGTGGCGTGCATATATGATTGGGCTCAGCCCGAAGCCCTCCTAGCCTAATCAATTATATATCCATAAAAGATATAGACCAAATTTATTATAAGTGTGACTCACATCACATTAAATTTTATAAAGTCTTTAATATGGGCCACTTCACTGTCATGGGTCCCATGTGGCGTGGCGTGCATATATGATTGGACTCAGCCCGAAGGCCCTCCTATACCCATAAAAGATGTAGACCAAATTTATTATGAACGTGACTCACATCACATTAAATTTTATAGAGTCTTTAATATGGGCCACTTAGCTGTCATGGGCTCCATGTGGTGTGGCGTGCATGTATGATTAGGCTCAGCCCGAAGGCCCTCATAGCCTAATCAATTATATATCCATTAAAGATGTAGACTAAATTTATTATAAACGTGACTCACATCACATTAATTAAATCTATATCATACATTTCATTTTTTGAACTCTTTTCGTGCTATTTTTTTCAACTCTATAGCTTTCACCACCCTCGAATGCATATATTGATCAAGGTCTATATTAATTAATCAATTAAATGGAAATTACTTGACATCTTCAAAGTAACTGAATCATATTTAATTTTGATTTCAGCAGATACAGCAGAGTCCATGGTTGTACATGTATCAGAGAAGAAGGTGACACTCACTCGCAAATCGCAGTAGAAAAATGTAATTTACGTTCAAATTCTGCAGAATTTTGCATTTTTTCTTCATATAGTTGCTTTCACTCTGAAATTTTACTTCAGAAATTCAGCAACTTTTATTCAATGTATATCTTCATATAGAGTTGCTTTCAGTCTGATATTAGTTAAAATGGATGAATATGTGTAAGAGGCCTATTTTCCAGGAAAATGAATTTCCTGGAAAAAACTGTACAAGTTGATGCCAACTTCCCATCAAAGTGGGAGAGGCACCTAACAATGAGATTGGGTCATGATTTCAATTTTTACCATGAAGCAGAATATAATAGAGAGAATTTTTCAATTTGAAGAATAAAAAATTCCAGAATATATGTCGATATTCAATTTTTTTGGCAACGGATTCCTGTATAGTGGATGGAATTCAAATCCTGAAATTTGTATCACAGTAATTCTCATGTTTGGCAACAATTTTTTTGGGTTTTTTTATTTTATTTTTTCCACTAAAAGACAAAATTTTTGTAAAATAAAAAAAAATAGATCCAAACAAAATATCACATCAAATCCCAAAATCATTTCACTTTTTTTCTCACAAATATCACATCCAACCACAAAAAAACCTAATTATCTTTTCAAACACAAAAAAAAATTTCTTTAATCCTGCACTAAACAATTAGCACATGTTTTAATCCTGCACTAAATGATTGTGGACCAGAGCTCCGCGCCCGACTAGACTATCTAAGAATCGACATTGTATGGTGGATGGAATTTTAATCCTGGTGTTCGTGTGGCAATAATTTTCATATTATCATTGAGCTCAAGATCCATTGCACATGTTTCATCATTAGAAAACAGGAGAGAAAATTGGAAATCTTGAGGAGAATTTCTTGGTTACAAAAGAGAACGAAAGTTTCTTTCTGATGTATCCAAAAAAAAAAAAAAAAAGATAAAGAAAGTTATATAATCATATTTGGTTTATGGCATTTTTCTCAACCAAAAAAAAAAAAAGAGACAAAGTTTGATAGTTGTGCGTACCGAATACTGCACTAAATGATTGTGGACCAGAGCTCCGCGCCCGACTAGACTATCTAAGAATCGAGACCCTGCGACAGTGAGCGCCGTTAGAGCTGCTCAGCCGAAGTTGGCCGGATAACTCCTCCGGTGTGAGAGTAAGTGATCGGAAAAGATGGAATGTTCTCTCTAAGTGCAGAGAGATGTGTTCAAGTGAGTATATTATAGCTCAATTTTGTTACCTTCAATGTGAAGTCTTTGTAGTTTATATAGAACTCCTTATTTGTTTCCCAAGATGATTTCATGAGACTTTGGTGTTGCCATGCTCCCTTTAACATTGCTCAAGGTAGGGGAGCACGAGGTACTTGACAATGGATGTATATACTTGTTGTATTCATGCTGATAATAGACCACATTTCCCTGATCAACCATTTCCGTGATTCTAGGGGAAGAGGACCAATTAAGGTGGCAGCCTGCACATGCATACATTTATAGCTTCTACGTTTTTCTGAGAGGTTTCCTCAGCTCGGTATCATTGTGTCTCGGCTCGGCCCTTTGTGAGACTGCTTATAGAGATGGGCTGGCCCATTTAGATATCTTTGTGTGGGCTCGGCCCACTTTGGTTTTGGTGATGGGTTCAGCCCATCAATTCGGTCCAAAGATTGAGTCTTGTAGCTCGGCCCAGCCCAGCATCACAGCTAGACTGACCTTTCCACTGCAAGTTGGGTCCAAGTGCTTGAGGACTTAGGGTGGACTGTTGATCATGAAGTTGGGCTTGATTGGCTTACCCTCATACTTACCTGACTCACTTGGACTTGGGTTTAAAGGATTGGGCTGGCCCAAGGCTTGGATCCGACTTGTTTATATTTTGCTCCTTCATTTGCCCCCTAGCTCGTGCTAAGGACCCCTTTGGGGGGAGCTACTATCCAGTACCCCAAGCGTCATGTTGCTTCGAATTCGCTCCAGTTTGGCCTTGGTGGTGGTTCGATCCTGACACATGCACTTTGCATGATGACACGTTACGGTGTTGTACTGGTGTGCAGAAGTAATGTGCCGAATCCATACAGAGGGGTATGATTTTGTACCTTTGCGCCAGTTGAGGATAATAATTGCCCTTGGGGTGTCAATTCAAACCCCTTCGTCTATCTCTGAATTTCAGGAAACCCCAAAACCCTTTTCATTCTTCCACCTTGGTCCTGACGGTGCTCTGCCCAGACTCCTGCCGCCATTACTGCCTCGTTCCAGTCTCAAAGATCTCTGTTTGTCGCTGTTCCTTTGTTGAATCTCTATAAGTTCCCTTGAAACCTATCTTTTCTTTTGCTTTTCTATGCTGATCGCCCTCTTTGGCCCTTGGACCATTGTTTTCGGCGACCGGTTCTATCTCTTGCTTACTTGAGTTTTGTCCTTGCCCTACTAGGTCTAGATAATGGGAAAATTTTGGGCGTTGGTGGATACTCCTGAGGCAATGGCCTTGTACTGCCGTGACTATGGTATTCCTAAGGATGTGACCCTTTCGCTGGCGAGAGTTGACGCCAAGTCCATGGGTACTAGAAACGCTATTGCTTTCCCCGTTGCTGCCATTGTTGAAGGAGCGGTCCTGGTTTCCCCTTGATCCCTTAGTACGCCATTTCCTACACCAAGTTCAACTTACCCCTATGCAAGTGTCCGTAAACTTGTTTCGAATCGTCTGTGGTGTTTCCGCTCTTAACAGGTTGTTGGGCCTAAACCTGGACATATGGGACATTCTAGGTTGCTACACCCTTTCATATAATAAAGATCATAGCACCTATTACCTCCGCGTCCATTCGGCTAACTATTACCTTGTCACCGGCTTACCTGATTCTGACAAACACAATGACGATTTCTTACAAGTTGGTGGTAACTGGAAGTTCTCTGTTATGACCGAGTTCCAATCTAAACGATGCCCCAAAAAGATGGTTACCCAGGTCTGAGTCTTATGCCCTAGTATTTTTGTACTTCTATTTTATTTAAATGTTGTTCCAATGTTATTCCTTATCTCTGCAGAGGCTTCCCGTTTTTAGCGTAGGCCGAACGATGAGAACTTTGAGGCAATTAAGGCCATTCTGAGATACAAAAAGAGGTCAGCCCCTGAACTATTGGATTACCAAGCAACATACAAACCATAATCCCGAAAAAAGCAAAACTTGCTGCATCCCTTCTCGATTCTGATACTGAAACTGACACACCTCCTGCTCCTCTAATCGCAAACCGCTGCCGTGCTTGAAGTTTATTTGTTGAGAGGACACCTTCTCCTGCCTCCAGTTTTGTAGGGGGTGGATCAATGTCAAAAAGAAGAGTGTTAGTGGATTTGGAGGCAGAGGCTTTTGGCTCCTCTTCGATTCTGGAGGCTTCTCTAGCCAAGGCCGAGCCAAAGAGCCTTATGGATGTAAAATTGGAGATAGGAGCCTCTTCTGCTGCTACTACCAAACCCGCTGCTTCAATCGCTGAAAGGGCAAAAAAGACAAGGAGGGAGACTGGTAAGGCCATAGTTGGAGAGGCTTCTGAAGATCCTGTTGAGGATGAGTTTTTTGAGAAATGAGAGCCGCCCATGCTTCATCAGGGCAAGCCTATTTCTATTTCTGACTCAGTTGTTGCTTCTAGAGACTTCGCTTTTGATTTAACTAAAACCCTATTGATGCCAGTGGATATGGCAGATCATAACGAACCTCGGGACATCCCCATTTTAAAAGGAACCTTTCAAATGATGACTATTGTGAGTGTTACTTTATTTCTTTTTGTGTTTTTTTCTAGTTTCTATCATTTTCTTTCCTTTGATACCTGTTTATTTGCTGCAATATATCCAAAGGATGCATCTGTCCATCACCCGAGCTGAGGAACTAGAGAAGGCCGTACTGGAGGCCGCTATGAATGCTGATAGATTGACAACAACTTTGTTCCGTTCGAACAAAGTTGTTGTTTATTCTGAGAAGTCCAAGGAAGCTGCTATTGGGGTCTATGCGTAACTCGAAGGGAAAGTGGCTGAGCTAGAGGTGGTTATTGCAGTGATGATTATTGAACGCTCAACTTTTGAGGCCAAGCACTGGCAGTAGGGCTAGGATAAAGCTAGAGCTACTTACAAGGAGGAGGTGCTAGTACTTCGTGACAAGCTCTTTTTGAAGGGCTAGATGAGTGCCTTGGCTGCTGCTTAAATTCCTGAAGACTCCTCTTTGTTTCAGAGTGTTCTAGTTCTCTCAAAGTCCTTGGGTCTGAAGGCAGCTGCCACCCTTGTTACTCCTCTAGCAAGGATTTCCCTAGGAATTGACTCTGCAATCAAGACTCCTGAGAGCGGTGTTGCCAATGAAGCAATAGGTGCTGAAGGGAGTGGGGACTTGGAGACTGAGGCTGTGGGAGATGTGATTAAGGAGGCTCCTGTTTCCCAAGATGTTGGAGCTACCTCCACTTTTCCTTCCCAAGCTGATGTGGACAAAACTGTGAATGATGCCTCTGAAGCTCCTCCTGTTGATGAGAGTTAGAGTGGTTTTCGTTTGAAAAGACTTGAAGTTTGCTCTTTTTTTTTTCTTTTTTTGTTTTTGTTTTTGACACACTGGAGCTCGGTCTTCTTGACGGGTTGCCCCCTTTGATGCTTGTTGAGACAATTTTTCTTTTTATTGCTACTTTTGTGAGGCCAGTTGTGCCTTGGTTGAATGATGGAACTTTTCCTTGTTAATTTTTGTAATTTGATGCTCTGATGCTTTCTTATGCTAATGTTTGTCTTGTCTTTACTGTTTGCCCCCGGTCAAACACTGTTGGAACTGCAGGGCCAAATAGATGCTCGGTCTGGTCATTCGATATGCTTGGCTTGAAATCGAAGGAGAATGTGTTACTTAGGTCCAGGTTGAGTTCGAGAAAAATAATTGTTTGCCCCCACTTGGAGCTAAGTAAGATTGTCATTGTAGATCTTTGCCCTTGGACAGATCTTACTGAAGTCTGTTTCAGCTTGGAAAGCGGGAGTATACTTGAATGAAATGAAAAATATAGAGAAGTTAAGTCTTACTTAGGTCTAGGTTGGTTCTAAAAAACAATTGTTTGCCCCTATCTGGAGCTGAGTAAGATTAATGCTAGGAGTGTGATCCTGAAAGGAGTACCCAAGTCAGTTCCAACTTGTGTTTTGTATGGAGCAGTGCTGAAGTATTGATGTATTTATAGTTAAGAAATTCTGCGATTTCCAAAAAAGAAAATGAATAATGAAAATTCGTTAGTTTGGTTTCCACCAAGCAATTCCACTTGGCTAAGGTCTATTCTAGTTTCCAAACATAATTCCACCAAACAATTCCACTTAGCATGTTTGAGTGCTAATCAAAACTAAATTCCGTTCGGTCGCTCTAAGATGAAGTCTGTTTGGTTAAAATCAAAGGTGAATCCATTTGATTAACACCAGAGCTGAGTCCGTTTGATAATCATCAAAGCTAAAATCCATTTGGTAAACACCAAAGCTCAATCCGTTTGGTAAACACCAAGGCTAAGTTCGTTTGATAGTCATCAAAGCTAAATCTGTTTGGTAAACACCAAAGCTAAATCTGTTTGGTAAACACCAAAGCTAAGTCCGTTTGGTAAACATGCCCTCAGGGCTTGGATGAAAATAATTTGTTCTGACCTCAAAGCTGTATAGGTGTTAAAAACAAAAAGTTCAAAGAAGTGAAGAAACATTTTCATTAAGCAACAGATAAATACTTGTACACTTGATGGACAAATTTGAGGGTCTAGTCTATTGATAGTACTTTTTGAGGTTGGCTACATTCCAGGGTCGAGGTATGGCTTTTCCCTTGAGATTTTCCAGGTTGTATGCTCCATTTCCAGCGACAACTGTAACTTTGTAGGGACCCTCCCAGTTAGGTCCTAACTTCCTTTCGCCAGGCACCTTTTTGTGGTTCCTGACTTTCCTTAGAACCAGCTCTCTTGGTGTGAATTGCTTTGGGAAAACTTTCTTATCAAAACTTTTAATAAGTTGATGCTGATAAGCAACAAGTCTGATCAGTGCTGCTTTTCTTCGACCTTCCACCATGTCTAAGGCTTGTGCAATAGCTTCCTCATTATTTGTGTCTTCAAATAATTCCGATCGGAGGGTTGGGAGACCGACTTCTATTGGAATAACAACTTCCATTCCCTAGGTCAAAGAGTAGGGTGTTTATCCTCTTGAGCGCCGTGCTGTGGTTCGATAGGCCCATAATACATGGGGCAACTCTTCAACCCATTTGCCTTTTGCACTTTCAAGTCATTTTTTTACCCCGTTAATGATGGTCTTGTTTGACGACTTTGCCTGTCCATTGCTCTATGGGTATCCTGGAGAGGAATTCCAATATTCAATCCTGAGATTGGCATAGAACTTCCTGATGTCAAACTGCGTTCCATTGTCTGCAATTAGTACCCGTGGGATGCCAAAACGGACCACGACATTCCTCATAACAAACCGCTTTATGTCTGCTTCTTTGATGCTTGCCAGTGCTTCGATTGCCACCCACTTAATGAAGTAGTCGGTTACAACGATGAAGAAACGTATGTTTCCAGTCCCCCATGCCAAAGGTCCAGCAATGTCCAAGCCCCACTGAGTGAAAAGCCATGGGCTAGTAAGCAGAGTAAGATTTTTGGCTAGCTGATGAATTAGCGAAGCAAATCTTCGACATTTATCACACTTCTACACGTACTGCTGTGCATCCTGCTATATCTGTGGCCACCAATACCCATGAGTGAAGGCACGGTGTGCCAGTGACCTTCTATCAACGTGGCTTCTACAAATCCCCTTGTGAATTTCATAGAGAACATCCTCGACTAGATTTGGATGTACACATAGTAAATAAGGGTTGAGGTAGGAACGTTGGTATAATTTCTCAGATGGTGAAATCCAAAACCAAGTTGATCGGTGCCGAATTTTATTAGCTTCTTTCTTGTCTTCGGGGAGAGTGCCTGATCTCAGAAAACAAGTATTGGATCCATCCAACTTGGTCCCAGGTTAGTGCAAAGGACCGAATTTGGAGATGCAATGCTCAGTCCTGGCACAAACTCAACCCAAAAGTTTCTAGCATCTTTAGTGTCTACTAATGAGCCAAGGCAGACGAGGGCATCAGCATGACTGTTTCTATCCCGATTGATCTGTTTCACTTGTATGGATTGGAATTTCTTAAGTAAATCTCTTGCCTTGTCTACATACATGGCCATTCTTTCATCTCTTGCCTCATAGACCCCAATGAGTTGATTAACAACCAACTGAGAATCACTGAAAATTAGGAGTTGATCTACACTTTAGTGTTCGGTACTATGCAATCCAACTAGTAGGGCTTCATATTCTACCTCATTATTAGAGGCCTTCCATCCAAGCTTTAGAGCCTGCTCCCAGATGAACCCTTCTGGAGATATGAGTACCACTCCTGCCCCCGATCCTTGGTTATTAGATGATCTGTCAATGTAGAGCTGCCAGATATCCCCAATAAAGAGTTTTCATGCTTTTGAAGCACACTGTTTACTCAGTTCGGTGGTACATGGCACCTATACTGAGCTAGAGTTCTGATGTTCGATGCTCTACGCATGGGTGAATTCAGCGACAAAATCTGCCAAGACCTTGGCCTCGATTGTTGTTCTAGGCTGATATCGTATGTCAAACTCACCAAGCTCAACCACCCATTTTGCCGTTCAGCCCAAGAAATCAACTCGACGGAAGATAGATTTGAGGGGGAATTCAGTGAGGACATTGATGGCATGACCTTGGAAGTAGTGTTGTAGCTTCCTGGAGGCAATGAGCAAAGCATAAGCGAGCTTTTCTAGTGGTAGATACCATGTTTCGGCGTCTAGGAGAGCCTTGCTTCACGAAGCAGTACTGCGCTTGCTGCATGATTTGAGACCGCCAGATATAGGTACAACTCTTCCCCTAGTTCTGGGGTGGAAAGGAGAGGTGGTGTACTGAGATATTTCTTGAGGTCCTACGGCGCTTCAGTGCATTCAGGTCCCTATTCGAACGTAGACTTTTTCCTCAACAGTTGAAAGAAAGGCTTCATCCGATCCGATGACTTACTGATGAATCGGTTTAAGGTTGTTGCCATTCCTGCTAGTTTCTGCAGTTCTTTGGCCTTTATCGGTATCTCGATTTCTTATATTGCTTTGATTTGATTCGGATTTGCCTTGATTCCTTTGTGAGTCACCATGTATCCCATGAACTTCCCTATTCCTACCTCGAAGGTGTATTTCGAGGCATTGAGGCGAAGTTGATGGGTTTTCAAGATGTTGAAAACTTCTCTCAGATCAATGAGGTGGTCTGTAGCAAGCTTTCTTTTCACTACCATATCATCTATGTAGGCTTCCATAGTTCGACCGAACTGCTCTTTGAACATTTGAGTTACCATTTGCTGGTAGGTTGCTCTGATATTCTTAAAGCCGAACGACATTACTTTATAGCAGTAGATGCCTCTCGGAGTAATAAACGCTGTATTCTCTTGATTTGGGCCGAACAATGGTATCTGGTGGTAACTATTGTAGGCGTTCAGAAAGCTCATACGTTCATGCCCCACTATAAAGTCTACCAGCTGGTCTATTCGAGGCAGAGGGAAGTTGTCTTTTGGACAAGCTTTATTGAGGCAAGTAAAGTCGACGCAGACTCTCCACTTTCCGTTTTTGTTTTTCATTATGACCGTGTTGGACAGCCACTGCGGGTACTGAATTTTTTGGATTGCCCCCGCCGCTAAGAGTTTGTTGACTTGTGCAATTACTACTTCGGTATGCTCAACTGAAGATCTGTAATGACCCGAAATTGTATGTCGTAATTGCTAGTAATGAATTATGTTTGAATCTAATTTAATTGAAGAATATCGGTTGAGACTACAACTTCGGGGCTGAAATCGACGACCGTAATGTATTCAGAAAATGAAATTGAACATACCTATGTGATACCGGGAATTTTTAGAACCATTCGAAACAATAAATTGAAGACTGAAATTTAGTTGATTCGCTAAGTCCCGTTTGGCTTGCAAAGTTGGCACAAATGTTTAAATATGAGATGCTCATGTAAGGGCCTTGTTTGGCTTGAGGTTTTGGGCTTAAGTGGATTATATATATAAATAGATAAGGATGTGTTTTGTTTAGACTCAACAAAAGAAGAAAAGGAAAATATCTGAGGAGAGAGAGAGAGAATACGGGAAAGAGGGAGAGACCAAGAGAAGAAGAGAAAGAAAGGGAAATTAAGGGAAATCAAGGTTGACTATCTCCAATTAAAGCATCAAGGTAAGGATCTCTTCTCTATTTTCTTGACATAAGGTTGGTTCATCAAAGATTCCATGTTAAATAAGTGGATTGAAGGGTTTTAATTTGGGAATACATGGCATCATGGTATGATTTATATTTATTGTGAGGGAAACCTCCATGGAAATTGAAAATAAAGCTTTTATAAACATACATGGGTTTGACCTTCTATATTATGTAATTGAGTTTTGGTTTAAGATATAATGGTTTAATCAAAGTATTGATCAAGTGTTTGAGAGGTTACATTTCAAGTATTGGAAGTTGATTTTGTAAAGAAAGGATTGAAATTTGAAGAAGTGAGGAAGAACCAGGGTTTCGGATTTTCGCAGGGTCCGCTCGAGCAGAGGTGAGCCCGCTCGAGCGCAGAAATCGACCTCACAGCAGTTTTGGAAAATTGTACTGTACGCTCGAGCGGACATGGGGGCGCTCGAGCGGGAAGGCTTATTTTCAGAAAAGTTTGGGAAGTTGAATTATATGATTTTTAGCATGTTAATGACATTATTTCGCATCTTATGAGCATGAATGAACATAAAGAAGCTTAGATTGAGCATGAAATGAATATGATAGAGTGTAAAAGAAGGAAGGGAATGGCATGAATTATGTGAGTTAATGATGATATGTATTGAGAAATATGTTATACTGTTAATGTTTGCAGGTCAAGAAGTGAAGACCGTGCAACCGGTATGGAAAACCCGCTGTAAGTAACATTACTGTAAAAAAAATATGTCATTATGAATTATATTCCAAAAGTGTTATGAGTTGATATGATATGTTTTAAAATGTGAATTTAACTGTGAACGAGTGATAATTATGATATGGTTTCTGATATTATAATGTTTCTGTAAACGAATGTTCTCTATTAGAATGTCATGAAAATGTGATGACAAGTCGATTAATCGGTGTACGGACCGGTTAATCTAGTCGAAAGACAACAAGTCGATTAATCGGTGTACGGACCGGTTAATCTAGTCGAAAGACAACAAGTCGATTAATCGGTGTACGGACCGGTTAATCTAGTTGAAAGACAAAGGTGTTTAATCGGTGTACGGACTGGTTAAACTAGTCGTTAATTCGACGTTATGAAAAGGTGTTTAATCGGTGTACGGACTGGTTAAACTAGTCGTTAAGTCGACGTTATGAAAGGTATGAAAGTTACGAAAAGGTTATGAAACGGATAATTATGAAAAGGTTATAAATGATTATGGAAAGGGTATGAAAAGGTATATGACAAGGTTATGGAAAGGTATATGAAATGGTTATGAAAATGTTATAAAAAGGTCCTACGGAATATGTTGATAGGTATTTCTTATATGATTACTGTTTATTGATCATAATAAATGTATATATATTAAGGATTTATAGTTTAATGAAATGTTGGATTTCCTTTTTCTGTAATGTACTTGCTGAGCTTTAGCTCATTATTTGTATTTATGTATTATAGGTGAGCCTGCTGGAGTCAAACCTAAGCTGAGATTTACATCGAGCCTAACCAGATGTTGAGTGCCTCCGAGGTGAGGCTAGACCTGAACGGCCAGTAGTGAGTTTTGTCTCAAGTTGTATTAGTGTCACGTATCTATGTGTTTTGTATATGGTTCCTTGTAACATTTAATGTAAAGGTAAAGATAGTGGGTAATTAACATCATGGGTGGCATGTAAGTGTATGTTCATATAAACGCACAGCTCTTCGGACTATTACATTTTATTTTCGCTTCCGCGAGCCCCGTTTATTTATGTTTGTAAAGTAAGGCCTGTGGTAATCTAGGATTACTGGCCGGTCTCGTCACCGAACTTTTAGGGGCGGGTTCGGGGCGTGACAAGATCTTTGGCTTTTCTGCACAATAGGCCTAGCGGAGGGGTTGACGTTGAGTTTATGGCAAGCAAATTCTGGATTCAGCCCGGGAGTATCATATGCTGATCATGCGAATACCTCCATATTGTCCCTCAGCAAATCCAGCAGTTGAAGTTTCTCATTAGCGCTTAGTGAGGTACTGATAAGGAAGTACTTTTCTGGGGCATCTTCCTTTACTAAAACTTTCTCCAGATCCTCTACTATCTCCTCAGCTAGGGTTCCTCTGACATCTTCAGAGACCAGCTATTTTGCTACTTCAGCTGTCTGAACCCGATTGTAAAGCTATTTAGCCTTTATGGTTGCCATAAAACAATGCTTGGATGCAACTTGGTCCCTTGAGATTTGTTCTACTTCGTGTTCCGTCGGGAAGTGAATGAGCTGGTAATAGGTTGAGGGGGACTGCTTTCATTTGATGAATCCAAGGCCGACCAAGTATTGCGTTGTAAGGAGACGGTGTGTTAATAACCAGCAATTCTATCTGAAGGGTCTTTGTTCCCATCACAACTAGCAACACTATCCTGCCAAGTGGCCATTCAGGCTACGAATTAAAGCCGACCAACAGAGCTGCCGCTGGAGTGAGGTGCTGCTCAGAGAGACCGAGCTTCCTGAACAAGTCGTAATCTGTGCTACCCTGGTCTACCAAGACTCGTTTCACGTCGAATCATTTCCCAATTCCCACAGTTATAATCAATACATCAATATATGGGTGCTGAATTCCTTCTAAGTCATTCTTAGTAAATGAAACAGTACATAAGGAAGTCTTAGGTATTGTTTATACCTTTTTCGGTGCCGGACCCACTGACATGACTTGCTGAATCTGCATGGCTTTTGCAATTTCTTCCTAAAGTGTTTCTTCTCGCTCGTGACTATTTGTGCCATGAATTGCATTTATGATCAATCGGGGCTAATTCTCTCGGTCACCACTTTGTTTGGATCAATGTATTCTTGGAGGTGCCCAGCAGCTACCAAGTCCTCCAGGGGTTGCTTTAATGCTTGGCAGTTCTGAGTCATATGCCCCATGTCCTGATGATAGGTGCATCTGAGCTTTTGGTTACGCCGAACTAGGTCTCCTAGCATCTTTGGTAGCCAAGTAAAGAACGACTCTCTCTTGATTTTTTTCATAATATGATAGATAGGTTCCTTGAAGACTGTAACAATTGCTTCATGGGATTTAGACTTGTCCGCTTCATTCACAGCGACTCCTCGGGGTTCCCCTTGATCTGCTTTTCTTCTATTTTCCCGAGTTGTTTGTTCGACCGATGCCACCTCAATGGGGATCTGATCATCTTTAAGGCAAGTGTACTGCTCAATCCTGGCATGTAAGTCATTTAGTACTGCGGCTAGGCATTTGGTAAGTGATTGTCTCAACTTGCTTTCCGGACGCAGTCCATGTTTAAAAGACATTACAGCCATCTATTCGCTGCAGACATTTTCCTCCAAATCATTATACTCTTCCCAATACTTTCTTGCATAATTACACAGTGTTTCTTCCTGTTCCTTTTGGAGACCGAACAAGGTGTCTGGCTTTTTCAAGATTTTGGTGTTGGAAACAAATCTAGCCAAGAACTCTTTAGAGAGCTGCTTCCAGTCGTAAATCGATTCAGCAGGGAGACGATTGAACCATCGGAGTCCGAATTCTCCCAGGCTGGATGGAAAGACTTTTCACATTAATGCCTCATCTCAGCTCCACAAGGACATCATCTATTGATAATGGCTGGGGGGTCTCTCGTCGTTGCTCGTTTTGTTTATTCCCGACCAACCAAATACGGAGATCCTGAGGAGGATACTTTGTCTGCTGGCTGGCCGTTTTTTACCTCTTAGTTTTTCTCTGGCGTAAACCACGAGTGTGGCTGCTCACTGCTTCACTTTGCACCGGGATTGGCTGACTTTGTTGCCAAGATTTGTTTCTGGGGACCTTCTTCACTATAGTTCCAGGGATAGGCTCCTCTGGCACAGACGAGAGGGTTCTGCGTTGGTCCTCTTCTCCGTCGAGTCGTCCATCATCCTTTTGAGCTGTGCTTTCAATTCCTGTATCTCCGTTCCCATGGAATCGACGACACGATCTCTATAATCTTTCTCCAACGGAAAATGGTGGGAAGAACCACTAGCAAAGGGCTGTCGATGCTCAATAGATTCTGGAGTCTGGTTGTTGTTTTCAGTCTGCTCCTTTAGAACTGTCGGTAATGCCAGGCCTTTATCTTTCGTCTTCTCTGTTTATGGAGTCAATGTCGATGGTGAAATATCCTCAATTACCATCACCGGAATCAAATGCAGAACTCGAGATCAAGGATCCATGCTCACCGCACCAATTGTGCGTATCTAATACCGCACTAGATGATTATGGACCAGAGCTCCGCACCCGACTGGACTATCCAAGAATTGAGACCCTGCAACAGTGAACGTCGTTAGAGTTGCCCAGCCAGAGTTGGCCGGATAACCCCTCCGATGTGAGAGTAAGTGATCGAAAAAGATAGAATGTTCTCTCTAAGTGCATAGAGATGTGTTCAATTGAGTATATTGTAGCTCAACTTTGTTACCTTCAATGTGAAGTCCTTGTAATTTATATAAAACTCCTTACTTGTTGCCCAAGATGGTTTCATGAGACTTTGGTGCTGCCATACTCCCTTTAACATTGCTCAAGGTAGGGGACTGTAGACACCTCATTTTTTACGGCCCTTTAAGACTTGAATGTTCTTGCAGGTAGATCCGATGACAAGTTTGATTGCTTACTGAACGCTTGAATTTTGCGGCAGAGCACCATAGGTTTGAGTTTTCCAAACCCTACATCCATTTTGTCTCATCTTTGGACCATGCTTAGGTCTTTTCAGCATGAAGTTGTTGATGGCCTGCTAGCCATCCTTGAAGGCTACTGGCCATGGCTTTTGGCCTGCCGGCCATCAATAAAGCCTTGCTGGCCATCACTGATGGCCGGCCGGCCATCAGTCTCTGATGTAGATACTTTGTGATATTTTGTGCCAGTTGTTTGCACAGGTTCATGCACCTTCTAACACGTGTGTGGGTGGATCTTTGTGAGGGGATTTTGTATTTTCTATATATAGGACCCCTCTCTTGCATGTGGGAGGGGGGGTTAGAAAATTTTGAAGACAAAAATTCTCTCTCTCTTTAGAATTCTCTCTCTCTCTCTTACAATTTTGTACCTTGAAGCATATTTTCTCTACACTTTTGCATACACTTCCTTGATAGAAGTTACTTCTATTTGAGATGAGGTTCCTTGAGGCTTGATTTGAGCTCTAGCAAGTGGTTTTAGCTTGGATTTGTGCCTAGAATTGCTCGTTGCTTCAAGAGGTAGTTTACTTACTTTGTTCTCTTGTTTAGCATCTTTGTTTTCTTATCTTTTTAAATTGTTTTGAGGCTGGTTTTGAACTAAAAAAACCTCTATTTTTATGACCTGAAAATGGTGATTTGAAGCCTTTTTTTGTTAAGGGGTTGTCCACCCCTTTTGCTTCTTAGCTTGTTAAGCTTTTTTGCGATTATTCACCACTTTCAAAACAACTTTTTTTTTTTTTTACCTTTTAAACACTAAATCTCGGAGGTTTTTCAGTGGTAAAAATCAATTTTTGAAGTCCAAAATTGGAGGGGTTAGCCTCACATATTAGCTTATTATTTTAGCTTTTTGTGGCTTGAGTCCAGCATGTTTTTTCCTCTGAAATAACCTATTTTGGCTCTGTTTTGAGCTAGTTAGTTCAATTGAGGCTTGTTTTGCATAGTTGTAGTGTTAATTCCTTCACTAGCTTGATGTTTTAATACTTTAATCATCATTGTTTTGAGTTAATAGCATGTTGTAGTGTTGGTTTACACTTTATTTCAGCATCTAAAATCTTTGCAACCTCCCTCAATTCTTCACTCTTTTGTTTGCTTTGAAAGTGGTTTTAAACCCCTTGTTTGCCAAAGTATGAAATAGAGGTGTTGCACCTAATGGTTTAATCCCTTAGGGGGTTCATTACCAACAGTGTAATGCCTCTTTCATGCCCAAAGCAACTCGTTTTTTGAGCCATCTTTCCATTAGAGGACACTCACTAATGGACTTAATCAATTAAAGAATGAATCGGTAATGTAAAATAAGTAAACAAATTAGACAAGTAAAAGAAGCTAGATAAGCATCTTTTGTGTTGCATTGCATGTGTTCAAATTGAACATTAATTCGAACACAAGGAAAATGAGACATTTCATACTCAAAAGTGATGAAATGTGCCATTTTCCTTGTTCTCCATTGCCCTTGATCATGCATGACAGGGTAGTGGTCTTGTTGGTCATATTTGTGCATTTATCGAAATTGTGCAACTTAGACTTTTGGCCATCATGCAATGAAATTGCTTGATTGGTGGTTTTGGATCCAAGTGTGTCACTCCTTTGAGGTTTTGAGATGATAAGGAGGGGTACAGTACAAACATACCCTTAGAAAAACCTTCATTTTGCTCTGTTGCAGTATGGTGACTCAGAGCATCAATGGTCGGCAGTACCTCATCAATGGCTGGCAAGGCTTCATTTCTGGCCGGCAGTACACCCTTTTGGCCGGCAGATGGCCAGCAGGCCACTGATGTCAATCTTAGGGAAGATTTGGTAATTTGGAGCATAAAAATTTTGGAGTTTGCTCAACCCTGCAAACAGAGCATTTCAAGAGCAAAACGGAAGACTTCTCGGGGCGAGAACCGAGCATATGCATATTTCACTTCCCGAGGCGGAGCAGTGGTAGCATAGTTTAATATCTCACATGCTTAGTTAGTGTACATTCGTTTTAATTAATTAGTTTGCTAATTAGTTAAGAGTTGTAATAATTAGTAATTGGTTTGCTAGTTATTCATTTGATTTGTAATAAATAGTCTAATTAGCTTAGCTTAGATTAACTTAGCTTATTCATTCGAACCCTCTTTCGTGAGGGCGTGATGTTGTAATAAGTGTGCGTGCGTGTGTGCATGTCTTCTAACCCCGCGTCTTTCTCCCTTTTATTTAATCGCTTTCGATGGTTAGATTAGGGACATATTTTGATTAGTATACCTTATGCTCGCATGCTTACATACATTCATTTGTCTTGCATGCTCCGAGGCTCGGTGCATCATTCAAACTGTATTGCAATTTCAATATCTTCTTTGAATTCGTGTTTTATCGCATGTTGTTCAAATCTAATCATATGCCATATTAGTAGCCAAGCCTATTAATTGTATTATTGCATGTGTTGCATTAGGCATCTTGTATAGTTAGGATCATACATCTTTCTAACTAGTTTTTATTTTGGCTTGGAGTACTCGGTGAGTTTTATGCTTTAGCATACTTGCATGAGTGTGATTGCCATATTGCCATGATTAGCATGCTTGCCATGATGCTATGTGCTTACTTGCTAAACTGCATGAATGCCTGTGGATGAAGGCTTATTGTTTGAATTGAAACGATTCAACATATGTGCGTTTTAAGCCCACTTTGTTGTGGCAAATCATGTTTTAAGCCCACTATATTTGGTGGCAAATCCGCATCTTTTAAGCCCACTTGAGAGTGACAAATTCAAACCATTTTCACAAACAAACATGAGTTGAATTGTTTCAAATTGAGCAAACTAGTCTATACTTGCTTGTGCGCATCACATAATAAGGTTACATTAATAACTGGAATAAGAACACATAATGTTTATAAAAAAACATATCATGATTAGTAGAGGCCGATCATAGATCGAGCGAGTAGGGATGCTCATTTCAGGAACTTCCCCTCTCGTACCCAAGTTCTCGAGCCAAGGCAACTTTGGTGATGACGGACATGTGGCTTTTGGCACGAGTCAGAGTTTCCTAAATTTCCTTAAAAAACAAAATATTTAGGTGGTGACTCTGCATCTGGCAAAACAGTCCAATTTTGGCATTATTTTATTTAAAATCGATTTTCCAAAAGATTTGCCGGATTTGGACTCTTTGGTGATTATCAGTTTCGCATTGCACTTGTGAGACTAGATTCAGAACCGCGGGAGTCCGAACTGTGAGGCTTTCTTTTCAAACCCTTTCCGAAAGGCGGGACGCGAAAAAAGGCAAGTCCACAGGGACCATGAGGTAGTTGACAATGGATGCATATACTCATTGTATTCCTGCTGATAACAAAACATATTCCCTTGATAAACCATTTCCGTGATTCTAGGGGGAGAGGACCAGTTGAGGTGGTAGCCTGCATATACATACATTCATAGCTTCCATGTTTTTCTGCGAGGTTTCCTCAACTCGGTATCGTTGTGTCTCGGCTCGGCCCTTTGTGAGACTGCTTATAGAGATGGGCTGGCCCATTTAGATATTTTTGTGTAGGCTTGGCCCATTTTGGTTTTCGGTGATAGGTTCGGCCCATCAGTTCGGTCAAAAGATTGAGTCCTGTAGCTCGGCCCAGCCCAGCGTCATGGTTGGACTAACCTTTCCACTGCAAGTTGGGCCCAAGTGCTTGAGGACTTGGGGTGGACTGTTGATCATGGAGTTGGTCTTGATTGGCTTACCCTCACACTTACCTGACCCACTTAGACTTGGGTTTAAAGGATTGGGCCGGCCCAAGGCTTGGGTCTGACCCGTTTATATTTTGCCCCTTCAATATTGAAAATAGCCATCTCATTTTTTTGAGCACTAACATAATAAAATCATACATTTGAGTTTATCGAAACAATATGATTTTTTTTTATAAAAAAATTATGTACAAAGGTCTTGTTTTGTGCAATTTATAATAGAAACTAAAAACTGATAATAAGAAAGTAGAAGTCAAAAAGATCATTCCTTTAACTTCTATATAAATAATGATTTTTAACTTATTTAAATTATTTTTGTCTAATACAAAACTACACCAAATAGTTTGTCACAAATAGGGGTGAGCGTGGGCCCAATGGTTCCCTAAGAGCACATAATTTATAGGAGTTGGGATTATAATTTAGGCTTATAAGGCCAAGTCTAGCAATTTCTTTAGGCCTAATTATAATATCAGAAATGATAGAGACTCATTTTTTTCTTGACCCCCACAACCTTTACAGACACATGTCAGTGAGTGATAGGAGGAAAAAAAAAAAAAAAGTAAAAAATTAAATTGGGGGTGATGGGGTCAAGAAAAAAAAAGGTCTCAACCTTTTTCCTTATAATATGGGCCAGGCTTCGAAAGAGTGCTAAGCCCCAGTTTGGTTTTTGAGTTGGGACTAAATAAGTACATATGGACAAAAAAAAAAGCTACAAAATTACAAAATGACAACACTTGACTTTTGATGTAAAATTATCAAATTGACCCATATACATAAAAAAAAGTTTAAAAAAACATCATTTTCAAGTGGAGGACAATTTTGTCATTCCAATGCAAAAAAGTCAAAAAAGCCAAATAAAAAAACCAAACAAATAAAAAAATCTCAGGCTAAAAAAGTTAAGGAAAAAACCAAAAAGCTAAATTTGCCAAATGACACCTAAAAGTCTAGCTCGCCGTAGCCCACCCACAAACTATATTACATAATATATTTTTATAAACATACATTTTTATAGATATGTTTTACATTGTTCAACTTTATTTTTTTATGAGAATAAATTATGCATTAGGTATTTTAGTTAATTTTTTTGATTTTTTTACTATTTTAGCCAATGAAAAAAAGTTGTGTTTTAGATTTGTGATTTTTTTTTTTTTTTTTTGTAATTGAATAAAAAAAATACTAAAATAGTCAATAAGATAAAGAATAAAGATTGGGACCCCCTTGACCCCCTTTGCTTTTGATTGGTCAACTATTTTTTTTTTCTTCTCTCCCAATCCCCAACCCCCACGTGTGTGTGGGAGTGTTGGGGGTGGGAGTTTTAAAGGGGTCTAAATCAATGCCCTAAGATAAAATATCACATCTTACACATTAATCAATCACTTTTTCTTTACAACCAACTATTCAATTATAAAAATATTTACAAATCATCTCAAACACACAAACCTAACCCATCCCATGTCCACTCCACGTTCTACCCAAAAACTGAAATAAAATAAAAATAAACCCATAGTGGTTTTTTTGGTTTAATAGTTTTCGAAAACAGTTTTTAAATTTTTAATTCATATTTTTTAGTTTTTAGTTTTTTTTTAAATATTTTAATTAATTTTGATGATACTCCGGGTTCCAAATGGAACGGGTCGGACTGATCTGCGCTTCCCAAACCAGTGTCCGGGTGACCAAGCCCACAGAGGAACCTGCACAAGAGTTCAACAGGGAACGGGGAGTCCCCCAGCAAACCCTCCGACGAGCAAGTTAGAAAAATAGATGGAGTGTAGAGATAGATTAGAGATAGAAAGCTTAACCTTCTTCTTGTTTTCGACATCTGCTTATATCCTTTGGTAATCATTTCGTTGTCCCTTCCGACCTGCCATCTTGGCCGAAAGTCTATGCTCTAGCTTGCCTTGTTCATGGTGAGGCCGTTCTGTCTCGATGGGGAGGGCTTATCGCAATAAATGCTGTAAGGGGCTTCATTAATGGCTGATGTGCAGTGTAATAACTTTGCAGGATCTTTGTCTGCTTATGTGGCTTGTACTTCACCTGCCACGTGTCAGAGTGTCATTGGTTCTTAATGCTATGTTGAGTTCCAGCCATGTTGGGCCTCATTAGTTGAATTATGTATTGGGGCCTAAGTGATGGGCTTGAGTTGTTTATAGTGGGCTGTAGCCTTTATGGGCTTACCCATGTCAGTAGTCTCCCATTCTCGAATGCAGCTTTAGTCCAACGAAGGGAATAAGGAAGAAGACGGTGGTTGTGAAAGACTGGCAGGGTGAGGACCGACTGAGAGGTGGGTTGAAGGCGGTGTGGCCGCGGAGGAGGGCTGGGTGAGGGGCCGACCCTGAGGAGGGCCGACCGTGAAGGGTGACCGAGTGGTGGGACCGACCATGAGGAGGGCCGATCGTGAAGGGTGGCCGAGTGGTGGGACCGACCATGAGGAGGGCCGACCGCGACCATAAGGAGGGCCGACCGCAACCATGAGGAGGGCCGACCGTGAAGGGTGGTCGAGTGGTGGGACCGACCATGAGGAGGGCCGACCGCGAAGGGTGATAGAGTGGTGGAACCGACCATGAGGAGGACCGACCGCGAAGGGTGAGTGGTGTGGCGTGGGGCTCGAGAGGCGGCGGGTCACGTGGTGAAGTGAAGTGGAAAAGATATGGAAGGGGAAGGGGAAAGGGGGCAGCGGATTGTGGGTGTACACGTGGCGGAATCCCGTGATGGGAAAGGTTAGGCGTTGAGTAAGAAATGAAACGATAGGTCAATGTAGGGTGTTGAAAAGACAGTTTTGGCAGATTTATGAAAATTTTCAAACTGGCGAAATTTAATTGTGACCCTTGAAATATAGGCAAACCTTGGGCTTTTGCGATTACCCGTTTTACGTATCTCTTTGCAAACAACCAAAGTATTCCAAGTGTAAACTCCTTCGTGTCGAGTGATTCACCGTTGAAACATTTTGTGAACTATCTCGTACCAGCATCTGAAGCTATTCGCAGACACACGAGAGAGATGGCCCAAGAGGAAGCAACAATCGCAAGGGTTGATCCATTGGGCGACGACGATTTGGTAGATTTGGCGGAACAATACCGTACGGAGCGTAGAGAGGGGGAGGGAGCAAGTCAAGCTGTGCGGGCTAGCCCTAAGACAATAATCTCGGCTGCGAGACCTATTAGCCAGGTAGAGCCGGACCATTGGCACACCAAACCGGACAGATCCGTACTGACAGTAGAGGAGTTGGAGGGAATGAGGAAGAAGTATCAAATTCCCTCAGAGATAGGGCTAAGATTGCCCACAACCAAGGAAAAGGCATCAGATGTGCGGCCGGGCGAATTTAGCTTGTACAAGGAGGCGTTGCGAGGGGGTTTGAGGCTACCTCTCCCCCAAGTAGTGGTGGATATGCTAAACAAGCTAGAAGCGGCGCCAGGGCAACTGATACCGAACGCCTGGAAGATAGTAATGGCGTGCGCGAGTGCCTAGCCGCAGGCGACCGGAGGGATGGCGATGATAGTAGAGGAGTTTTTCTCCTGCGACAAGGCCTCTGGTCAGCAGGAGACCTGGGTGACGCTGCAAGCAGTAGCGGAGCAGGGTCTGGTGGCGGGTCCTCCATCGTCGGTGAAGGGGTGGAGACCGAAATGGTTCTTTGTGACGGCGAACGGTGGGGCTGGGGTGCGTACAATGTGGAAGGTCCCTACCAAATCAGTCGAGCCGAAGTTGGACAAGGCGGCCGAAGATCGAGTGAAGAGGGTAAGGGAATAGAGGGAAGAGAATGGGGTGAGGTGGGACGAGCTGGTCCTGCCTTTAATGTTGTTTGCCTTGAACTTGGGGCCGCAACCATTGGGGAAGGACCCAGCAAGGGAGGAGCTAGAGGCGCAGAGGAAGGCAGAGGATGAGGAGGAGGAGAGGTGTCACGCCCCAAAATTTGGACAATTAAATATTAAATTAGGACTAACCCCAATCAATGGGTTTGTAGTTATTTCGGGTATGGATTGGTTGCGGAAGCATTTTGTGACTCTAGATTGTGCTGGAAGGACGGTGAATGTAGATATTCCCGGTATGCCACGACTTACTCACACTTATAGCGATGGAGGAGAGTCAGTGATGACGAGTTTTCTATGCTCGGTTGAAATCCCTAAGTAGGATATTAGTGAGGTAGATGTGGTACCTGAGTTTGAAGATGTATTTCAGGAGATACATAGACCTCCACCTCGATGGGTAGTAGAATTTCACATTGATTTAGTGTCAGGAACTGCACCTGGAGCTTTTTGTTAGTACTCTTTCCTATCGAATCTCGGGACGAGATTCTTTTGAGGTGTGTATATTGTAATGACCCTGATTTTTTCGTAAATCTATATTTATTTATTTATTATTATTATGGTCTTATTTTATTTTTGATTTTATTAATTGTGTGGTTATATGATAATTAAATGTGTTGTGTTGTTAATTTAATGTGATAGGTAAATATATATAATTAATTCGAATATTTATATTTATATTTAAAAAAAAGGATGGTACATGTATTGATTTTATAAAATCTATTTATATATGTTGTAGTTATTTATTAAAATAAAATATATATTATATTTATTTAGGTTGTGTTTATATTATATTTATATTATATAAAGTAAAATGTGGTTAGGTTAAAAGTAAATGATACAAATAGAAAAGGGCAGCAGCCGCGCATGGAGGGAGAGCCGAGAGAGAGAGAGAGAGAGAGAGAGAGAATCAAAGAGTGCTCTGTGAGTGTGTGCCGTGAGAGTGAGGCAGAGAGTTTGTGTGTGTGTTATGTGCCGTGGGAGTTAGAAAAGAAAAAGAAAAGAAAAGTAAAGAAAAAAGAAAGGGTTTTGGGTTTACTTTGGTGGTTCAATTAATCCTTTTGGTCTTGCTTCAATCTTCAAAAATAATTTTAAGTATAAAATTCACTTCTCTTGATTTATGTTTAATTCGTTGTATTTATTTTTATTTATTTGATGTTAGTTTGATTTTATTTTTACATAAAGATGATAGATTGATTTTAATTATTTTGGTTAATGGTATTTGCAAAGTTTAGGATTCTTAGATGATTAATTGATTTTAATTATTTTAATTAGTGATGTATGTAAAGTTTAAGGTTTTTAATTGATTGATCGATTTTAATTATTTTGATTAGTTGTGTATGTAAGGTTTAGGATTTTTAAATGATTGATTTCATTATTTGGTTAGATGTGTATGTAATGTTTATGGTTTTTATATGTATTTATTTTATAATTATAATCACACTCCCGAATATATGAAACTAAAATTAATTAGAACCCGTAGATAAATTCCTTATACTCCACCATGACTCCATGGATTGTTGTTTTATTTGAGTGATGGTGAGAAAGAGTGCATAAAAAAAAAGGTGAGGATTATGAGAGTTGTTTGATGCCTTATGCCCGGCATTGTTATATTTGTCTCATGATGTCGATGAGATGTTTATATATATTGTTGTCTCGTTCTCACGAGTAGACGAGTGTTTTGATTTGCGCGCGTACGTACATGCTAACCATCGGGGAGTGTGAGTCAAACTCGGGACGATATCCCCATGCAAGTTTGGCTTCGGAGTGGGTTAGGTATACGGGAGGCACATGGGATATATGTGTAGGCCAGAAGGGGAGGGCCGAAGTGGTGGAGTCAAGGTACAAAGTATTAATTATGAACTTGTATGATAGTTCGAATTGTCTTAATTGAGTCAAGGTACAAAGAAGTAATTATGAACTTATATGTATAGTTCGAATTATATTGATTGAGTTAAGGTACAAAGAATTTAATTATGAATTTATTAGTATAGTGTGATTGGTACTGATATGTACATGATAAAAAAAAATAGTAAACGATCTTGAAAAATTATGAAATTTGAGCAGAGGCATGTATACGTGATTCTAGACAACTTTTGTGTTTTAGCTTTTTATTAAAAAAATCGATTAGAACTTATAATCGGATGATCTTGATTATTGTCGGTTTGACTCATTTTAGCAAGGCAGATTTTAGAGACTGTTTTAACCTACGAAACGAGCTCATTTTTATTGGTTTCGCGTAAACTGAAGTAAAACATTAATCTGCACATTTTTCATGTTTTGAACTTTGTCGAAAAAAATCATTTTATGGCAGTTTTTGTTCGTTTTCAGCTTCAGATTTTTCTATTAAATTCGTCTAGATTTTTATATCAAGTTTTTATCTTAACCTGTTCAGTTTCTGTTAAATTTGTTCGCGTTGTCTTTTAGGAAATTTGATTCTGTACAACTTTTGTTCTTTGAGCTTTGATCAATTCAAATTATTTAAGCAAGAAACGGTGCATTTTTATACTTATTCAGCAAGTTACTTATGATTAAATTATACTAACTTTATTTTTTTTTTGCAGGATGGTGGGTCTTACTAACTTTTTATGCATGGCTGACCCACCATATTTTTATTTCTATTTTGTCTATTTTATAATCAATTTATATTTCGTTGTGTACAGATAAGAAACTAAATGCCACCGTATCTCGAGAAACTATCCATTCGTCTCGGTGCGGTTGGAACTACTTGTCTTGTCTAGTAATAAGAATTTAATGTACTTTTGTTTGTGTCTGGTGGACACGTGGGTGTTGATTCTTGTACTCATACCACTATACCTGTATACTGACCCGTTTTGTCTCTTGGCAACTCGGGTGCGTTCTGTTTGAGCGCAGCCGAGCTTCCTTTGCAGGATTAGTAGAAGCTTTGGTGGTGACAAGAAATAACTGTGATCGTAGGACATATCGTTTGGACTTCTTTTATTTTATTTTATTTATTTATTTGTTGAGCTTAGGGTTGTTAATAGTTTATGTATTTATTATTTTTTTTTTATGGCTTTAGTATTGGAATAATTTGGCATGGTTTGTAACCGTACTTTATTTAAGATGTTTTGACTATTTATTGTTGCCTTGATGTTGAGGTATTGGTCAGTTATGAATTTATGGTGGGTGGTTTGGTTTGCGTTTAGTTTTTTTTTTGTTTCACCCCTAAGATTTGGATGATGGAATATTATTGGGGTTAGTCCTAATTTAATATTTAATTGTCTAAATTTTGGGGCGTGACAGTTAGGTACAAAGAAGTAATTATGAACTTATATGTATAGTTCGAATTATATTGATTGAGTTAAGGTATAAAGAATTTAATTATGAATTTATTAGTATAGTGTGAATGGTACTGATACGTACATGATGAAAAAAAAATAGTAAACGATCTTGATAAATTATGAAATTTGAGCAGAGGCATGTATACGTGATTCTAGACAACTTTTGTGTTTTAGCTTTTTATTAAAAAGATCGATTAGAACTTATAATCGGATGATCTTGATTATTGTCGGTTTGATTCATTTTAGCAAGGCAGATTTTAGAGACTGTTTTAACCCACGAAACGAGCTCATTTTTATTGGTTTCGCGTAAACTGAAGTAAAACATTATTTTGCACATTTTTCATGTTTTGAACTTTTTCGAAAAAAAAATCATCTTATGGCAGTTTTTGTTCGTTTTCAGCTTCAGATTTTTCTATTAAATTCGTCTAGATTTTTATATCAAGTTTTTCTCTTAACCTGTTCAGTTTCTGTAAAATTTATTCACGCTGTCTTTTAGGAAATTTGATTCTGTATAACTTTTGTTCTTTGAGTTTTGGTCAATTCAAATTATTTAAGTAAGAAACGGTGCATTTTTATACTTATTCAGCAAGTTACTTATGATTGAATTATACTAACTTTATTTTTTTTTGCAGGATGGTGGGTCTTACTAACTTTTTATGCAGGGCTGACCCACCATATTTTTATTTCTATTTTGTCTATTTTATAATCAATTTATATTTCGTTGTATACGGACAAAAAACTAAATGCCACCGTATCTCGAGAAACTACCCATTCGTCTCGGTGCGGTTAGAACTACTTGTCTTGTCTAGTAATAAGAATTTAATATACTTTTGTTTGTGTCTGGTGGACACGTGGGTGTTGATTCTTGTACTCATACCAGTATACCTGTATACTGACCCGTTTTGTCTCTTGGCAACTCGGGTGCGTTCTGTTTGAGCGCAGCTGAGCTTCCTTTGCAGGATTAGTTGAGGCTATGGTGGTGATAAGAAATAACTGTGATCGTAGGACATGTCGTTTGGACTTCTTTTATTTTTTTGAGCTTAGGATTGTTAGTAGTTTATGTATTTATTATTTTTTTTTATGGCTTTAGTATTGGAATAATTTGGCATGGTTTGTAATCGTACTTTATTTAAGTTGATTGGACTAGTTGTTGCTACTTTAATGTTGGAGGTATTTGATAGTTATGAAATTGTGGTGGATGGTTTGGTTGTTGTTTAGTTTTTTTTTTGTTTCACCTCTAGGATTTGGATGATGGAATATTGATTGGGGTTAGTCCTAATTTAATATTTAATTGTCCAAATTTTGGGGCGTGATAGTTTGGTATCAGAGCACTAGGTTACCCTAAACTAGTGAGAGTTTAGGTGATCCTCGGATTGTGGAAATATGGGTTAGCTGGTTTAGTTTGGTGAGGAGTTTATTCTAATTTTTAACGAATTCTTCTTGTGTGTTTAACTTGAAGGTGATGGTTGGAAGATATCTTTAATCTTTTTCACGAACCTATTAGAGTACTTTTTGATACCGGTACCTCTCATCCTTTCATATCTAGGCAGTTTGTATAAAGAGAACACCCTGTAACTACCTCTTTGCCTAAACCTATTCGTGTTGAGACCCCTTTAGGAGGCGCAGTCACTCTTTATGAAACGTGTAAAAATTTTGAGATTGACTTTGCGGGTAGAGTCTTGTTTGCGGACCTAATAGTGTTAGGGTTTGAGGGGTTTGTAGTTATTTTGGGTATGGATTGGCTGCGGAAGCATTTTGTGACTCTAGATTGTGCTGGAAGGACGGTGAATGTAGATATTCCCGGTATGCCACGACTTACTGTCTAGAAGTATATGTAACCGGTACGACTGCTTTTGTATCAATATGTGCTATGACTGAATTTGTGGGGACTGGGACTGATGAATGGTAAATGAATGATTACTACAGAATTCTGCCTACTGCTATGGGAGTAATGTACAAAATTGCCTTATGTCCCCAATAACTCCCGAATGAACTGGATTGACTGTGATGGATTACTGAACCGAGAACTGGATTGAACAACAACTGAATGAAAGACTCGAAATTGAATGAATCGAATCTCTGTAACTTAACGGGGAAATTACTTATGAAATTGAGACTAGTGCAAACCTTTAACCCCGATAAGTACTTGATATAAGTAGTGTGAATACTACTATACTGCTACTGTACTGTTACCGTATTGTTACTGTTACTGATACTGTTACTGTATTACTACTGTACTGTCACTATTACCGTACTGGCACTGCTACTGTATTGTATTGTTACTGTATTGCCACTGTACTGATACTGCTATGTACTACTGTGCGACTGTATTTATGTTCCGTGTCACGAAATAAGTTTTGTTTCTGAAATGCTATATGTTGTATATAGAATGACTGTTCAATCTCTGTTAAGTATTCGTGACTCTTGGCATTTTGTGATATATGTTAGCTGCCCGGTATCGGAGGTTCCTTTATGGAACTTATATCTGTCCGTACTCTGTTACCCGTACCGGAGGCCTCGTCATGGGGGCTTAGCTTCTGTACTGTTCTGTTCTGTTACCCGGGTTCGGGATTCCTTTATGGAACTAGTTATTCATAACCGTCCTGTACATATACTGTATCTGTTTTGTACTGTAATTGTTCTGTATGTGCCATGTCTGTATCTGTTTTGTATCTGCTCTAGCAGTGCTAATAAGTGCACCATGTATACAAAAATTGTGCATCTACGTATGCTTAAAGCAAGAATATGGAAATGAACATGTATCTGAAACTGTTCTTGACTGAAATCTGACTGTGCATTGTTAAGATTAAGATTGGGTCATGAACCTGTTTATGAATGTGATTACACTCCTGTTATAGTATGAAAGTTGCCTTAGGATAGGCATCATCTCTGTTGTCATATGTTGATTTGAGTTTAGAGGACTAAACTCCTTATAAGGAGGGGAGACTGTAACGACCCTCGTACTGCTTACCGAATAACCACTGAATTATATACTGATTACTGCTAATTGAGACCGATAATGACTGATAATCGAATTGATTGAAGTACCGGATAGACCGATTGAAATCGAAACTGAAATTGAATAAGTTTAGTTATTGAATTGCACATTGCATCTGTTTAATTGATTGAATGCCTGTTTGAATTTGTGTGTTTAACTGCTAATTGAAGGCCTTATCGGCGGCCGAATTAGAAACCGTTTAGAGTTTCGGAATCAGTAGAATATATGTGAATTTATGGTAAAATTATCTAAAATGAGATTAGGAATGATTAAATTAGATTAAAATGAGTTAATTGCAAAGTTTGATTTAATTACGGAATTACCTTGGTGAGTGGAGCTTTGTTTATTCAAGTATATTGAGCCTTTACACCTTGTTATACACTTAGCAAACATACTCATCAGCCCATTCTTGTGTTCCACCGAATTTAGAGAGGGAGAGTGAGAGGTAAGAGAGTTTTGAGTTCAACTTGTGGAATTGTTAGAAGAACTTGAAGATTGAAGTGTGTATTGCATAATTGAGCTTGTCATCTTGTAATTCAAGGTCTAAGGTAGAACTTCATCTCCCTATTGTTGTCTTTGAGCATAGATTTGCATGATTCATGCATCATTGTAGAATTGAGCTATGTTTTAGTGCAAATAGGTTGGTTTATGTTAGAATTGTTGCATGCATGTTGAATTTGTTGGTTCTTGAGGTTGAATTCATGGTCAATTGGTGCATGCAAGCTCATATTCATATTAAGTCCATGATTTCATTTCATTTGCCAACTATTGAGCTCTTTGGAGCAAGATTTGGAGATTGAATTTGATTTAAAACTCATGCATTGCATGTTTTGAAATTGCCCTTGAATTGGGTTTGAAAATGGCTTAATTGACCAACTCTTGGGCCTTGCATGTGCAAATTAGCTTTTAAAACTTGTTGTACATTGAGTTTAAAGTGTTTTCCCAGATTTTGGGCCCAAGAGGTTGAGTTTTGGATGGTTGAATACTTGGTTCGAACTTGGGAGACAAATCTGGAAATTCCAGATTTGGCTTCCTCGCTCGAGCGAAGGATTCCTCGCTCGAGCGAGCCCTTTGAGTTTGCAATCTTGCTCGAGCGAGCATCGAGCGACCATCGCGCGTAAAATTCCAGCAACCAGTACTTTTACTGTTCATACAGATCGCTCGAGCGAAGGATTTCTCGCTCGAGCGAAGCCTTTGATTTTGGAAGCTCGCTCGAGCGAAGGAGGGCTCGCTCGAGCGAGGTGCCTATTTTCAGCAACTTTTGAAAAATGCCTTCCAAGTGTAATTTTGCATCCTCATCTCATCCTAGGCATTCCTAGGCCTAGTTTAAGGCATCTTAATGAGGATTTAGACATAGAACCACACCGAGGAAATTTAGGGATTTAATTAACATCCTTTCCAACTGTAAACTTAGTGTGTGTTCTATTCTGTTAATTGTTTAGGGTTGGCTCTCGGGGACACGCTCTAGCTGCTAATAGCCCAATCTCTGTGAGTAACAGACTGTGTAAAGATATGTTCAAAATTGTTATCTTTTGAATACTGAACTGAAATGTTTATTGAACTGATATTGTTTATTGAATAAATGTATGTGCTGTATTTCGAACTGTATTGTGGCATCCTTAGCACCCATTGTTATTGATTGATACAGAGCTCTGTCGGTTTCCTCGTGGAACCATATTGTTATTGATTGATGGCCATCACTATTGTTGGGTCTGTTAAGGCCCGGTCCTTTTGGACCTATTGTTTATAGGCTAATGGATGTACCACATATGACTGATTGATTGAAATGCTGATTGATCGAAATACTGATTGATTGAAATATTGAAAGATTGAAATACTGCTAAATGAATTGATTTCATTACTGTAAGGACATTCATTCATAACCCCTTTACACATTATGTTATTCACTGGGCTTTAGCTCACTGTTTATATATATATGTAGGTTCTCAGCAGCCAGACCGAAGCTAGGAGCGTGGGATTGGTCCCCAGTTTTGTCAAGCCAGCCTATGTGCCTCACTGCGAGGTTCCGTGTTGCCATGCTATGGCTTTGGGGTCTTTTGTACTTCCCCTGTCTGTCTCACTGTTTTGTACTGTTGTGGGACCATTGTATAGACTGTTACTGTTTACTGTACTGTCCAAGGGGTTAAGTCCCTGTTTTCACCGACTGTTATGGATGTGTATATATATGTATGCCGTATTGTACTGTACTGTTTTATGTACATGTGAATGAAAAACTTTTTGGCATACAGATTGTCACAGCTCATTGGACACTATTCATTTATTGTTTTGGCTTCCGCCAGGCCCTGAACTCTGTTATATTGTATGATTGTTAAGCAGGCCTTTGGTAATCACGGATTACTGGCCAGTTACGGTGCTAAACCCATAGGGCCGGGTTTGGGTCGCGACAGAGTGGTATCAGAGCGATACTTAACCACGAGTTATACCGCACACACTTGTCCAAATGAGCTTTAGGGTGTCCTAGAAAAGTAATTAGGGCATTGCATGAACATGAAAAGTGTGTGTGGATATGATATGAAAAATTATGTGCTAATGTGATAAACTGTTTAAGTATGCAACTGTTTATGTTTATGATTACTGTACTGTTTATGTGAAATGAAGTGAAACTTGTATGCATACTTAAAGAAGTTAAATGGAATAACATGCAATGTTAATGTTACCACCGACTGTGGAAATCTATAAGAAAATGAACGTGTGAAAGTAAAGGGTCACGTGACCGTACCTGAATTGAAAAGAAAACATACACACGTCTGAAATGGATTGAAATGTGAAATCTGTAAGAACCTCTCCTGTACTATTAATCACCCTGTTGTGTGTAAATAAGGGAAAGGGGGAGGAATGTGGATGAAACTGAATCTTCCGACCCGAGGATCCATAGGCTAAAAAGACTGAATAATTGAAGCCTTAACTGAAAATCTGAGAATATAAAGGCAGACACACGTGCCTGCACCAACTGAATATGATCTGATGACACTGATACAGAAACCCAACAAACTGAAACCACCGGAATTTCTGGAAGGTACCGAACTGCTGAAAATTGAGACTTGGGTTTAGAAACTGAGAAAATATGTGAAGCTTTCTTCGAAAAAATACTTTCCCGAATGCATCTGAGATAGGAAAGTAATTGAGTTTGAACACCTTGAGTGAGGTGATAAGACTGTGATCGAATATGAGGTAAAATTTACCTAACTAGTTGATAGGCACGCCACATGATAGATACTGACTGTAAAGGATTAGAAAAGAACTGAAGGTGGGCGTGTCCTAAAGGTGTTTGACTGAATCGACGTTTTTAAAACCGTCAAAGTGTGGATGTCCTGGATAGAGTATAATGCCTGAGCTAGCGTAGCAGCATTAAAATATCCAAATCAACGTCGTTAACTGAATCCGAAAGAATGAAACAGAAGGAACAGAAAGCGAAAATGACTGGTAATTCAATGACCTCCGTGAATGGAAAATCTCCGACAATAGCTTTGACCAATGAAGGTCGAAGAAGTAATGTGAACAATGATATACCTATCTGTACTGTATGTGGGAAATACCACTGGGGCGTCGCCGCCACCTATCTGAAACTTATTTTGGATATGGACAGGAATGACGCCTAAATCTTGCCCACAGACTCAACTGAATACCGATGAGTCTAAATCTAGACCCTAGCTCCAGAGAATACTCGGAACATTGAAATGACTGACACGGGTATTACCTTAAATAGGTGAAATTGCTTGTGTGAACGTTTGTGTGGGAATCGTGTATCCCGTAATTTGGTATGAACTGTCAGATGTGACCTTTTGAACTATACCGGAACTGTTGAACTATGAGAATTTGGGGACATTGAGGAAACTTATTTTGTGAAATGTAAAACTATAGAGTCTCATGCCTTGTAGAATGACCTTGAAAGTCTGATTGGAATCACGTTCGACCAACGTTGCTTCGAATAAGAAATTCTTGGTAAATTCCACGGGAATGAATAGGATACCCCATCAGTGTCCTTGTCTGTTTGTGTGTGAGACTACTGACATTAAGAACCCATATTGACTGGTAAAGATGAACCTCTGTCTATGAATTGTGAATGAATGTCTACATGGAAACTGATTTTGAACCCACACCGGTATATATGTTCCCATGCTTGTAATACTGTTAAGACTGAGAGGAATGGACTGTGGTTAATGAACCTTTCGAAATCTACTGTTGATGCGAACTATATGTACAACACTGTGAACCTCATGTTAACAATTACCTATGTTGTGAAGACTGTTTAGACTTATGTACATACCTGCATACCTTTGCTTAAGGATGTTATTAGACTGAGTAGACTTCGGATTTGTTACCTTAACTATTGTATCTGGAGGAACTATTTTGTATTGTACACTGAACTTGTGAAATCTGTATTGAGACTGTTAGTAGATTCTGAACATACACATGTATGACTGTACCCTTGCTCGGAATGATTGGTAAATTTGTTTGATGAGTTAACCGTTGGGACTATGGCTCCGGGATTGTGTGACTGAATAAAGACCTGAACGATGAACTCTTGACTGTGAATTGTGATTATGGAAAAAAATTGACATGACTGCTTGATTGAACCTGCGAGCCTACGCCTTAATGACTGTATGACTAATTTGGAACCCTCGTAGGGCAGCTCACTGTTATATGTCACCGAGAACCTCGGGTGATGTAGTACTGTATACCATATGCCTTATGAAGGATTTGTTTGGAAATTGCTATATTGACTGGGATGCTTACCTCTCGATATGAATAACTGCATGCCTGTACATTTATCTGTAAACTTATTGGGAGGAACACATAGTATATGACCTGTACTGCTTGATATGAATTGTAATGGTACCGACCTCTGATGTAAGTTTGATAATTGATGAACTCAGACAAATTGTGAAACTACTGACTGTGTGCCTAAACGAATGGAGTATGAACTAATGTTAACTGATCTGGATATAATAAGAATGGAACTGTGATCTAAACTGTTATCTGATAGAACCATGGGTTGATGAAACCGTTTTATGTAACTGATGGAACTTATGTTTGATGCTTATGCTTCGAACTTTTACTTGCTATGATTGGACAAAACTTACATCTGAAATGACCTAGTCGAACCTTTATCGATTTGACTTGAGAAAACTCTTATTGGGAGCTATTACTTTATTTGCTTACAATATGGAGAAAACTGGGTACATGCCATGTGATTACTTACCCGGTAACACCGTTTTGACTATGGGCTGGTTTGACTAAGAAATGATTGTTTTACTGATTACTGTACTTCAGAACTGATAGATCTGTTGACAATAGACAGGTTTTGATCATGAACTCTGGCTGTCTAGAAGTATATGTAACCGGTACGACTGCTTTTGTATCGATATGTGCTATGACTGAATTTGTGGGGACTGGGACTGATGAATGGTAAATGAATGATTACTACAGAATTCTGCCTACTGCTATGGGAGTAATGTACAAAATTGCCTTATGTCCCCAATAACTCCCGAATGAACTGGATTGACTGTGATGGATTACTGAACCGAGAACTGGATTGAACAACAACTGAATGAAAGACTCGAAATTGAATGAATCGAATCTCTGTAACTTAACGGGGAAATTACTTATGAAATTGAGACTAGTGCAAACCTTTAACCCCGATAAGTACTTGATATAAGTAGTGTGAATACTACTATACTGCTACTGTACTGTTACCGTATTGTTACTGTTACTGATACTGTTACTGTATTACTACTGTACTGTCACTATTACCGTACTGGCACTGCTACTGTATTGTATTGTTACTGTATTGCCACTGTACTGATACTGCTATGTACTACTGTGCGACTGTATTTATGTTCCGTGTCACGAAATAAGTTTTGTTTCTGAAATGCTATATGTTGTATATAGAATGACTGTTCAATCTCTGTTAAGTATTCGTGACTCTTGGCATTTTGTGATATATGTTAGCTGCCCGGTATCGGAGGTTCCTTTATGGAACTTATATCTGTCCGTACTCTGTTACCCGTACCGGAGGCCTCGTCATGGGGGCTTAGCTTCTGTACTGTTCTGTTCTGTTACCCGGGTTCGGGATTCCTTTATGGAACTAGTTATTCATAACCGTCCTGTACATATACTGTATCTGTTTTGTACTGTAATTGTTCTGTATGTGCCATGTCTGTATCTGTTTTGTATCTGCTCTAGCAGTGCTAATAAGTGCACCATGTATACAAAAATTGTGCATCTACGTATGCTTAAAGCAAGAATATGGAAATGAACATGTATCTGAAACTGTTCTTGACTGAAATCTGACTGTGCATTGTTAAGATTAAGATTGGGTCATGAACCTGTTTATGAATGTGATTACACTCCTGTTATAGTATGAAAGTTGCCTTAGGATAGGCATCATCTCTGTTGTCATATGTTGATTTGAGTTTAGAGGACTAAACTCCTTATAAGGAGGGGAGACTGTAACGACCCTCGTACTGCTTACCGAATAACCACTGAATTATATACTGATTACTGCTAATTGAGACCGATAATGACTGATAATCGAATTGATTGAAGTACCGGATAGACCGATTGAAATCGAAACTGAAATTGAATAAGTTTAGTTATTGAATTGCACATTGCATCTGTTTAATTGATTGAATGCCTGTTTGAATTTGTGTGTTTAACTGCTAATTGAAGGCCTTATCGGCGGCCGAATTAGAAACCGTTTAGAGTTTCGGAATCAGTAGAATATATGTGAATTTATGGTAAAATTATCTAAAATGAGATTAGGAATGATTAAATTAGATTAAAATGAGTTAATTGCAAAGTTTGATTTAATTACGGAATTACCTTGGTGAGTGGAGCTTTGTTTATTCAAGTATATTGAGCCTTTACACCTTGTTATACACTTAGCAAACATACTCATCAGCCCATTCTTGTGTTCCACCGAATTTAGAGAGGGAGAGTGAGAGGTAAGAGAGTTTTGAGTTCAACTTGTGGAATTGTTAGAAGAACTTGAAGATTGAAGTGTGTATTGCATAATTGAGCTTGTCATCTTGTAATTCAAGGTCTAAGGTAGAACTTCATCTCCCTATTGTTGTCTTTGAGCATAGATTTGCATGATTCATGCATCATTGTAGAATTGAGCTATGTTTTAGTGCAAATAGGTTGGTTTATGTTAGAATTGTTGCATGCATGTTGAATTTGTTGGTTCTTGAGGTTGAATTCATGGTCAATTGGTGCATGCAAGCTCATATTCATATTAAGTCCATGATTTCATTTCATTTGCCAACTATTGAGCTCTTTGGAGCAAGATTTGGAGATTGAATTTGATTTAAAACTCATGCATTGCATGTTTTGAAATTGCCCTTGAATTGGGTTTGAAAATGGCTTAATTGACCAACTCTTGGGCCTTGCATGTGCAAATTAGCTTTTAAAACTTGTTGTACATTGAGTTTAAAGTGTTTTCCCAGATTTTGGGCCCAAGAGGTTGAGTTTTGGATGGTTGAATACTTGGTTCGAACTTGGGAGACAAATCTGGAAATTCCAGATTTGGCTTCCTCGCTCGAGCGAAGGATTCCTCGCTCGAGCGAGCCCTTTGAGTTTGCAATCTCGCTCGAGCGAGCATCGAGCGACCATCGCGCGTAAAATTCCAGCAACCAGTACTTTTACTGTTCATACAGATCGCTCGAGCGAAGGATTTCTCGCTCGAGCGAAGCCTTTGATTTTGGAAGCTCGTTCGAGCGAAGGAGGGCTCGCTCGAGCGAGGTGCCTATTTTCAGCAACTTTTGAAAAATGCCTTCCAAGTGTAATTTTGCATCCTTATCTCATCCTAGGCATTCCTAGGCCTAGTTTAAGGCATCTTAATGAGGATTTAGACATAGAACCACACCGAGGAAATTTAGGGATTTAATTAACATCCTTTCCAACTGTAAACTTAGTGTGTGTTCTATTCTGTTAATTGTTTAGGGTTGGCTCTCGGGGACACGCTCTAGCTGCTAATAGCCCAATCTCTGTGAGTAACAGACTGTGTAAAGATATGTTCAAAATTGTTATCTTTTGAATACTGAACTGAAATGTTTATTGAACTGATATTGTTTATTGAATGAATGTATGTCCTGTATTTCGAACTGTATTGTGGCATCCTTAGCACCCATTGTTATTGATTGATACAGAGCTCTGTCGGTTTCCTCGTGGAACCATATTGTTATTGATTGATGGCCATCACTATTGTTGGGTCTGTTAAGGCCCGGTCCTTTTGGACCTATTGTTTATAGGCTAATGGATGTACCACATATGACTGATTGATTGAAATGCTGATTGATCGAAATACTGATTGATTGAAATATTGAAAGATTGAAATACTGCTAAATGAATTGATTTCATTACTGTAAGGACATTCATTCATAACCCCTTTACACATTATGTTATTCACTGGGCTTTAGCTCACTGTTTATATATATATGTAGGTTCTCAGCAGCCAGACCGAAGCTAGGAGCGTGGGATTGGTCCCCAGTTTTGTCAAGCCAGCCTATGTGCCTCACTGCGAGGTTCCGTGTTGCCATGCTATGGCTTTGGGGTCTTTTGTACTTCCCCTGTCTGTCTCACTGTTTTGTACTGTTGTGGGACCATTGTATAGACTGTTACTGTTTACTGTACTGTCCAAGGGGTTAAGTCCCTGTTTTCACCGACTGTTATGGATGTGTATATATATGTATGCCGTATTGTACTGTACTGTTTTATGTACATGTGAATGAAAAACTTTTTGGCATACAGATTGTCACAGCTCATTGGACACTATTCATTTATTGTTTTGGCTTCCGCCAGGCCCTGAACTCTGTTATATTGTATGATTGTTAAGCAGGCCTTTGGTAATCACGGATTACTGGCCAGTTACGGTGCTAAACCCATAGGGCCGGGTTTGGGTCGCGACATAGTGGTATCAGAGCGATACTTAACCACGAGTTATACCGCACACACTTGTCCAAATGAGCTTTAGGGTGTCCTAGAAAAGTAATTAGGGCATTGCATGAACATGAAAAGTGTGTGTGGATATGATATGAAAAATTATGTGCTAATGTGATAAACTGTTTAAGTATGCAACTGTTTATGTTTATGATTACTGTACTGTTTATGTGAAATGAAGTGAAACTTGTATGCATACTTAAAGAAGTTAAATGGAATAACATGCAATGTTAATGTTACCACCGACTGTGGAAACCTATAAGAAAATGAACGTGTGAAAGTAAAGGGTCACGTGACCGTACCTGAATTGAAAAGAAAACATACACACGTCTGAAATGGATTGAAATGTGAAATCTGTAAGAACCTCTCCTGTACTATTAATCACCCTGTTGTGTGTAAATAAGGGAAAGGGGGAGGAATGTGGATGAAACTGAATCTTCCGACCCGAGGATCCATAGGCTAAAAAGACTGAATAATTGAAGCCTTAACTGAAAATCTGAGAATATAAAGGCAGACACACGTGCCTGCACCAACTGAATATGATCTGATGACACTGATACAGAAACCCAACAAACTGAAACCACCGGAATTTCTGGAAGGTACCGAACTGCTGAAAATTGAGACTTGGGTTTAGAAACTGAGAAAATATGTGAAGCTTTCTTCGAAAAAATACTTTCCCGAATGCATCTGAGATAGGAAAGTAATTGAGTTTGAACACCTTGAGTGAGGTGATAAGACTGTGATCGAATATGAGGTAAAATTTACCTAACTAGTTGATAGGCACGCCACATGATAGATACTGACTGTAAAGGATTAGAAAAGAACTGAAGGTGGGCGTGTCCTAAAGGTGTTTGACTGAATCGACGTTTTTAAAACCGTCAAAGTGTGGATGTCCTGGATAGAGTATAATGCCTGAGCTAGCGTAGCAGCATTAAAATATCCAAATCAACGTCGTTAACTGAATCCGAAAGAATGAAACAGAAGGAACAGAAAGCGAAAATGACTGGTAATTCAATGACCTCCGTGAATGGAAAATCTCCGACAATAGCTTTGACCAATGAAGGTCGAAGAAGTAATGTGAACAATGATATACCTATCTGTACTGTATGTGGGAAATACCACTGGGGCGTCGCCGCCACCTATCTGAAACTTATTTTGGATATGGACAGGAATGACGCCTAAATCTTGCCCACAGACTCAACTGAATACCGATGAGTCTAAATCTAGACCCTAGCTCCAGAGAATACTCGGAACATTGAAATGACTGACACGGGTATTACCTTAAATAGGTGAAATTGCTTGTGTGAACGTTTGTGTGGGAATCGTGTATCCCGTAATTTGGTATGAACTGTCAGATGTGACCTTTTGAACTATACCGGAACTGTTGAACTATGAGAATTTGGGGACATTGAGGAAACTTATTTTGTGAAATGTAAAACTATAGAGTCTCATGCCTTGTAGAATGACCTTGAAAGTCTGATTGGAATCACGTTCGACCAACGTTGCTTCGAATAAGAAATTCTTGGTAAATTCCACGGGAATGAATAGGATACCCCATCAGTGTCCTTGTCTGTTTGTGTGTGAGACTACTGACATTAAGAACCCATATTGACTGGTAAAGATGAACCTCTGTCTATGAATTGTGAATGAATGTCTACATGGAAACTGATTTTGAACCCACACCGGTATATATGTTCCCATGCTTGTAATACTGTTAAGACTGAGAGGAATGGACTGTGGTTAATGAACCTTTCGAAATCTACTGTTGATGCGAACTATATGTACAACACTGTGAACCTCATGTTAACAATTACCTATGTTGTGAAGACTGTTTAGACTTATGTACATACCTGCATACCTTTGCTTAAGGATGTTATTAGACTGAGTAGACTTCGGATTTGTTACCTTAACTATTGTATCTGGAGGAACTATTTTGTATTGTACACTGAACTTGTGAAATCTGTATTGAGACTGTTAGTAGATTCTGAACATACACATGTATGACTGTACCCTTGCTCGGAATGATTGGTAAATTTGTTTGATGAGTTAACCGTTGGGACTATGGCTCCGGGATTGTGTGACTGAATAAAGACCTGAACGATGAACTCTTGACTGTGAATTGTGGTTATGGAAAAAAATTGACATGACTGCTTGATTGAACCTGCGAGCCTACGCCTTAATGACTGTATGACTAATTTGGAACCCTCGTAGGGCAGCTCACTGTTACATGTCACCGAGAACCTCGGGTGATGTAGTACTGTATACCATATGCCTTATGAAGGATTTGTTTGGAAATTGCTATATTGACTGGGATGCTTACCTCTCGATATGAATAACTGCATGCCTGTACATTTATCTGTAAACTTATTGGGAGGAACACATAGTATATGACCTGTACTGCTTGATATGAATTGTAATGGTACCGACCTCTGATGTAAGTTTGATAATTGATGAACTCAGACAAATTGTGAAACTACTGACTGTGTGCCTAAACGAATGGAGTATGAACTAATGTTAACTGATCTGGATATAATAAGAATGGAACTGTGATCTAAACTGTTATCTGATAGAACCATGGGTTGATGAAACCGTTTTATGTAACTGATGGAACTTATGTTTGATGCTTATGCTTCGAACTTTTACTTGCTATGATTGGACAAAACTTACATCTGAAATGACCTAGTCGAACCTTTATCGATTTGACTTGAGAAAACTCTTATTGGGAGCTATTACTTTATTTGCTTACAATATGGAGAAAACTGGGTACATGCCATGTGATTACTTACCCGGTAACACCGTTTTGACTATGGGCTGGTTTGACTAAGAAATGATTGTTTTACTGATTACTGTACTTCAGAACTGATAGATCTGTTGACAATAGACAGGTTTTGATCATGAACTCTGGCTGTCTAGAAGTATATGTAACCGGTACGACTGCTTTTGTATCGATATGTGCTATGACTGAATTTGTGGGGACTGGGACTGATGAATGGTAAATGAATGATTACTACAGAATTCTGCCTACTGCTATGGGAGTAATGTACAAAATTGCCTTATGTCCCCAATAACTCCCGAATGAACTGGATTGACTGTGATGGATTACTGAACCGAGAACTGGATTGAACAACAACTGAATGAAAGACTCGAAATTGAATGAATCGAATCTCTGTAACTTAACGGGGAAATTACTTATGAAATTGAGACTAGTGCAAACCTTTAACCCCGATAAGTACTTGATATAAGTAGTGTGAATACTACTATACTGCTACTGTACTGTTACCGTATTGTTACTGTTACTGATACTGTTACTGTATTACTACTGTACTGTCACTATTACCGTACTGGCACTGCTACTGTATTGTATTGTTACTGTATTGCCACTGTACTGATACTGCTATGTACTACTGTGCGACTGTATTTATGTTCCGTGTCACGAAATAAGTTTTGTTTCTGAAATGCTATATGTTGTATATAGAATGACTGTTCAATCTCTGTTAAGTATTCGTGACTCTTGGCATTTTGTGATATATGTTAGCTGCCCGGTATCGGAGGTTCCTTTATGGAACTTATATCTGTCCGTACTCTGTTACCCGTACCGGAGGCCTCGTCATGGGGGCTTAGCTTCTGTACTGTTCTGTTCTGTTACCCGGGTTCGGGATTCCTTTATGGAACTAGTTATTCATAACCGTCCTGTACATATACTGTATCTGTTTTGTACTGTAATTGTTCTGTATGTGCCATGTCTGTATCTGTTTTGTATCTGCTCTAGCAGTGCTAATAAGTGCACCATGTATACAAAAATTGTGCATCTACGTATGCTTAAAGCAAGAATATGGAAATGAACATGTATCTGAAACTGTTCTTGACTGAAATCTGACTGTGCATTGTTAAGATTAAGATTGGGTCATGAACCTGTTTATGAATGTGATTACACTCCTGTTATAGTATGAAAGTTGCCTTAGGATAGGCATCATCTCTGTTGTCATATGTTGATTTGAGTTTAGAGGACTAAACTCCTTATAAGGAGGGGAGACTGTAACGACCCTCGTACTGCTTACCGAATAACCACTGAATTATATACTGATTACTGCTAATTGAGACCGATAATGACTGATAATCGAATTGATTGAAGTACCGGATAGACCGATTGAAATCGAAACTGAAATTGAATAAGTTTAGTTATTGAATTGCACATTGCATCTGTTTAATTGATTGAATGCCTGTTTGAATTTGTGTGTTTAACTGCTAATTGAAGGCCTTATCGGCGGCCGAATTAGAAACCGTTTAGAGTTTCGGAATCAGTAGAATATATGTGAATTTATGGTAAAATTATCTAAAATGAGATTAGGAATGATTAAATTAGATTAAAATGAGTTAATTGCAAAGTTTGATTTAATTACGGAATTACCTTGGTGAGTGGAGCTTTGTTTATTCAAGTATATTGAGCCTTTACACCTTGTTATACACTTAGCAAACATACTCATCAGCCCATTCTTGTGTTCCACCGAATTTAGAGAGGGAGAGTGAGAGGTAAGAGAGTTTTGAGTTCAACTTGTGGAATTGTTAGAAGAACTTGAAGATTGAAGTGTGTATTGCATAATTGAGCTTGTCATCTTGTAATTCAAGGTCTAAGGTAGAACTTCATCTCCCTATTGTTGTCTTTGAGCATAGATTTGCATGATTCATGCATCATTGTAGAATTGAGCTATGTTTTAGTGCAAATAGGTTGGTTTATGTTAGAATTGTTGCATGCATGTTGAATTTGTTGGTTCTTGAGGTTGAATTCATGGTCAATTGGTGCATGCAAGCTCATATTCATATTAAGTCCATGATTTCATTTCATTTGCCAACTATTGAGCTCTTTGGAGCAAGATTTGGAGATTGAATTTGATTTAAAACTCATGCATTGCATGTTTTGAAATTGCCCTTGAATTGGGTTTGAAAATGGCTTAATTGACCAACTCTTGGGCCTTGCATGTGCAAATTAGCTTTTAAAACTTGTTGTACATTGAGTTTAAAGTGTTTTCCCAGATTTTGGGCCCAAGAGGTTGAGTTTTGGATGGTTGAATACTTGGTTCGAACTTGGGAGACAAATCTGGAAATTCCAGATTTGGCTTCCTCGCTCGAGCGAAGGATTCCTCGCTCGAGCGAGCCCTTTGAGTTTGCAATCTCGCTCGAGCGAGCATCGAGCGACCATCGCGCGTAAAATTCCAGCAACCAGTACTTTTACTGTTCATACAGATCGCTCGAGCGAAGGATTTCTCGCTCGAGCGAAGCCTTTGATTTTGGAAGCTCGTTCGAGCGAAGGAGGGCTCGCTCGAGCGAGGTGCCTATTTTCAGCAACTTTTGAAAAATGCCTTCCAAGTGTAATTTTGCATCCTTATCTCATCCTAGGCATTCCTAGGCCTAGTTTAAGGCATCTTAATGAGGATTTAGACATAGAACCACACCGAGGAAATTTAGGGATTTAATTAACATCCTTTCCAACTGTAAACTTAGTGTGTGTTCTATTCTGTTAATTGTTTAGGGTTGGCTCTCGGGGACACGCTCTAGCTGCTAATAGCCCAATCTCTGTGAGTAACAGACTGTGTAAAGATATGTTCAAAATTGTTATCTTTTGAATACTGAACTGAAATGTTTATTGAACTGATATTGTTTATTGAATGAATGTATGTCCTGTATTTCGAACTGTATTGTGGCATCCTTAGCGCCCATTGTTATTGATTGATACAGAGCTCTGTCGGTTTCCTCGTGGAACCATATTGTTATTGATTGATGGCCATCACTATTGTTGGGTCTGTTAAGGCCCGGTCCTTTTGGACCTATTGTTTATAGGCTAATGGATGTACCACATATGACTGATTGATTGAAATGCTGATTGATTGAAATATTGAAAGATTGAAATACTGCTAAATGAATTGATTTCATTACTGTAAGGACATTCATTCATAACCCCTTTACACATTATGTTATTCACTGGGCTTTAACTCACTGTTTATATATATATGTAGGTTCTCAGCAGCCAGACCGAAACTAGGAGCGTGGGATTGGTCCCCAGTTTTGTCAAGCCAGCCTATGTGCCTCACTGCGAGGTTCCGTGTTGCCATGCTATGGCTTTGGGGTCTTTTGTACTTCCCCTGTCTGTCTCACTGTTTTGTACTGTTGTGGGACCATTGTATAGACTGTTACTGTTTACTGTACTGTCCAAGGGGTTAAGTCCCTGTTTTCACCGACTGTTATGGATGTGTATATATATGTATGCCGTATTGTACTGTACTGTTTTATGTACATGTGAATGAAAAAACTTTTTGGCATACAGATTGTCACAGCTCATTGGACACTATTCATTTATTGTTTTGGCTTCCGCCAGGCCCTGAACTCTGTTATATTGTATGATTGTTAAGCAGGCCTTTGGTAATCACGGATTACTGGCCAGTTACGGTGCTAAACCCATAGGGCCGGGTTTAGGTCGTGACAGTATGTAATGCTCATGGTTTTTATATGTATTTATTTTATGATTATAATCACATTCCCGAATATATGAAACTAAAATTAATTAGAACCCGTAGATAAATTCCTTATACTCCACCATGACTCCATGGATTGTTGTTTTATTTGAGTGATGGTGAGAAAGAGTGTATAAAAAAAAAGGTGAGGATTATGAGAGTTGTTTGATGCCTTATGCCCGGCATTGTTATATTTGTCTCATGATGTCGATGAGATGTTTATATATATTGTTGTCTCGTTGTCACGAGTAGACGAGTGCTTTGCTTTGCGCGCGTACGTATATGCTAACCATCCGGGGAGTGTGAGTCAAACTCGGGACGATATCCCCGTGCAAGTTTGGCTTCGGAGTGGGTTAGGTATACGGGAGGCACATGGGATATATGTGTAGGCCAGAAGGGGAGGGCCGAAGTGGTGGAGTCAAGGTACAAAGTATTAATTATGAACTTGTATGATAGTTCGAATTGTCTTGATTGTGTCAAGGTACAAAGAAGTAATTATGAACTTATATGTATAGTTCGAATTATATTGATTGAGTTAAGGTATAAAGAATTTAATTATGAATTTATTAGTATAGTGTGAATGGTACTGATACGTACATGATGAAAAAAAAATAGTAAACGATATTGAAAAATTATAAAATTTGAGCAGAGATATGTATACGTGATTCTAGACAACTTTTGTGCTTTAGTTTTTTATTAAAAAGATCGATTAAAACTTATAATCAGATGATCTTGATTATTGTCGGTTTGATTCATTTTAGCAAGGCAGATTTTAGAGACTGTTTTAACCCACGAAACGAGCTCATTTTTATTGGTTTCGCGTAAACTGAAGTAAAACATTATTTTGCACATTTTTCATGTTTTGAACTTTTTCGAAAAAAAATCATCTTATGGCAGTTTTTGTTCGTTTTCAGCTTCAAATTTTTCTATTAAATTCATCTAGATTTTTATATCAAGTTTTTATCTTAACCTGTTCAGTTTCTGTTAAATTTGTTCGCGTTGCCTTTTAGGAAATTTGATTCTGTATAACTTTTGTTCTTTGAGTTTTGGTCAATTCAAATTATTTAAGCAAGAAACGGTGCATTTTTATACTTATTCAGCAAGTTACTTATGATTAAATTATACTAACTCTATTTTTTTTTGTAGGATGGTGGGTCTTACTAACTTTTTATGCAGGACTAACCCACCATATTTTTATTTCTATTTTGTCTATTTTATAATCAATTTATATTTCGTTGTGTACGGACAAGAAACTAAATGCCACCGTATCTCGAGAAACTATCCATTCGTCTCGGTGCGGTTGGAACTACTTGTCTTGTCGAGTAATAAGAATTTAATGTACTTTTGTTTGTGTCTGGTGGACACGTGGGTGTTGATTCTTATACTCATACCAGTATACCTGTATACTGACCCGTTTTGTCTCTTGGCAACTCGGGTGCGTTCTGTTTGAGCGCAGCTGAGCTTCCTTTGCAGGATTAGTTGAGGCTATGGTGGTGACAAGAAATAACTGTGATCGTAGGACATGTCGTTTGGACTTCTTTTATTTTTTTGAGCTTAGGATTGTTAGTAGTTTATGTATTTATTTTATTTTTTTTTATGGCTTTAGTATTGGAATAATTTGGCATGGTTTGTAACCGTACTTTATTTAAGTTGATTGGACTAGTTGTTGCTACTTTAATGTTGGAGGTATTTGATAGTTATGAAATTGTGGTGGATGGTTTGGTTGGTGTTTAGTTTTTTTTTTGTTTCACCCCCAAAATTTGTTAAATATTAAATTAGGACTAACCCCAATCAATATTCCATCATCCAAATCCTAGGGGTGAAACAAAAAAAAAAACTAAACACCAACCAAACCATCCACCACAATTTCATAACTATCAAATACCTTTAACATTAAAGTAGCAACAACTAGTCCAATCAACTTAAATAAAGTACGGTTACAAACCATGCCAAATTATTCCAATACTAAAGCCATAAAAAAAATAATAAATACATAAACTACTAACAATCCTAAGCTCAAAAAAATAAAAGAAGTCCAAACGACATATCCTACGACCACAGTTATTTCTTGTCACCACCATAGCATCAACTAATCTTGCAAAGGAAGCTCAGCTGCGCTCAAACAGAACGCACCCGAGTTGCCAAAAGACAAAACGGGTCAGTATACAGGTATACTGGTATGAGTACAAGAATCAACACCCACGTGTCCACTAGACACAAACAAAAGTACATAAAATTCTTATTACTAGACAAGACAAGTAGTTCCAACCGCACCGAGACGAATGGATAGTTTCTCGAGATACGGTGGCATTTAGTTTCTTATCCGTACACAACGAAATATAAATTGATTATAAAATAGACAAAATAGAAATAAAAATATGGTGGGTTAGTCCTGCATAAAAAGTTAGTAAGACCCACCATCCTGCAAAAAAAAATAAAGTTAGTATAATTTAATCATAAGTAACTTGCTGAATAAGTATAAAAATGCACCGTTTCTTGCTTAAATAATTTGAATTGATCAAAACTCAAAGAACAAAAGTTGTACAGAATCAAATTTCCTAAAAGACATCGCGAACAAATTTAACAGAAACTGAACAGGTTAAGATAAAAACTTGATATAAAAATCTAGACGAATTTAATAGAAAAATCTGAAGCTGAAAACGAACAAAAACTGCCATAAGATGATTTTTTTCGACAAAGTTCAAAACATGAAAAATGTGCAGAATAATGTTTTACTTCAGTTTACGCGAAACCAATAAAAATGAGCTCGTTTCGTAGGTTAAAACAGTCTCTAAAATCTGCTTTGCTAAAATGAGTCAAACCGACAATAATCAAGATGATCCTATTATAAGTTCTAATCGATCTTTTTAATAAAAAGCTAAAACACAAAAGTTGTCTAGAATCACGTATACATGCCTCTGCTCAAATTTCATAATTTATCAAGATCGTTTACTATTTTTTTTTATCATGTACATATCAGTACCAATCACACTATACTAATAAATTCATAATTAAATTCTTTGTACCTTAACTCAATCAATATAATTCGAACTATACATATAAGTTCATAATTACTTCTTTGTACCTTGACTCAATTAAGACAATTCGAACTATCATACAAGTTCATAATTAATACTTTGTACCTTGACTCCACCACTTCGGCCCTCCCCTTCTGGCCTACACATATATCCCATGTGCCTCCCGTATACCTAACCCACTCCGAAGCCAAACTTGCACGGGGATATCGTCCCGAGTTTGACTCACACTCCCCGGATGGTTAGTATATACGTACGCGCGCAAATCAAAGCACTCGTCTACTCGTGAGAACGAGACAACAATATATATAAACATCTCATCGACATCATGAGACAAATATAACAATGCCGGGCATAAGGCATCAAACAACTCTCATAATCCTCACCTTTTTTTTATACACTCTTTCTCACCATCACTCAAATAAAACAACAATCCATGGAGTCATGGTGGAGTATAAGGAATTTATCTACGGATTCTAATTAATTTTAGTTTCATATATTCGGGAGTGTGATTATAATCATAAAATAAATACATATAAAAACCATGAACATTACATACACATCTAACCAAATAATGAAATCAATCATTTAAAAATCCTAAGCCTTACATACACAACTAATCAAAATAATTAAAATCGATCAATCAACTAAAAACCTTAAACTTTACATACATCACTAATTAAAATAATTAAAATCAATTAATCATCTAAGAATCCTAAACTTTATAAACACTATTAACCAAAATAATTAAAATCAATCTATCATCTTTATGTAAAAACAAAATCAAACTAACATCAAACAAATAAAAATAAATACAACGAATTAAACATAAATCAAGGGAAGTGGGTTTTGTACTTAAAAGTATTTTTGAAGATCAAAGAATCACTCAAAGAATTAATAAAGTCACCCAAAATAAAACCCTAAACCTTGCACGTACCACTAATCAAATTAATTAAGATTAATCAAACCTCTAAGAACTCTAAACATTGCACGTACCACTAGTCAAATTAATTAAAATAAATTAATCATCTAAGAACCCTAAACCTTGCACATACCACTAATCAAATTAATTAAGATTAATCAAACCTCTAAGAACCCTAAACATCTCATAGACACTAATCAAAATAATTAAGTTAATTCATCCTCTACATCCACATACAAAAATATCAAATCACATCAACCTAATAAAATAAATAAATAAATAAATAAACTAACGAATCAAACATAATCAAGGAAAATAGGATTTGTACTCACAATTATTTTTGAAGATTGAAGCAAGACCAAGAGGATTAATTGAACCACCAAAGTAAACCCAAAATCCTTTCTTTTTTCTTTACTTTTCTTTTCTTTTTCTTTTCTAACTCCCACGGCACATAACACACACACAAACTCTCTTCCTCACTCTCACGGCACACACTCACAGAGCACTCTTTGATTCTCTCTCCCTCTCTCTCTCTCGGCTCTCCCTCCATGCGCGGCTGCTGCCCTTTTCTATTTGTATCATTTACTTTTACTTTTAACCTAATCACATTTTACATTATATAATATAAATATAATATAAACACAACCTAAATAAATATAATATATATTTTATTTTAATAAATAACTACAACAAATATAAATAGATTTTATAAAATCAATACATGTACCATCCTTTTTTTTAAATATAAATATAAATATTCGAATTAATTATATATATATCTACCTATCATATTAAATTAATTAAATACCAAATTAAATTAACAACACAACACATTTAATTATCATATAACCACACAATTAATAAAATCAAAAATAAAATAAGACCATAATAATAATAAATAAATAAATATAGATTTACGAAAAATCAGGGTCGCTACAAGAGGAGATTGTTCGCCCGAGCGAACAAGTATAAGGAGACACAACTGGGGCCTGCTCCAAAGCCGATCGTGAGGGAGCGAATCTGACCGCGCCCGAAGCAGCTAGGGGAGAAAGATCTGGGCGGCTTTGAGCCACGACCGTCCCCAATGGATCCTCCGAAGGAGAGAAATAAGAAGGAGATGGAGGCGTTATTGAAGAAGAAGAAGAAGAAGAAAGTGAGGGAGAGTGAGGAGGAGCCCACCTTGAAGAGGAGGAATGAGGTGACGGTGGAGGAGGCCCCCAAAGTGGGGTTGGAGGAGGCATCAAAAGAGATGATGAGTGGGGCGAATGGCCCTGAAAAACAAGTTGAAGATAGGGCGACTGGGTCTGAAGAGAGGGCAGAGCAACAACCAGAGGGAGGGGCTACCCCCCAAGGAGAGGGAGAGGGAGAGGGTGTCAAATTGAAAACTGCTATCTACCATGCTCCAGCAGTTTTTAGGCGACTGAAGGGAGAAGGAGGCCCAGCCAAGACTGCTGCCGACCGGCTCTTGGGCGTGTAGAGGAGGCGACAGTGCGTTCGATGGCCAGTTTCACTGAGGTCGAACTGCTAAAGGGGTTGTGCTCTGCTCAGATGGAGGCAACTGCCTTAGCAGGAGCCCTACTGAGAAAGGCTGCGGCTACCAAAGGCGAAGTGAGGCCACTGAAGGTAAAGTTGGAGGAGGCGAAGGCCCAACTGGAAAGTTTGAGGAGGGAAACTGCGGAGTAGAGGAGGACCGCACGGAGCATGTGTGCTAGGGGGTTGGAAGAGGCCCAAAAAGCCAAAAAAATAGAAGTGTTGGCGATGGTGCAGGGCTATCCAGCCGACCGAGCCAATGCTGAGCTGCTCACAACCAAGTTAGAGCTGGAGACGGAACGCCGTAAGGCAGTATCTCTTGAGTTCCAATTGGGGAGCGAGCAGAAGAAACTGGAAGAGGCGCAGAAGGCCTACACCGTCGCCAACGAACAGTGGGATGAGGCCATGACTTGCAACGAGGATCTGCGGGCCCAGTCGATCAAGGAAAAAGAAGAAGCAGATTCGAAGATCGTTGGGTTGGAGAAGAAGTTGGTAGACGAGCGCGCCAAGGTGGCGGCGGAGAAGGCAGGGCTGGAGAGGGCCTTGGAGGAAGAAAGAAGCAAGCTAGCATCTGAGAGGGCGGCGTACCCTGACCTGTGCGTTGCAGCGGTAGAACAGTTCAAGGGGTCCGCCGACTTTCAGATGGCTATTGATGCCGCAATCGCCAATAGCTTGGCAAGAGAGGGGTCTTGGGGGGCTGGCCCATCGGGAGCAACCGCTGGGAGCAGGAGTGAAGAAGAAGTGATTCAGAACTTCCAGCGGTCGGACTTCTACAAATATGAGATGGCTGAGTTCTGGGACAGCGGCTGGAAAACGTTCAAGCGAAAAGCTGAAGAGCTGTTCCCAGACTTGGACTTCAACAATGTTAGAGTAGAGGAAGACGATGTAGCCCAGACCCCCTTAGATGAAGGAGTTGACGAAGAAGATCTTGTTTCGAGTGAGGAGGAATGAAGAATGTAAAATTTTTGTACTTTGTTTGTAAATAAATAAATAAAAATTTTGTTGTTGTGTTGTTTGTGGTTGTTTTTCTGTCTCTCTCTTTTTTTTGTTGGGCGTGTAACTTCTGTAGTAAACTTATGTATAAGTCTGTGAAGAAATAAAATTCTGAGTTGTGTTTGTCACACTGTAGCCTTTATTTTTGTAAATTTGAAAAGAATAAGAATGGTTGTGCAAATAAGGCTGGTGTATAAATTGTAGTGAAAATTGAGAAGTAGGGAGCTGTAGACGTCCCCGAATGTCCTGGGAGGATGAGTCCCATTCTGTTCGTTTTGGGCTCACTACAGTTCGGACTCGAATTGTCACGGTTCTTAATCTGAACCAAAGAGTCCAAATCCGGCAAATCGTTTTGAGAAAACAGATTTTTGAAAGAAGTGCCAAACATGGACTGCTTTGCCAAATACAGAGTCGCCACCTAAATATTTTATTTTGGGAAATTTAGGAAACCCTGACTCGTGCCTAAGGCCACGTGTCCGTCATCACCAAAGTTGCCTCGGCTCGGGAACTTGGGTACGATTGGGGAAGGTCACTTCGTGAACACCGCCGCTCGCCCGATCAAAGATCGGCCTCTACTAACCATGATATCTAGTTTTGAAAATATTATGCGTTCTTATTCTGGTTATTAGCCTAGATTTACTATGTGATGCGCACAGCATACAAGTATAGACTGGCTCGCCTGAATTGGAACAAAACATTTCCTGTTTATTTTTTAAAGTGGTTTGCTACTTGCAAGTAGGCTTTAAAATGTAGATTTTGCCACCCTCAGGTGGGCTTTGGAAAAGATGGTTTTGCCTCTATCTAGTGGTCTTAAAACTTACAGTGAATGAATTGTTCCAATCCAAATAACCCAACCTTCACCCACAGGCATTCAGGCAGGTATATCACATAAGCATATAGCCTCATGGTAAGCATGCTATCATGGCAGTCACTCACACACATGCAAGGATGCTAAAACATAAAACTTACCGAGTACTCCAAGCCAAAACAGAAGCTATGTTAGAAATCCATGCATGATCCTAACTATACAGAAATTCCTAATGCAACACATACAAAATGCAACTATAGCAGGCTCGGCTATTCTAAATATGGCATATGAAATGCTACAGCTAACATGTATTCAACTCGGCATTGAAATACGATGCAGTGAGTATGATGCGCCGAGCCCGGTGCATGCAAAACAGATAAATGGATGCAAACATGCTATCATACTGTATGCTAATTGAAACATGCCCTAATCTAACCATCATAAGCTGGTAAATAAAATGGAGAAGACGTGGGATTGGAAGACATACATCACACGCACGCACACTTATTACGACATTGCCCTTGCTCGGAGAGTCCGAATAAATAATACAATCCCGAATAAATGGTACAGTCCGAATAAGTACAAAACCCTAATTAATTAACAAATTAATCTAGGAAAGCAGTAAATTATCATGTAAGCCTATGGACTGCCTCAACTCTGCTCCGGATGATAAATGATGCATGGTTGAGTTGTTTTGCGCGGAAATCCGTTGCGATGCCCCAATTAGTCTCTGTTTACAATTAAGCCCAGAATACTACACGAAGCTCCAAAAGACTGCCGGTTTCTGATTTGCTGCAACAGAGAGCAACAAAGGGGCATGGCAATGTATTTTCACATATGTATCCATGACTACTCTTCAGGGAGTGTAGTCCTCGATCCTCGTGCCACCAATCACGCATCTCGATACATGATGGCCGAGGAGTCGAATTGCACGACTCGATGTGATATGAATGCACATGAAAACACAACAAGGCCTAAACTCTATCATGGGTAATCCGAAGTGTCGGCGATCGGGAATTGAGACACGTTCTGTCACTCGGAGTACGAAACGTCCCTCGTTTCCCGTGCTTGGGCTAACTCCTATCCCAAACACGATGCAAATGAGATAGCATATACAATGCGACTAACATACAACCTAGCATACACAATGCTATGAAATGGCATACACAATGCACGAAGGACTTACACCAACATGAGTGGACCTCAGCCACACTCACATTAGTAGCCATGAGATGAAATGAGACTATCGAAATGTGTGCACACGTGCACGCAAATCGAGGACCGAACCTAAGGCATAGTATGCAACTCTAACAAGGCATGGCAAGGCATGAAATATGGCATACAAGCATGTAATTTCCAGCACTGAAACATGATGCTAAATGGCCCCAAAACATGGAAACATGGCACCCGATGCATGAGATGAGCCCCGAAACTCAAGACTAGGCACATGTATTGACTTATAGCTATACAAAGCATGCATTATCTGACTACGAAGCACAAAGACAGAGCCAAGGTAGTCCCAAAATATGAACATTTCTAGTTCGAAGTATGACCAAAAGATGCTAGCATGATGGACTAAAATAGCATGCAACTTTGACTAGCAAACATGGTTTACATGGCATGTATATGAATCGCATGAGAACTCACCAAACCAGCAAAAATCAGTGAATAAAATGCATCAAAATATGCCCAAATAACCTCTGAAATGCAGCCAACACATGCAAAAATGAGGAGTTCCTTTAAAGGGGCATACAAGGGGTCATTAAGCACATACAAGATAGACACTTAGCATGGCAAAACCAACTTTGAAAATGGAATATGACAGCCCTGAAACTCACAAAATGGGCCCTGAAAACAGCCTCGGAAACATGCAAAGAAAGGCCTCTTTGAGAGGCCTTGAATGAGATTGCTCTACACATGCAGCACAGACATAAAATATGGCCAAAGGGGCCTTGGACAGAACCAAGGCAGACCTAAAAACTCACAGAATGAGGCCTAAAACATGACTTCGATGCATGCAAAATAGAGTCCCTTTGGATGGCCAAACATGCTAGTAAAGAAAATGAGGGGTGAGGGGGTCACCCCTCCATGATTTTGGAGCTCAAAGACACATCAAGGCCACTGAAAATCCACTGGATTTCAGTGGCCAAGAGGCCAAAACAAGGCCAATGCAAATGCTCAAATACAAGGCTCAAAGCATGAGGAAATGAAGCATGCAAAGTCAGAGATGACTCCAAATAGAAAAGTGAACTCAAACAAACTTAAAGAGGAGGTCAAAAAAAGAATTTTTCCAATTTATATCAAGCTTCGAAAATATTCACAAGTAAGGCTAAAATATGATGCAAAAATAGCCCCAAAAGAGATATAAGAGACAAGAGGCAGCAGATGGCCTCAAACAGCAAACAGCCCTTCAACAAAGTTGAAGAGGGGCTCAAAAAAAGGCACTTTACAGTTTGGCTCGAAGCCCAAAAATGCAAGAAAAAGGAGCTAAAGTATAGAGCAAAATAGTGCAAGAAAAGGGGAAATGAGAACTTACCCTTGTAACACAGCAATGCAGCAGCTTTTGGTCCAAGATTGTGAGCTCTCAACCTCTAAAAATCAGCTTCAAGGGGCTGGAATGGATGGTGGAGGTGGTAGGCTAGGAGTTGTAGTGTAAAATGGCCAAGAACAAGGGTGTTTGGAGGCTTGAAGTAGAGATATAGGAGGTTGTATGTATAACTCTCAGCCCAAAGCTTCTAACCCCTGTAAAATGAGGTGGGGTGGTGGTTATATAGAGGGAGAAGCCAAGGGAAAAGGGGGGAAAAAACCAATTCAAATTTCCCCCCAAAAGGGCAGACCCTCGGGCAGGGGGTCTGGTGCAAAACAGCTGGCACAGCTGGAATGCACCAGGAGAGAGAAGACTGGCCAGCCAGGTGCAAAAGGTCCAGGTGGCCAGCCGGCCACCTCCCCTGGTTGGCCGGCCAAGGGTCAAAAGGGTCAAGAGAATTTCTGGCCGGCCACCTCAAAAAGGTGGCCTCCTAGATGAGTGCAACACAGATGCATGGTCAAAACCCAGAAAAATGTGAACTAGGAGAGAGAAAAACTAGCTTTTTAGAGGGGTTCAAAAGGGTCAAGAACAATTGCTGGCCGGCCTACCCATATTGGTGGCCTCCCAGGTGTGTACAACACAATGATGTGGTGGAAATTCAGAAAAAGTGGCCCGGGAGTGGGAAAAACCAGCTTTCTAGTGAAGAAAACGGACGATGAAGAGCGATGAAGAAATAAAACTAGTTTTTCAGAACAATTGTTGGCCTCCCACCTTCCTACAACCTTTCTAACAATGAAAATAAGGTCCCTGCCAAAAACGGACCAAGACAGATGCAAAACGAAAGTTCGGGGGCCAAAACACACAGTTTGGGGCCCCAAAAACAGGCTGTTAGGCACCGGAAGTGGCGTTCAATCACGGAGTTGATCTCTCGGGCCACAGTGTCCCTCAAAAGGGAGGAAACAAGGTGTGTACCAAAAATCGGAGCAAACGGAGGTAGTCGAGCGGTCCCGAACCGAGGCACACGGCCGACGGCTCCGAAAACCGGAAACCGTGCTCCAAACGGGAAAAATGGCCTACGACCATGAAACGTAGCCTACGGCCACTGAGAGATGATCTACGAGACCTCTCCCTCCCTTCGGGAAGAGAAAACAAAGAAAATAGGGCCTGGTTCGCAAACCGAGGCAAAGCACAAAAGAGTCCGAAAGTCTAGAGGCAAGGCTCGCAACCGTGACTCCGCAACCTCAGAACGAGCACAATATGTAACATCACCAAGCGCTCAATCAGTGACGTCTGAGTCTTAAGGTCAGTCAAAAATGGAGTGTCTACAGGAGCCAAGTTAGCTTGTGAGAAAATTATGATGCAAAGGGTGTTATCAATAAGAACGTTGTAATGTAAAGGTCTTAAAATGTGAAGTTTTAATGCGTGTTGTAAGAGTGTTGAGAAATGAAAGACTGGGTTGGGAAATAAAAGTTAAAAAATGTAAAGAATGTTCAAATGCGTGAAATCATGGACCTGGAATCCGATTAAGTATGGCAACTATGCCACAATCATGAAATTGCAAGAATGGCGTTGGCCGAGCTCTTCATTCGTGCTCAGTTTGGGTTGAGCCATGATTAACTCGGTCGGGCTGACTTTTCAAGTAACTCAGTCTGGCTGAGCTCTTCGTGCTCAGTTTGGCTGAGGCTTTTCACGCTCAGTCTGGCTGAGGCTTTAATTGACTCAGTCTGGCTGAGCTCTTTATGCTCAGTCTGGCTGAGGTTTTTCATGCTCAATCTGGCTGAGGCTCTTCGTGCTCAGTCTGGCTAAGGCTCTTTGTGCTCAGTTTGGCTGAGGCTCTTCGTGCTCAGTCTGGCTAAGGCTCTTTGTGCTCAGTCTGGCTGAGGCTCTTCGTGCTCAGTCTGGCTGAGGCTTTTCGTGCTCAGTCTCGCTGAGGCTTTAACTGACTCAGTCTGGCTTAGGCTCTTAATGCTCAATCTGGCTGAGGCTTTAACTGACTCAGTCTGGCTGAGCTCTTCATGCTCAGTTTGGCTGAGGCTCTTCATGCTCAGTCTGGCTGAGGCTCTTCATGCTTAGTCTGGTTGAGGCTTTTTGTGCTCAGTCTGGCTGAGGCTTTTCGTGCTCAGTCTGGCTGAGGCTTTAACTGACTCAGTCTGGCTGAGCTCTTCATGCTCAGTCTGGCTGAGGCTCTTCATTTAGACGTTTTGAAATACCACACAGATAACTGAGATATAAAATTGTTGTCATTTAAAGTGTAGCTCATTTGATTAGAAATTTACATCATATGAGAAGAGAATAAGAACATTCAAGTGCGTAGATTGTCAAAAAGGGAAATACAGCAAAGGATTGATACGACAATTGGGCTTTTATTGAAAATAACGCTTCAAGTGCTCGGCGTTCCAATGATGGGGGAGGTCTCGGCCCTCTATATCCTGAAGTCGATAAGTACCCGGACGAGGTTTGGCTTTGACAACGTAAGGTCCCTCCCACTTGGCTGCCAGCTTGCCCTCGGCCGGATTTTTGGTGGCAAGAGTTGCTTCGCATAAAACAAGGTCCCCCACAGCGAACTCCTTCAGTCGGACTTTGCGGTTGTAGTATGTTCTCATTTTCTGGTGGTATGAGGCCCGCCTGACAGCAGTGGTTTCTCGGAGCTCTTCAATTAGGTCTAGGTCTGCCCGACGTAGCTCTTCGGTTAGTTCTGGATTCGGGTGTAGAATCCTCGGTGTAGGCAGATCGATTTCCACTGGGATAATCGCCTCAGCGCCGTATATTAAGCGAAAAGGGGTCTCCCCAGTGGGGGTTCGAGTGGTAGTGCGGTAGGCCCAGAGTACATTTGGTAGTTTTTCAGCCCAGAGTCCCTTGCAACTTCCCGCTTAGTTTTGATGATCTTCATAAGAGAATGGTTGGTAACCTCTACTTGGCCGTTGGCTTGGGGATGACCTGGGGAAGAGAAACATGGCTGGATTTGAACTTCTGCACAGAATTTCCTGAACTTGGCATTGTCAAATTGTTTGCCGTTGTCGGAGACGATGGCTTGGGGGATGCCAAATCGATACACAATCGACTGCCAGATGAATCTGGTTGTGTTCCGCCTCTACCCATTTAGTGAAGTAATCAATGGCGACAATTGCGAATTTGGTTTGGCCTTGGCCAATGGGCAATGGGCCAACTAGGTCGATCCCCCATTTGGCGAATGGGTAAGGGCTGCAAAATGTGATCAATTCTGTAGGAGGAGCATAGGGGATGTTGGCAAAACGTTGACATTTATCATATTTAAGCACGAAGTCAGTCGCATCTTGGTTGAGAGTAAGCCAGAAATAACCAGTGCGAAGTATTTTATGGGCTAGTGACCTGGCCCCCGAATGATTACCATATATACTCTCATGGACTTCCCTCATCACGTAGGTCGCTTAAGCTGGATTGAGGCATCGCAGATATGGGCGTGAAAAGCCACGTTTATACAAGAGGCCGCTGACAAGAATGTAATTGGACGACCGGGCCCTGACTTTGGCGGCCTGTTGTTTCTCATCTAGCAGTTCCCCCGTTGTCAGAAATAGAAAGATGTCGGTCGTCCATGGGATAGGTTCATTTTGGAGGAAGTGGACTTCCTGCTGGTTTGGGGAAATGGCAGGGTGGGTCAGGTACTCGAGGCAGACACCGTGGCTGAGGTCTGACTGGTCTGCAGAAGTTAATTGAGCCATCTCATCTGCCTTGGTGTTTTCTGCCCGAGGAATGTGCTTGATGTGGAAAGTATTGAAGAGGCGAGCAAGGGGGAGTGCAGTATCCCTATAAGCCCGCATTGTGTTTTCCTTGGCATCGAACTCCCCCATGATTTGTCCAACAATGAGCTAGGAATCGCTGAACACCCGGATATGGTTGACACCAATGTCTCTGGCTAGGCGGGGACCTGCTATCAATGCCTCATATTCGGCCTCATTATTGCTTGCATCGAACAAGAACCAGAGAGCACACTTGAAATAACCTCCCTCGGGGGCGGTGAGGATGAGACCAGCCCCACTGCCTCCTTTGTGGGATGATCCGTCGACGTTGAAGGTCCAAGAATTGGGGTCTTCTGCCTCAGTCTGGGGTTGAGAGGGCGGTAGGACAGTGGGCTGAGTGGGATTAGTGAATTCCAGGATGAAATCGACAACAGCCTGCCCCTTAATTGTCGTTCGAGGTCGGTAGGAGATGTCAAATTGGCTGAGCTTGACCGACCATTGCATGAGCCTGCCGGACAGCTCGGGCTGTTACATTACCTTCTTTAAAGGTTGATCAGTGAGGACCACTATGGAGTGGGCTTGGAAGAAAGGATGGAGTCATCTTAAGGCGGTGACCAGGGCCAAGGACATTTTTTTCTAACAATGGGTAGTTCTGTTCAGCGCCTCTGAGAGCCCGGCTAATGTAGTAAACCGGGCGCTGTATTGAACCATCCTCCGTGATGAGGGTTGCACTAACTGCGGTACTCGAGACGGCTAGATAAAGAAAAAGAGGCTCACCTGTGAGTGCTTAGGAGAGTAAGGGCGGGTTGGCCATGCACTGCTTCAACTGTTGGAAGGCTTCTTCGGATTTGGTCGTCCATTCGAAAGTCCGCCGAAGAACTTTGAAAAATGGGAGGCACTTGTCCGTTGCACGGGAAATGAAGCAGTTGAGGGCGGCGACTCTTCCAGTAAGCCTTTGAACTTTCTTAACCATTCGGGGTGACTGCATTTCTATCAAAGCCTTGATCTTTTCGGAGTTAGCTTCGATGCCTCGCTGACTGACCATAAAACCCAAGAATTTCCCAAATCCTACACCGAAGGCGCATTTCTCTAGATTGAGCTTCATTTGATACTTCCGTAGGGTGCCGAATGTCTCTCGTAGGTCGGCCAAATGATCAATGGAGAGTTTGCTTTTGACTGGCATGTCATCGACATATACTTCTATGTTCCTGCCTATCTGATGATGAAAGACGACATTAACCAACCGTTGGTAAGTGACTCCGGCATTTTTCAACCCAAATGGCATGACACGGTAATGGTAGGTTCCCCAGTCGGTGATGAAGGAGGTGTGTTCCCTGTTAGATGGGTGCATCAGAATTTGGTTGTACCCAGAGAAGGCATCCATGAAGCTAAGCATTTGATGGCCGGCCGTGGAGTCAACAAGCAGATCTATGCGAGGAAGGGGATAGCTGTCCTTGGGGCAAGCTCGGTTGAGGTCAGAGTAGTAGACACAGAGTCGTCGTTTACCGTTGTTCTTACGGACCAGGACCACGTTTGACAACCATCTGGGGTAGTCCACGTTTTTGATAAATTGTGCCTCAAGGAGCTTATCTACTTCAGCAGGGATAAGACTATTGCGCTCCGGATGAAAGATGCGCTGCTTCTAGCGAAATGGTCAGAAATGGGGTTCGATGCTGAGACGATGGGTGATGAAAGAGGGGTCAATACCGGCATATCGGAGTGGGTCCAAGCAAATACATCGTTGTGCTCAATCAGGAGGGCGGTAAGGTCGGCCTTGGCCTGAGGAGATAGTTGGCTGCCGATCTTGGCAGTTTTTGCCAGGTTGGTGGGATCGATGGGGACCTCGACAAGCTCTTCCACTGGTTCCCCTCTGACCAGCTCGTCCTCGTCTCTGACGTCGTGTCCTTCAATGATCATAGCCTCCTTGAGCTTGACCTCTTTAAGTGAGGCGACATAACATTCTCTGGCCACGGTCTGCTCTCTCCTCACTGTGCCGATCCCAAGATCGGTGGGGAACTTGATGGCAAGATGGAAAGTGGATGTGATAGCTTGGAAGGCATTTAGGGCGATGCAGCCAAGGATGATGTTGTAAGCAGAGGGACAGTCGATAACAAGGAAGGTGAGTAACTTTGTGGTCTGCCGCGGGTATTCGCCGATTGTGATAAGAAGATCGATGGAGCCGATGAAGGTCACCCGGTCTCCAGTGAAACCGACCAATGGGGTTTGGAGAGGAGACAAACTTTCTTCCTCGATCTTGAGCTGGTGAAAGGCATTTAGGAAGATGATGTCGAAAGAACTGCCATTGTCGACGAGAACCCGTCTGAATTTGTAGTTGGAGAGAAGGGCAGAGATAACGAGAGGGTCGTCATGAGGGTAACAGATGCCTATGTAGTCGACCTCCGTGAAGGAGATGGGCTCCATCCATTATTTGGACTGTTTGGCAGGGCGGTCCAATGTGGCAACTTCTTTGTCTGAGCCTTGCCTTATTTTTCTGAGTTTTACCGGCTGGGCTGAGCGGGATGGTCCTCCACAAGCAAGCCCGCCAGCAATAACTCTTATTTCTCCAACAGGTGGGGCGGGGTTACCTTGTGCCCGGGGTTGCTGTGGAGGGCGATCATGACCTTGGTTGGGTTGTACTGGTTATTGTGGAGGGGTGTGCCGGCGGTTGTTTCTGATGGGTTCAGTCCTTTGCCTCTGCTGGGGGCGGGCTTCCGTGAACTGACTGAGACGTCCCTGACGGATCAGGCCCTCGACCTGGTCTTCGAGGTTAACACACTCTTCGGTGTTACGGCTGTGGTCCTGGTGGAAGCGGCAGTATTTGGACTGGTCTCGCCGGTTAAAAGGAGACCGCGACGGTTGGGGCCATTTGAGGGGATAATCTCACTGAATCTAGTTCAAGACTTGTTCCATGGGGGAGTTGAGGGGTGTGTATCTTTCAAACCAGCCGGGCGGCTGAGTTGACGCCGACCGGTCGGTTCGGGGTGGTTGGTTGGTATACTGAGGTGTTTGGTGAGTGTACTAGGTGTTTCTGGTTTCTAAGTCCTTTCTTTTCTCTCTAGGGGTCGGGTTTTTGGCTATAGGATCTTGTCGGGCGGCTAGGGAATCTTCGACGTTCATGTATTTTTGGGCTTTGGAGAGTAGGGTTGCCATGGAGGTCGGGGGGTTTTTAGAGAGGGAGGAAAGGAAGTCAGATGACCGTAGACCGGTCATGAAAGTCGTAAGGATGACCTTGTCATCATTTTCTGCTACCTGCAAGGCTTCGGTGTTGAAGCGGGTAACGAAACTACGCAGCGACTCCCCCTCGGTCTGACGGATATTGAGGAGTTGGGTTGCCGGACGTCGCTGGCGCTGGGCTCCAATGAAATGGTTGAGAAATGAGTCACTGAGGTGCTGGAAAGTGGAGACAGAGTCTGCTGGCAGTTGACTAAACCAAAGTCGAGCCGACCCCTTGAGTGTTATGAGGAAAGCCCGACACATGATTTCATCGGGGAATGTATGGAGGATCATGAGGGTCTGGTAGGTCTCCAAGTGATCGACTGGGTTTGTTGTACCGTCAAAAGAGTCGATGGTGGGCATTTTGAACTTAGGCAGTAGAGGTTTGTCCCGGATGGAGGCAATGAATGGTGAGTTGGCTGTGGTGGATGGTTTATTCGGTATGTTCTACATGACCCCCTGGAGCTGGAGCTTCATGGCTCGGAGTTCTGCATCCCAGAAAGGGACGTTGTCACCACCGGAAGAGAACGGGGGCTGGACGCTACTAGCCTTTCCCTCGGGGGTGGGTGCCTGGACTGATGGATGTGGGGCCCGGGGGGGTAGGTTCATATCTAGGGGGGTTGCAACCCCTCCAAGTTGGGCGGATGGGGCTGCTGGATAATATGGCTCGGGGCTCGTTCTTGGTGGGGTGGGATATCTGGAGGTGGTGGAGGAGGCATAGGAGGGTTTCTTTGGAGTAGAGCATTAATCAGGGCTTGGTTTTGCTCGGCCAGGCGGTTAATGCTGTTGGTGAGCTCGATGAAATACTGCGGTGGGTTGTTTGGATTGGGAGGGTCAGCTTGGTGGTCGGCAACATTGTGGTGAAAAGCCATGGATCTAGTCGTAACCATACACCTGGGTGGGTGGCAGGAAAGGGTTATTGGGACAGGGTCTCCAGCGACAATGAGCACAACTGGCGCACGGAGCAAAGCGATTCCCACAGACGGCGCCAACTGATGATACTCCGGGTTCCAGATAGAACAGGTCGGATTGATCTACGCTTCCCAAACCAATGTCCGGGTGACCAAGCCCATAGAGGAACCTGCACAAGAGTTCAATGGGGAACGGGGAGTGCCCCAGCGAACCTTTCGACGAGCAAGTTAGAAAAAGAGATGGAGTGTAGAGATAGATTAGAGATAGAAAACTTAACCTTCTTCTTGTCTTCGACGTCTGCTTATATCATTTGGTAATCATTTCGTTGTCCCTTCCGACCTGCCATCTTGGTCGAAAGTCTATGCTCTAGCTTGCCTTGTTCATGGTGAGGCCGTTCTGTCTCGATGGGGAGGGCTTATCGCAATAAATGCTGTAAGGGGCTTCACTAATGGCTGATGTACAGTGTAATAACTTTACAGGATCTTTGTCTGCTTATGTGACTTGTCCTTCACCTGCCACGTGTCTGAGTATTATTGGTTTTTAATGCCATGTTGAGTTCCAACCATGTTAGGCCTCATTAGTTGAATTATGTATTAGGGCCTAAGTGATTGGGCTTGAGTTGTTTATAGTGGACTGTAGCCTTTATGGGCTTACCCATGTCAAATTTTTTTTACTTTTTAGATTCTCACATATTTAAAAAAATACAAAATTTATCCAAAAAAAAAAATTGAAAATTCACTAAATTTTAAAAAATATATATATATTAATTCATTATATTTTTGTATTTATTATTTTTTAAAAATATATTTGCAAATATTTTACCCTTTACGAACATTAAAAAAATAATTAGAATAAAAAAAAAACTCACTAAAAATAATAGAACACGAAAAATAAAAAATTCAAAAATCTTTTTTTATAATTCAAAACCAAACAATTTCATAGCTTAAAAAATAAGAGAAACAAGGCAAATTTAGTGGGCCAAATTGGACTATCCTAACCAAACCATAAAAGCCTTATTAGTCTCAAAAAATAAAGGTAAAATTACCATATTGATTAAAATTATTACCTAATAGTTTTCAGTGAGGGTCTTTTTTTCTTTTTTTTTTTTGTGTCGGGTATATTAGTCTTGAAAATTATGCTTTTACTGTTGAGAATCGTTGAAAAAGTCATAAGTTTGCTGTGAGAATCAATGGGAGTTGCGAATTGTTAATTTGTGACTTGTTGAGTATTAAGGGGGTGTTGAGGATTTTAGATTATTGGCTAAATAAAAAGCCACCTCTTTTTCGGTTGTTTTGTTGTTAGTGACTTTTTTTTGCTTTTAAATTATGTTAAATTTGTTTACTTTTTTCATCTGTCTTATGTAAATGAATCTAAAAAATAAAATGAAATTTAAATTTCAAAAAAAATTGAAAAAGTCAAAATAAGCCCCCCAAAATGTATTATTTTTGGTTTATTTTTATTTTTTCTAAACTTTTTTAAAATTTTTTGATAAGAAAATAAATTTTCAATTTGTCTCATCGAGCTGTATTTAGAAACATAATTTTTTTTTCATTTTTTTAAAAAAAAAATTCACTAAAGACAAAAATATACAAAAAAAAAAATCACCAAATTAGCAAATTGTTTTGAAAATTTTAATTTTTAGTCAAAATATCAAAAAATCACTATAAATTATCACATCATTATCTTTACTTTCTGCGTGTCTTTTTTATAAGAAAATAAAAAATAACTAATTTTCAAATGGACCTAAATCTGGTCCACAGGTCAAAAGGTAAGAAAAAAGTTAGGATAAATTTACCTAAAAATGAATATGTATAATGAAAATTAAATTGACAAAATATAAAATCTACCTATAAAATAAATCTAAGTTATTAATATAAAATTTTAAATAATTTCTAAGTTTTCGTGTATGAGTCCGTGGTATTACTGTAAAAATAAACCTGTCTTGTAAAAGAAATGGGCCATCCAAAATAGTATAATATAGAAATCAACAATGATTTAGACCACTAAAAAATATATCACTAATAACACTAATAGCACTAATGACTTGGATCCCGTTCCGTTATGTCTTGTCTTCGTATTAACAGACACCTAAATACATACAGGAATAATTCATACCACTAAAAAAGCACCACTAATAGCACTAATACATTGAGAATATCAACCCAAAAAAAAAAAACTAAGGAATAGTGTCACATCATTAGTGCTCCTCCTAGTGCTCCCATTTTAGTTCTCTCAACCATTTTTCAAATACATATCATATATCAATCTCTAAAATAAAATGGATAAACTTTTAATTACCTTTTTTTTATTATTTATAATTATGATTAATTATTTTAAAATCTGTTGTTATGATTCATTTATGCTTGATTATTATTATTTTTTCAATTATAACTTACAAAATATGAAATTATTTTATTTTTTCTATAATTATAAGATATATATCATGCACATTTCTATAATACCTTCGTTTGGGATGTGAGTTGATTTTTTGACTATTTTAATTTGGGATTAAAAAGCCTCATTTGAGATTGATTTTTTGATTTTTTAACTTTTGTAAGAGAAAAAATAAAATGATTATCGATTGAATGTGACATTTTATCATATTTAACTAAAATAGCCAATTTTATCCTATATGACTATTTTAGCCTGAAGTAATATCCCAAATATAGCCAATATTTTGAAGGGTAAACTATCAGTAGGTCCAAATAGTTGGATTTAATTTCCATCAAATTCTATTGAAAATAAGTCTTGGTAAAATTGTAACTAAAAATAATTTTTTTGTAATAATTTTTTATATATGTCTCTAAAAATTGACAATAAGTGACTTTTTTTGTTATGATTTTTATAAATTGTCTCTAAAACTTACAATTAGTGACTTTTTTTATGATAATTTTTGTTCATAAGACCTATTAGAATATAAGTCCACTTATTAGGAGCTACACGTAAGTATCCCTATTTTGAAGGTGTGTACATAATCTTTTCAAAAAAAAAAAAAAAAAAAGAAAGAATTATGCTAGAGATCTCACACAAATTTACATGTGTGTAGATCTCATACCTATATGAGAGGTTTATTAAAACATTCAGTAAATTATTTGAAATCAATAATATTTTCCAAAAAGAAATTACATATCATATATATGTACACAAACCCTTATCACCATATATGATTGGGTAATTTGAAAAGTTAGGTAAAAATTAATTTTTAATTTATTTTAAATCACATTATCTTTCATATTTTTCATATAAAAGAAATTTAAAAATTAAAAAAAAAAAAAATTTAACCAACTTTCAAAATCGCTCTTATTTACAAACTTTTTTTTATATGTGAATAAAATATATATCATATGATGGCCCCGTTTGGTAAAACTGTGGGAAAGTGATTATAATTTATAATTTAACAGCTTATAACTTATAACTGTGAACATAAACTGATTTTTGACTTATAAATTAAACTTCTCCTCCCCCATTCAAAGAATAAGTTGATTTTTAATTTACAAAAAATTATAAATTATATTATTAAACTGAACCAAACATATCAAAATAACTTAAATTAAATTAAAAATTAAAATAAGCTGAAAATAATTTCTACCGAACAGGCCGATATCTTACCATTGTGATTTTGCAGTAGGCATATCTGCCATTCAACCCTTGTAACAAATCGTCTTTGAAATCACGCAAATACAATCTTTTCATCATTGATTACGCAATCAACATTCTCTCTCTTGTCTCCATACAAAAATTACACACAAGTTTTTCCATCTCTCTCGAATCTTGATCATCGTTACTTGGTATGGAGAGAGAAGAGAGAAAGATGGCGTTCAAATTGGGTTCGTTCAGGAAGAGTTTTGCGGAGAAGAGAGAGAGAGAGAGATTGTTATCCAAGGGATGGTACTCTGAGCTAGATGGGTTTCCAAGCAACGAACAAGAAGATGATGATGAGAGTTCTTGGTTTTGTTCGAGTTGGAGGAGGGTTCGGAAGAAATTTGCAGAGTGGTGGAAGAAATTGAAAGAGGTTTCTGTGAAAGCTTGGGATGTGGGTCGATCCGACCCACGAAAGATCGTGTTCTCGGCGAAAATGGGTCTGGCTTTGATGCTCGTATCTCTTTTGATTTTCATGAAAGAACAACCAATCAAAGAACTCAGTAGATACTCTGTTTGGGCTATCCTCACTGTTGTTGTAGTGTTTGAATTCAGCATAGGTATGGTTATTTTTTCGATTTGAATGCTGTGTTTGGCTGCTTGAAATTCATATAATGCATTTTCACTCTGTTTGGATAGTGGGTTTTAGAAAAGAAAATAAATGATAATCATAGTGTTAGATTTGGTGATTCTTGATTTGGGCAATTTGTTGAATGAATAAAAGAAAAAAATTAAAAAAAAATTATTTAATAGTTATTGGATTCAACAGTTGTTAAGTTTGAATGGCATTTTTGAAAAATGAAAAAATGTGAATAAATAAATATATAGAATGGATGTATAGTTACAAATAAGAAAAACAAAGAGGAAACAAATTTTGCTTCTTTTGCCTCATTTTCTTTTGTTATGATGTTCCTTTTTTCCTACAATTCCAACATAGTGTGAGTGTGTTCTTGATGTCACCTCTATTGGAATTTGGATGTCTTGATGATAAGAATAGATTAGTATAATTGGCTTTGGAAGCTTCAAGTAAAAGTCATGGGTCCCATGATCATTAAGAAGACCTTTTTTGGGTCGAAAAGAAGTGCCACGGTAGTGTTTAGGTTAATTATTTACATTTGTTCTAAACTAGAACAAATTTTATAAACTAATATTTTATGTTCTAGTAGTTGAGAGTAGTTTGGTAACTTTAATCATTGTTGGATATAGGTAGTAGTCATAATCTATAGGTCGTCGTCCTAGTTGATTAAGAAGATTTGGACTTACCAAATATTTCTTAATTTTTAAGTTGGAGTTCTAGTCCTTATAAAAATTAGAGAATTAGAGAATTTTTTAGCCTCTAAATACGTGTAATCTCAGTAATAGAGACCTGATATTATAAGGAATTGAGATCTTATTTTGTGTGTGATTTACTTAACCCGTAGAGGGGTAAGCCCTTGGTTGTCTTTTTATCATTCTTTTTATTTGCACAAATAACCAAAGTACTGTTCATTGCCCTCATAAAGTGCTATTTTCAGCCCATAAACTTTAGCCAATCAAGTTCAAATCTTCCACATCTTATTCTCTTTTACCCTTTGGCTACTAAGGGGTGGTTTGGGATGATCTAAATAAGTGTACTTTTTGACTTTTTATGAAATATGGATTGGGTATGAGTTGGATTTGAAGTGATGTGGTAAAGAGGTGATGTGACTTAAATAAGATGATGTGACTTAAGTAGGATAATGATTTTTTGACTTTTTGACTTTTTTAAGACACCCCAAACAAGGCCTAAATCAACACTAAAAACACCATAAAACAGTTGTTGCCTTTGCAACCCACATATTTTGAAGATCATGCCCAAACTAACCCTTTACGTTTAGAAACCCTATAAACTTTCTTCTCCCTTGTTAAACTCCAACCCTAAAAGCTTAAAATCCACCATAATAATACCTATTGTGGGCAGCATTAACCCGAGTTTCCTAAAGTTGTCTTCCATCTGTTTTGCATCATAGAATCATACTTTGGAAATTGAAATAGGACACCATCTTAGGTCAAAGTTTTAACTACTTCTATTTCTAAATCCAAGCTTTGGATTCCATGCTGCCAGACACAGCTTTAGTGCACTTTTTTTCCTGGATTTTTATACTGATACGCTTTGTTGGGTATTCATTGAATTTCTTTTCTTAATATATCTCATCAATTGTGGCATAAAGTATACATATTAGTGATAGATATCGAACATCTTGCAAGAAAAGAAGGGATTGGTATCAGAACATGAAAATCTTTAAATGAAACTTTAAAAAGCATTCAAATATGCTATAGTCCCAAAATTGTGAGAACTGACGTATTTAAATTAAGACCTAGTGTGCAGTACTGGCATGCACATAATATTTGGCGAAAGTAAAGTTGACATTTAATATTTGGTGAACCATTCGAGTACTTGTTCATCAATTCAAGTGACTTGGGAATGTATGGCTAAGAGAAATAGAATTGAATTTGAATCCTAAAATTCACATTATGCAGGATCTGAATATAAAAAATTTCCTTCACTGGATCCAGTGCAGCTTTTCTATTAGCGGAAGTGTGTTTTCATTTTCCTAAGCAAAAATAACATACATTTTGAATTTTTATGTGCCTTTTTTCTTAGTTTTCCAACAATAGTATAATCCTTTGTCTTGTAAGTTCTAACTTTTTAAGAAACAAATGCACAGATGAAGCAGCTGATGATCTAAGTACTTTTGCAGGTGCAACATTTAGCAAAGGATTTAACCGTGGATTGGGGACATTATCAGCTGGAGGGCTTGCTCTCGGTATGGCAGAGTTGTCTGAATTGGCTGGAGATTGGGAAGAAGCTGTTATTGTCTTCAGCATATTTATCACTGGTCTGGTTTTTCAGTCAGTATTCTTTTTCTGATTATGTTGGAAATGAACTAGCAGTTTTTCAGCATGTATTTCAATTGAAGTTTTGCTCACTGTGCCTTTTTATGTGGTTTCTAGGCTTTTTCGTTACTTATGCAAAACTTTACCCCACATGGAAGCCGTATGAATATGGATTTCGAGTATTCTTGATAACATATTGTTTCATAATGGTATCTGGGTATCGAACAAGAGAATTTATACATACAGCTGTGACTCGATTTTTGCTCATTTTACTTGGTGCTGCTGTGTGTTTGGTCGTAAATATATGTATCTACCCCATCTGGGCTGGTGAGGATCTGCACAGATTGGTGGTAAAAAATTTCATGGGTGTTGCAACTTCCGTGGAAGGTTGACTAACGTTTCCGTATACTATACTATTATTACTTTATTTTTCAGAAATACTTTGTAAAATTCTGATTTAGTCTTCTTACTCTGTTTTCCATGCTGACTAATCCTCTTTGACTTCTCGGCAGCTTGTGTTGATCGGTACTTGAATTGTGTTGAATATGTGAAGGTTCCTTCAAAAATTCTTACTTACCAAGCTTCTGATGACCCACTATACAGTGGCTATAGAACGGCCGTGGAATCTACAAGCCAAGAGGATGCTCTGGTATTCTTTTAAGTGAATATTTTGCAAGTATAGGTAATTGCAAATTATGAATCAACTTCTTGATTTTAACTCATTTTCGGCTTGGCAGCTAGGATTTGCTATTTGGGAGCCACCTCATGGTCCCTACAAAATGCTTAGATATCCATGGAGAAACTATGTAAAAGTGAGTGGTGCATTGAGGCATTGTGCATTCATGGTCATGGCATTGCATGGTTGTATACTCTCCGAAATACAGGTGTTGTTCTTTTTCTATCTCTGGCTTCATTTTACAGCTGTTTCGTGTAGAAGTGGATGTAAATGAGTTTCACTCAATATGCCTTAAGAATGCCTTGCATAGTCTGAAAATTACTTGATTACTATATTAGTATGTTTGTTAATTTAGATCTTTGCACTTGTAAGCGTTGGAAGACATGTTTTTTTAGGTAAATAGTATTTTCTAGAAAATATTCGCTGAAAAAAATGAACCCTTATTTAGCACGCTTTGGTAAAAGAAAAAGAAGATATATTATAATTTATATGTTATGCCTTGCTCGTGATTTTCTTCTACTAGAACCATGTGCAAAGAAAATAATGGTTTCATTGCTTGTATATGTAGGCTCCACCTGAAAAAAGACAGGTCTTTAGTAATGAACTTCGAAGGGTTGGCACTGCATGTACGAAAGTGTTACGTGACCTTGGGAACAAAGTAAAAAAGATGGAGAAATTGGGTGCAATAGAAATACTATGTGAAGTGCACGAGGCAGCAGAAGAGTTGCAAAAAAAGGTAGATCAGAAATCGTACCTTCTTGTTCATGCAGAGAGCTGGGAAATTGGAAGTCGGTCAAAAGAGCTAGAACATCCCCAAGAATTTCTCAGCATGGATGATGAAGAAAACAAATTAGGTAAATGCAAGTTTTATAGTGAAGCTCTGCTCCATCTCAGTTCACTTCCCGCGTCAAATACTTGGAATGTTAGTAACAATGGTACGGGTATCAACTTCATCCCTCCTGAAAAATGGCCTGCAAACTTGTCGTGGAAAGCTGATGCGCTGCCTGAAGAAGAAGAATCAAAGACGTATGAAAATGCCAGTTCATTGTCTTTGGCGACATTTACTTCGCTTCTGATTGAATTCGTTGCGCGGCTTCAAAATCTTGTTGATGCATTTGAAGAATTAAGTGAGAATGCGAAATTTAAAGAACCTATAGAGGAACAACCGCAAACAGAGGTGATCGGGTTGTGGAGGAGGATGATTGGGGGTGTGAAGTTTTTGAAGAAAGATGAGCAGTTGTTGGGATAGAACTAATCTCATTTTATGCACACAAGTTTAGGAAAACCGTGGAATGGTTAATACTTGAGGCAAAAATTGGACACGCAATGTTGATCTCGAGTTTGTACCCAATCTATCCCTTTCAGAGCCCACATAAAATGGGGACGAAACTGGGTGTACTTTAGTCTAGTTTAGTTTTGTAGGAACCGGTAGCTGATTTTCTCTTGGTGGAGTTATTCGAACTGATAAATTGACAACAAGAGAGACAAATTGACTGGTGGCTAATCCTCTTTTGCTTTTCAAGATCTATGAACTGGCATTCCTTCATGCAATTTTTTTAAAAGAGTTGATAATGTAGCTCTGTTATTGAATAGTTGTTGAAGTCACTCAAGGGTAGCCATGGCAGAATAGTCTCATCCTTCTCTCTATTCGCCTTGATAGTTAATTTTTTTTTTTTGAATTTTATGAATAAAGGGTACTCTCAAATGCTTGTGCTTGTAACGATTTTTTATTTTTATTTTTTTATTTTAATGATAGTTTAGTTCTGTCTTATTTATAATGCAAAAATTCTTTTGAATCTTCGATAAAAATATAAATAAAAAAAATTGTATTTTATCTAGTATTAATAATTGTCGTGATGGTCTCCAAATATAAAATTTCTAATTTCGTATCTGACTGGCAATGAAGAAGAGGGGGTGTTTAGGAAGAAATGTTTTAAATAAAAAAGTCACTATACATTATTAAATAATTCACTTTATTTTTTTATACATTTTTTTTTGGTTAGAAGTTAAAAAAATATTAAAAATATCAATTCTAAAACGAGCCTTTAGAGCACCATCAATCAATTTGGCCAAAATATATGATGCACAAAACTCATGGGGCGCTGGAGAGAGCTTTATCTCCCCAGGCGATTTTCAGCGAACTCTGAAAACATTTATATAGTTTAGATCTGGATTTTTTATGCTTGAGAAAAAGGGGTTGAGAGTTTCTGCCTCTATTTCTTGCATAGATTTTTTGTTTTTTAATATTTACAATGGTTCACTCTTTTCTTACTCCTCTCTATACTATTGTGGGTATTTTTCTTCTTTAACTCTTACTTTCGACGATAATTGAAGACGGCAGCGGCAACAATAGTGCAATTGGGTAGCGGAAATAGGGACGTCGATCGGTCTGAGTTGTATCTTGATTCAGATCGAGTCTAAATTATTATTATTTTTTTTCAAATCATAGTGAGAAAGATTGGTGATTTTTCCTGAGTTGTGGCTTATATACATATATATATATATATATTTGAGTGCTACTATTAACACCTTATAAATTATTTTGGACCCCTCAATTTTTAACTCTTTTTTATTATAATAATAACCTCAAATAAAATTACTACAAAAGACATTATTAATTTTGGGATACCCCATCTCACAATTAAATCTATGCACCCACTACATTATGAGTTAAGGTTTATGAGAGCACCCATCTCCATCACTACCCATCTATTTTCTCCAAATTTCACCTTTAAAACCTGCCCACTCTCAAAACTTTGAAAACCCTTTGGCGGCAATATTCCGGCAGTAACAATAGCAACCATTTGATTACCTACACTTCTGTGATAATGACAATGAGTGGAATTTTTTTGGCAATTACAACTCCATAAGACGAGAGACGAACAACAATGAAAACTTAGAAGAGATTCATAACTTTAATGTTGTTCTTAGCTCAGAAGAGATTGGTTTTGTAAGGGTAAGTTTTTTGAAAAAAATAATAAAATCTGTTCATTATTTTTTCAGGACTAAACTCCCAAACATATGACCGAAATTCGGAAACATAGGCCTGAACATTATTTATTTGTTTAGGGACCGTTAAACGAACATTTATTATTTGTTCGGAAACAGATAACCAAACATTATTCATAAGTTCGGACCTGTTTTACTGAGAAAACTAAACCAATTGTAATAATTTTTTTCTACAAGAGAAGAAATTATTATGAGAAAACTAAGAAATTATGTGTGTGTGTATATATATAGAGAGAAAGAGCATATCAACTATGACAATGGTAGATGAGGCAGCAGAGACAATAATCGCATTGTCTCTTCTTCTTCGTGGGCTTTGTTAGGATTTTTTTGAAAGTGGGGTTTTTTTTTAGTGTAGAGGTGTGTGTATTCAATGGGTGTAATATTTTCATAAAGATAATGTTGGTATTATTTAGAAGAGGAAAAGAAATTTTAAAGGTTTCAAAATTTATAAGTAGAGATCCAAAGAAATAGGAGTTCCAAAATAATTCATGGGATGTTAATAGCATCACTCATATTTTTTTGTGGCTTTTGTATCTTATTGCTTGTGTTAGGTTTCTTATTTGGTCCCTTGGGACTTATTGTTGTTCTTTTTCGTGCATGATATTTATTTTATTTGACGGCAATTAACTTTTCTCAAAAAAAAATTTTTTAAAAAAAAGAAAGAACTAACGCGTACAGACCCTAAATTTATGCTTAATGTGTTTGTGTGGTGAAAATTAAATTGATGAATTATGGGGTTGTTAGCACCATAAAATATTATTATTATTATTATTATTTTCAAGACACGTGGCATCCTCTTATTCATTTGGAAGTTAAAAGAAGTGTGGTTATGTGGTTTGGAAACACTCTTGGATCTTGAAGGACATTCCTGATCCTTTGATTGCCACCTGAAAAAGGGATTAATACTTCGGTCGGGAGTGCCGGAATTAGCACTTCGACGGACAAGTTAGTATATGTCTCTCGTTTGCTTGTGTCTTAAGTTTCTTGAGTCTGTTCTCACATATCTCTCTTTGGTTGATGTTCCTCTTATTTATATTCGCTTTTGGGCCCTAGGGTCGGGCCCACTCTTAGTCCATTGCATGATTGCTCATTCGGCTCTTTTGTCGTACGCCAATTTCCACTCAACTGCCTGTTCAACTGGTTCTATGGCCGATTTATCTATTCGGCTCGATGATCCCTCTGGGGGGAAGCCGAATAACCTATATCCTGATTTTCCCCAAATCCATTTGGCTTTTTATACATAAAAAGATATTCGGCTCCCACAATTGCCCCTCAAACATCCTACTAATGCCATTTAGTCGGCATGTTTGGTTTTGAACTTGGAGAGTAAAAAATACGGCGACTTCCCTTATTCCAACGCAAGTGTCAGAACGTCCACGCTTTTTATGAATCATTATAATTTCCCGCCCCTTCGTACGCTTCATTCATTTAATGCGATTTGAAACCGTGTTGTCCCTTCGAATGTATGTTTTTTGAATACGCAAAGCTTCTTGGTTGCCTGCCAGTTTGCCTTCTTCATTTCACGACCTCTGCAACTTGTCCTCGTTCCTCTTTGTCTTCCCTACTTCTTGTAAGTTTTCCTCTTCTCCATTTCGACTCCCCTTTCCTTGTTTGTTGTTGTTTTTTTTAGTTTAGCGTACTTCCTATCCAGGCTAGAATGGCGAAACTTCTGAAAACCCCTTCTTTTCGCAGATCGAGTTTCTGGTTTTCAACGCCATTTTTCTATTCCTGACGACGTCCATCTGTCACTCGTAACAGAGAGTGTGATTGACATGGAGAGGACTGATGAGAGTACAATCATCTTTCCTCTCTTGTCCATTGCCGAGGGCGGAGTCCGTTTTCCCTTTCCCCTTTCACCCGTTTTTTAGGGCCATCATTCGTCACTGGGATCTAATCCCTTCTCAACCTAAAGTAAATTTTTACTGAATCATAATGGGTATTGTAGAACTAAACCGATGCCTTAAGCTCAATCTTGGAATCCCCACTATTCAGCATTGCTATGCCTTGGCCAAATCCTCTGGCCGGCAGGGGCGCTACTTCCTTAGGGCCAAGGACACCGACCATTATTTGGTGACTATGCTTGCCAGCTCTGGCAAGCGTGTTGACGATGTCATGGTTGTTTTCTGAGGCAACTGGGAATTCGGCGAGGGCGAAGATCGCCTAGATCCCGTGTCTAGACGAAAAGGCGAACTAGGTGGCCGCATAGTCCTCCATGTGCATTTGTTACATATTTACCTGGCTTAGATTCTATGCACTTACTGTTTTATTTATGCAGGCAACGATTTGAAGAAAGTTCTAGTCTCGACTGACAACGCTGTACTTGCGCAAATCAAAACCGCGCTCCAGTTCTTTGACTATCCAAACCTCCAAAAGCAAGGGAGGGCGCCCCACATACTTCTAAGACACGAGCCGACTTACTCTACGTTTTCGGCCGCAGATGACATTCCGATTCCAATGGGCGAATAGCAGCTTACGGCGCTTATTTTCCCAAACTTCAAAAACCTTAGGCAGATTGGTCTGGAAGCTTCAGATTCAGAGCCGGCGGATGAACAAGTAGCCAAAAAAGTCGTTGAGCAGCCGAATCAGTCCACCTTAGACAGATCTGATAATCTCAGGAAGGAAGTTAACGAGGCTCTAAATTTGGCTTTTGAGGAAGCCGGCCTTAATCTATCCAACCCTCCATCCACTTCAGGCCGAGTGGACGCCTCCTTTGAAGATATTTTTACCGACTTAGGGGGACCTTCCCAGTGCATATCCTGAGAACATGGCTAGGGAGTTGCTCACGCAACTGGCCAGAAGGAAAAACGCCAAGAGGATGGCCGCCCGGAGGAGAGCCGAGACCAATTGATTTGAACCTCCGCCTGTTGCCGTGACTGAGTCTTTTCCGCTTGCTTCTATGGAAGAAACGGCTCAGATTGATATGGCCGAAACAGAGCACATTGTCGACCAACAGGGCAATTAGGAGGCCGAGCAGAGGGGGTAAAAGCATCCTGTTGAGCACGAAGCTGACTCTGCAGAAAACCTAATCGATAAACTGTCGCGCATAGAGGAGTCGGACTTGGTTGTGCCGTTTATCGTTCAACCAAGGATAAAGAGCGTGCCGATTGCTTCTAATGCATCAGCTATGAAAGACCCTGCTGTGGCCTTAAACATGGCCTCTTCAATTTCCCTACCGGTTGATAGAGCAACCATTTAGGCGGAGCCGGATTTGCTGTCAATAGCATTAGCCGCTCAATCGGCCATATTGGTACATAACTTAAGCCTTGTCTGCAGTCTTTCGCCTATTTTTTATTTTTTATTTAACTCTAATTCCTTGTTTTGTAGACGGCAGGTAGGATAGCTAAGATTGGCCGCTGTCAACATGATGCTATTAAACAAATCAACTTTCTCACAACCGAAGTTGAAAGTGAAAAGAGCAAGGCCATGGAGGCCTCTCTAAGAGCCGAGTCTAAGGCGATGAAAGTGGCAGAAGAACGTACGAGGGCTGACGCCGAGGCAGAAAAGGCCAAGAGTTCCGACCAACTCAAGTTGGCCGCCGAAAAGAGGGCAAATGCAAGCGAAAACGCGCTCAAGTTAGCCAAAGAGGTGATTGCCAAGCTGGAAGCTGACTTTGAAGCATCGAAGAAGGCAAAGGAAATAGCCGACTCCAAGATTTCCAAAGCATTCCAGGCTTGGAAGGACGCTGCCTTGGAGAACTACGTGGAGGAAGTAACCAAGTTCGAGAATCGGGACTTCAAACACGGTTGGCTCAAAGCCCTCACTGCCGCTAATGTGACAATGGCACAGCCGATTCCATATGAGCAGGTGGACGTTGAGCCGCTGGAGTCTGACCCTGAAGATTGACTAGGGTGTGATTTTGATTTTTGTTAAGCATCTTGCGTGCGTAGTTTTTTTATAGATTATTATTGATAGATTTTTGTTTATTTATTTCGGTTCGAAGTTAAATGTAGGGTAATTTTCATGTGTAAAATGACTACTGTCTGTACTCAATTTATTAATTAAAATTTCATTTGCCTTTCTGTCTGCTGCATATGCTAGTTAATAGTTTCATAGGATGCAAGATTATGAAATGAGTAAATTAAACATCTGATAAAATAACTGCGTATCTTTGCAATTTAGCCGAATAAATTAATGAATCTACCCTTGTCTCAGCTAATGAATGAACTGAACCGTCGAATATCGGTGGTTCATGGATTGGCTGGGGCACAACTTGGAGTAGATTGATGAATCTGCCCTTATCTTAGCTAATGAATGAATTGGACCGCCAAATATCAGTGGTTCATGGATTGGCTGGGGCACAACTTAGTGGCGCAAAGCCTTGAAATTTAGCTGAATAAATTAAAGAATCTTCTTTTGCCCCAGCTAATGAATAAACTGGACCGCTGAACATCGGTGGTTCATGGATTGGCTAGGGCACATCAACTTAGTGGCGCAAAGCTTTGAAATTTAGCCGAGTAGATTGATTAATCTGCCCTTGCCCTAGCTAATGAATGAACTGGATCGCCGAATACCGGTGGTTCATGGATTGGCTGGGGCACATCGACTTAGTAGCGCAAAGTTTTGAAATTTAGCCGAGTAGATTGATGAATCAGCTCTTGCCCTAGCTAATGAATGAACTGGACCGCCAAATATCGATGGTTCATAGATTGGCTGAGGTACAACTTAGCGGTGCAAAGCTTTGAAATTTAGCCAAGTAGATTGATGAATCTGCCCTTACCCCAGCTAATGAATGAATTGGACCGCCGAATACCGGTGGTTCATGGATTGGCTGGGGCACATTAACTTAGCGGCGTAAAGCTTTGAAATTTAGCCGAGTAGATTAATGAATCTGTCCTTACCTCAGCTAATGAATGAACTGGACCGCCGAATATCGGTGGTTCATGGATTGGCTAGGGCACAACTTAGTGGCGCAAAGCCTTGAAATTTAGACAAATAAATTAACGAATCTGCCATTGCCTCAGCTAATGAATGAACTGGACCGTCGAATATTGGTGCGCAAAGCATTGAAGAGAACGCCTCGGGAGTGCTACACCCGTAATGAATAAATAGAGTGGGCGCTACATACGCGTAGGTGTCATTTTTGCGTTCAAATCCAACAAACTGTGAGAGGGAAAAAGGCAGTGTGTCGAGCCTATTCTTCAACAGTGTGGATGACTGTGGATGTTAAGAAAACTATTCTTCAACAATAGAGGAGAGGGTAGGACACTGGCAGAACTGGACGTGGAGATGAATCGAGGTGGCGAGCTGTAGACACCCCATTTTTGACCGACCTTAAGACTTAGACGTCACCGATTGTGTTCGGTGATGTTGCGTTTTGTGCTCGTTCAGAAGTTTCAGAGTCTCGGCTGCGAGCCTTGCCTTCGGACCTCCAAGCTCTTTCGCGTCTTGCCTCGGTTTGCGAACCGGGCTCCGTTTTCTCTGTTTTCTCTTCCCGAAGGGAAGGAGAGGTCTCGTAGATCATCTCTCAGTGGCCGTAGGCTACGTTTCGTGGTCGTAGGCCATTTTTTCCATTTTGGAGCTCGGTTCCCGATTTTTCGGAGCCGACGGCCGTGTGCCTCGGTTCGGGACCGCTCAACCACCTCCGTTTGCTCCGGTTCTTGGCATACATCTCATTTACCCCCTTTTGAGGGACACTGTGGCTCGAGAGACCAACTTCGTGGTCGAACGCCACCTCCGGTGCTTAAACAGTCAGTTTTCGGGGCCCCGGGCTGCGCGTTTTGGCCCCCGAACCTTCATTTTGCATCGGTTTTGGTTCTTTTTTGGCAAGGACCTATGTTTCATTATTAGGAAGGTCGTAGAAGGGTGGGAGGCCAGCAATTGTTCTGGGGACCAGTTTTATTCCTTCATCGCCCTCCGTCGCCCGTTTTCCTCACTTGAAAGCCAATGTTGACCACCCCGGGACCACTTTCTTGAACCCTAAACCCCATATTTGTGTTGTACACACCTGGGAGGCCACCAATATGTCATGGCCGGCCAGCAATTCATCTTGACCCTTTTGAACCCCTCTAAAAAATGGATTTTTCTCTCTCCTGGTTCACCTTCTCCAGTTTTTGACCACATAGTTGTGTTGTGCACACATGGGAGGCCACCAATTTGAGGTGGCCGGCCACTAATCACACTTGAACCTTTTGACCCTTGGCCGGCCGGCCACCTGCAGCCTCAATAACTGGCCGGCCAGAATCCTTACATCAGGTACAGTACAAATATACCCTCATTTTCTCCCCAGATTTTGTATCCGGGGGGCTAACTTTTTGGGGGGAAACTTGAATTGGTTTTCCCCCCCTTTTTCCCCCTCTTTTCCACCCCTTTGCCTATATAACCAGGCCCTCCAGCTCCCTTTCAAAGGGTTATAAAATCCTCTTGGAGCCTTGCATACATACATCCTCCATCTCTCTCTTTCAAAGCTTCAAAATCCATTGTTCTTGGACCATTTCTACACCACCCCATAGCACCACACCACCACCATCCTTTCCAACACTTTGGGGCTGTTTTCCAGAGCTGAGGAGCAACATTTTGTTGGTCCAAAGGCTATCAAAGATTTGGTCTTCAAGGGTAAGTCTTCTCCTCCCTCTTTCTTGCCTTATTTTGCTCAATATATTAGCTATACTTTCTTGCATATTTGGGCTCCCACCCTAACTGAAAATAGTATTATTTTGAATTCCTTTTCATGTTTGTTTAAGGGCCTCCCCCTGTTTGAGGCTTCCTTTTTACACTTGCTTCTTTACCTCTCTTGTATGTCTCTTTCTTGCATAGTATTTTAGGCTCATTTGTAAATTGTTTTGAGCCTGGTTATAAACTGAAAAGTGGCTTATTTTGAGCCCTTCTTCAACATTGTTGAAGGGCTCTTCACTGTTTGAGGCTTCCTTAAGTCACTTGCCTTTTTATCCCTCTTTTGGCCTTATTTTTGCATGCTTTGTTAGCCCCTTGTGCTTGTATTTTTGGACTCTTGTCTGAACTGTAAATAACCTTATTTTGACCCTCTCTTCATGTTTGATCAAGAGACTTTTGCTGTTTGAAGCTCCCTTTTTGCTCTTTGTGTTTAAACCTCTTTTTAGGCCTTATTTTGCATAGTATTTTAAGCTTGCATGTGCATTGTTTTGGGTTCGGTCACTAACTGTAATATATCATGTTTTGAGCCCCTCTTCAACATTGTTGAAGGGCCTTCCTCTGTTTGAGGCCAGCAACTACCACTTGCCTCTTTGTCCCTCTTTTGGCCTTTTTCTTGCATGATAGTTTAGCCTCACTTGTATTTATTTTCGTGGCTTGATGTAAACTGTGAGTTGTTTTGCTTTGATCCCCTCTTCAACTTTGTTGAAGGACTCTTGGTCATTTGGGGCCGGCTTCTGCCCCTTGTTTCTATTTCCTCTTTTAGGGCCATTTTTGCATGTTGCTTTAGCCTTATTTGTGTTCATTTTTGAGACTTGGTGTAAACTGAAAAAAGGCTTTTTTTGATATCATCTCCATGTTTTATTAAGGTTCCATTTTTGTTTGAAGTCATATGCTATCTTGTATGATTGGTTGCCTCCCATTTTGAGCTTTGCATCCTAGCCCTTGTTGTATGCTTCATTTGGCCTTCTAGCCACTGAAATCCAATGGATTTTCAGTGGCTTGGCTGCTGTTTTGAGCCTCCAAATTAGAGGGGGGTGACTCCCTCTCACCTTGGCTAGTTTGATGGTCATTTTGGCCTTTCAAAGAGACCCTATCTTGCATGCTTTTAAGTCGCATTTCAGGGTCAATTTGGTGAGTTTTGGGACTACCATATTTTATTTCTAGAGTTGTTTTGGTCATGCTTCATGTCTATCTTGCATGTGCTTAATAATCCCTTTGTATGCCCTCTAAAGGAGCCCCTCATTTGTGCATGTATTGGCTGCATTTCCATGGTTATTTGAGCATATTTTGGCATGTTTAGTTCACTGATTTTTGCTGGTTTGGTGAGTGCTCACTTGCATTATATACTTGCCATGAAAGCCATGTTCACTAGTCAAAATTGCATGCTACTTTAGCCCATCTTGCTAGCACCTTTTGGCCATGCTTTGAACTAAGAAAGTTCATTTTTTGGGACTGCCTTGATTCTGTCTTCATGCTTTATAATCAAATAATGCATGCTTTGTATAGCTATAAGTCATTCCATATGCCTAGTTTTGAGTTTCGGGGTTCATCTCATGCATCAGGTGCCGTATTGCCATGTTTCGGGGCTGTTTAGCATCATATTTTAGCGTTGAAATTTGCATGTTCATATGCCATATTCCATGCCATGCCTTGCCATGCTTTGGTAGAGTGGCCTTTGTGCCTTAGGTTCGGTCCTCGGTTTGCGTGCATGTGTGCACGCATCTCGAGTGTCTCATTTTCCTCTGATGGCCTCCTATGTGAGTGTGGCTGAGGTCCACTTGTGTTGATGTAAGTCCATTATGCATTGTGTATGCCATTTCGTTTCATAGCATTGTGTATGCTAGGTTGTATATTAGCGCATTGTGTATGTCATGTTACCTCGTGCATCGTGTTTGCCATTTCATAGCATTGTGCATGTTAGGTTGTATCTTAGTTGCATTCATGCATGCCATGCATATGGCATTGTGTTTGGGATAGGAGTTAGCCCAAGCACGGGAAACGAGGTACGTTTCGTACTCCGAGTGACGGAACGTGTCTCAATTTCCCAGTCGCCGACACTCCGGATTACCCATGATGGAGTTTAGGTCTTGTTGTGTTTATACGTGCATTCATTTCATATTGAGTTATGCAATTCGACTCCTCGGCCATCATGCATCGAGATGAGCGATTGGTGGCACGAGGATCGAGGCATGCATACATACGTGAAAATACATTGCTATGCCCCTTTCTTGCTCTCTGTTGCAGCAAATCAAGAATCAACAGCCTTCCGGAGCTTGGCATGCATTCCAAGAACAATTGCAAACAGAGGTTAATCGGGGCATCGCAGTGGATTTCCGCGCAAGGCAACTCAAAACATGCATCATCCATCATCCGGAGCAGAGCCGAGGCAGTCCCTAGCTTGCATGCTAGTTTACAGCTTTCCTAGTTTAATTTGTTAATTACTTAGGATTTTGTATTTATTTGGACTGTATTATTTATTTGGGACTGTATATTATTTATTCGGACCCTCTGCTCGAGGGCAATGTTGTAATAAGTGTGCGTGCGTGTGATGTATGTCTTCCAACCCCACGTCTTTCTCCCTTTTATTTACCAGCTTATGATGGTTAGATTATGGCATGTTTCAATTAGCATACAGTATGATAGCATGTTTGCATTCATTCATCTGTCTTGCATGCATCGGGCTCGACGCATCATACTAACTGCATTGTACTTCAATTCCAAGTTAAATACATGTTAGTTGTAGCATTCCATATGCCATGTTTAGAATAGCCGAGCCTGCTATAGTTGCATTTTTGCGTGTGTTGCATTAGGCATTTCTGTATAATTAGGATCATGCATGATTTCTAATTAGCTTCTTTCTTTGACTTGGAGTACTCGGTAAATTTTATGCTTTAGCATCCTTGCATGCGTGTGAGTGACTGCCATGATAGCATGCTTACTATAAGGCTATGTGCTTATGTGATATATCTGCCTGAATGCCTGTGGATAAAGGTTGGGTTATTTGGATTGGATCAAATCATTGACTGTGAGTTTTAAGCCCACTAGATAGTGGCAAAACCATCTTTTCTAAGCCCACCCGAGGGTGGCAAAATCTGCATTTTAAGCCTACTTGCGAGTAGCAAACCATATTTCAAACAAACAAACAGGAAATGTTTTGTTCCAATTCAGGCGATCCAATCTATACTTGTATGCTGCGCGCATCACATAGTAATTCTAGGCTAATAACCGGAATAAGAGCACATAATGTTTTCAAAACTAGATATCATGGTTAGTAGAGGTCGATCTTTGATCGGGTGAGCGGGGGTGCTCACCAAGTGACCTTCCCCAATCGTACCCAAGTTCCCGAGCCGAGGCAACTTTGGTGATGACGGACACGTGGCCTTAGGCAATGAGTCAGGGTTTCCTAAATTTCCCAAAATAAAATATTTAGGTGGTGACTCTGTATCTGGCAAAGCAGTCCATGTTTGGCACTTCTTTCAAAAATCTGTTTTCTCAAAACGATTTGCCGGATTTGGACTCTTTGGTTCAGATTGAGAACCGTGACACAAATCGAGTCCGAACGGTAGCGAGGTCCCTCGCAGACTTGTTATAGTTTCTGGCGACTCTGCTGGGGATTTAGAGAACTTGACTCGAACTCGTGATATCCGGTTTTGACTACACTTGTGTGTTTCTTTGCATTGCATTTGCATTGGTGCGCCTAGGACACCGTGTTTGCCATCTGCTATTCCTGAACGGTTTGCCGGAGGCTTGTCTTGTCAAGGCATGACCATAAGGCTGACCGGTTGTGGGCTCTGCCAGTATGGGAACACAAACCCCGGTTTTACCGGGGCACCCTTTTTGACCATTCGACCTAGTGTATATTCGGATCCGTAGTGACCATTCCAAACTAGGACAGGTTGCTTACCCGATATAGGTTGTTTGAAACCGCTGCGTGCGTAGTGAAACCCTAGCTCCTGACAAAATAGGACAGGGAAACCCTACCCCAACATAGGGGTGTTTTGGCTCTCACTTATCTGTTATGTGCTTTTAGAGTGTGTCTCTACAGGGAATGCATGTATCAGTTTATGAGTTTGGGCATCAGGCCTGCGGGCATCAGTCAGTATTTGAGAATCAGTTATCTGCGGGTATCAGATTCAATTTTCGGTGACAGTGGTTCAGGGATAGTGATCAGTGTTTGAGGACAGTGTGTATTCAGCTTATCGACCGTGCGTTGTTATGCCCAGCCGTGTGTTGTGTATTTATTTTAAGCTGTTATGCTATCCGTTTATCTGGTTGTTTATTTCATTATTGCTTTATTTATCTTTTTGCTAGGACAGTTTTAGCACAATTGCTTCCGACCCAATAGATATTTCCCAAGCACTTTGGACAAGAGGTCGTCGGCTCAATCGATCTGAGGATCTGGTTGACAGACAGCCAGTGTTCCATTCTCTACCCCCAGTTGTCAGAAGAAGGCCAAGAAAACGCAGTGTGTCTGAGCAGAGGTTACCAGAACAGTGGTCTACCCTAGCAGTGAATACTCAGGCTGAGGTTTCAGTATCTGCCATAGAAATACATATACCAGTCAATCAGCAAGACCAACAGAATATGGCCGGGATGGAAGAAATGATGCGCCAAATGCAAGAAAGCATGAGACAAATGCAGGAGGATGCTGTCCGCCAGGTGGAGTTCTCTAAACAGCAAGCCACAATCATGGCCCAACAGGCTGAGCTCATCACCCGGCTCCAACAGCAAACCGGAACATCAACCTCACACCCAGCACCTCCTCCACCAGGGGTCCCGTTACCCGAGCAGGCATCTACTATTCAGAATGCCCTGCCAAACACCCAGAACACCTTACCAAATGTCCAGAACATCCAAGGGGACACAGACCTTCCAACGGGGCCAGCTCCGCCCCCACTTCCGCCTCAACTGTCCAAGACCCATACACCCGCCAACCACCCGGACTCTCCTTTCGAGTTTGAAATAGACCATACAGCACTGAAACTGAGCAAGCTCGAGAAGCTATTCAAAAAATACCAGGGAGTAAAGGCTATTCCGGATATCGATGACGGATATACCGACGTGGCCGTGACACTACCGGATAGATTTAAAATGCCGCAGATTGATCGTTTCGATGGATCTGGTGATCCCATGGTCCTCCGACTATTCTCAGATGTATTACGGCCAATGGCCCTCACCAGACCCCAGAAGCTTTCGCTATTCGGCCGGACCCTGTCGGGTGTGGCCGCTATCTAGTATGCGAAGTTGGAGGATGATGTCAAACGGAGTTGGGATGAGATGGCTGAAGCCTTTGTTGCGCAATACTCTTACAACACCCAGATTGAGATTATAACCCGTGATCTCGAAACAACAAGGTAGGAGCCCAAAGAGAGTTTCTCGGATTTCGTAACCCGGTGGAGGGCGAAGGCCTCGATGATGACTTTAAGGCCCACCGATAAGGACCAGATCAGGATGATTGTGCGCAATCTCCAACCAAAATTGATGCAGAAGATAATTGTGCTCCCCTTCCCCACTTTTTCAGATCTACACGAGATAGGGGTACAAATTGAAGATGCAATGAAACAAGGTCTGATTGACCAAGATCGGGAACAGCCTAGGAGGACCTTTAACCGTAACAACAATGCAGGCCCGAGTGGCGCTGCAACTGCAAGAACTTCGGAGGTGAGCATGGTCACCACCATTCCCCCTCCCCTTCCGAAACCCGTGGCAGCCACACCTTTCTCTGGTGCATCCGGAAGCAATACCCAAACCACTAAATACCAACCCAGAGGCCAAAGAACCTTTACACCCCTATATATGCCCCTGTCCAAAGCTCTAGGGGTATTAATCAAGAAAAAGCATTTGAAACCCCTGGAGCCGAGGCCACTACCAAATCCACTACCTCTCTCTCATGACCCAGCTAGATACTGCGCGTATCACCAACAGCACGGTCACGACACCGATCGTTGTTTTAGACTGCGTCACGAGATCCAGGATCTTATTGACAAGCAGGTGATCGCGCCTCCCGACAAACCCAATGACACGACAAATCCCCTCCCACCACATAACCAAGCTCCCCCTCCCAACAGAATCAACTTTATCCAAACTGGGGTCGCATCTTACGATCCTAGTATCTATATCACCCCATCCCACCTACCTAAGTCGGAGGTGCTCCTTCCTAACTGCACCGACTCTTTGTGCATGTTGGACATCTCCACAACCCAACCAGAGCCAATGGTGGCGACCATCGAAGATAGGGCAGAGCAGATTTCAGAGCAAAGTGGAATTGTGGAGTCTGGGATTGAACAATCTGGGAGTTTCGCTGGGGAAGCCTATGATCCGAGTAGGCACATTCTGTCAGCAGGCCAGATTAGGTTGGGTATAGAATTGCCAGAGAAGGAAGAGCTGTGTGTGATCCGGGGGGATGGATTTGAGCAAGGGGCAAGTGGTTTGACAGCTGTGGAGGAAGACTTTGCCAACCTACAATTTTTCGATGACCAAGAGTCAGGGGACACGACAGTCAACTGGTTTGATTATGAGGAAACGGCAGAGGCCACTGGATGGCTGGATGACCAACCCGATGTTGTGGAAGAGTTCCAACCAGAACAGAGCCCAGCAGGGGCAGGGATATTAGCTATGGCCGGAAGGGCCGAGAGTCAGAGTACATTGCTGGAGAGCGCCGGCACGAAGAATTTCGCTCGGAACTGGGATAGTGTGAATGCAGGGGACACGACAGTCAACTGGTTTGATTATGAGGAAACGGCAGAGGCCACTGGATGGCTGGATGACCAACCCGATGTTGTGGAAGAGTTCCAACCAGAACAGAGCCCAGCAGGGGCAGGGATATTAGCTATGGCCGGAAGGGCCGAGAGTCAGAGTACATTGCTGGAGAGCGCCGGCACGAAGAATTTCGCTCGGAACTGGGATAGTGTGAATGCAGGGAAAGCTGAACAACAAGCTGCGCTAACGCAGGTAGAACAAGAAAAGTTTTGGGATTCTGAGAGGATCCGGAAAGCCAAAGCCCATGAAGGGATTGAAAGTGCTGTGGGCATGAAGACAGAAGATGCTGCGAGCATGTGGGCTGAAGGTGCTGCGGGTACAAACACGCCGGAGCCAGACAGATGTTTGTTGGCCACTCACGGGATGTGGTGGGAAGACGATGATTTATGTCTTGCCCACACAGACGAGGATTGGGGAAGCAATCAACCAGATGACACCTGGTATCTCGATGAGGTTGATCACATGACAAGAAGCGGGCGGTATTTCAAGCCCCCGCACCTAGACCAGCCAGAGGCATCTGGGAAGGACAAGGAAGCTAAGAAGCAGAAAGAGAAACAACTTGAAGAGGAGGCTGTGCTCAAACAGTTAAAGAAAATACATGCAGACATCTCCATATGGGGACTGCTTATGGCTTCACGGGTGCACAGACAGGCTGTCCTATCTGCTATGGGCAAAGCCAAACTCTCTATAGATACCACACCAGAGCAGCTGGTTGGGCTGGTCTTTCCGGGAGGAGGTTCCCCGGCATTTTCCTTTTCAGACAAAGAACTACCGCCTGAGGGCGCAAATCATAACAAACCCCTCTACATCTCGATGGAATGTAGAGACAAGTGGGTGCCAGTGGTTCTCGTCGACACGGGATCTGCCATAAATGTGTGCCCGTCAAGGACAGCATATGCGATTGGGTTGAAGCCCGCGGACTTCGTGCCGACTACTCAAGTGATCAGAGCCTATGATAACACCAGCAGGGAGGTGATGGAGACTGTCAAAATTCAGACCCAGGTTGGTCCAGGACAACACAACATTGAATTCCACGTCTTGGACGTTCCCGCGACCTTTAATCTACTCTTAGGGCGGCCGTGGTTGCACCAAGTAAAGGCAGTCTCTTCCACTTTGCATCAGATGTTGAAGTACCCTCACGGGAAGGGGGTGGCCATTGTTTTTGGGAATTCGTCAATCCATCCCCCGCCAGAAGTGTCTACACCAGTCTTGGAAATCGAGCACGACATGGAGGATGTGTTTTTATCAGGGTTTACTCTGGCTGAGGCTCGAGTTGTGTAGAATATCATGGCCGTTAATGAGGGAGTGTACGTCAGTACTCAATCTGTATACCTCATGAACAAACTACAACACATCCCAGGGATGAGATTAGGAAGGAGTGGCCGGAAGGGCGTCGTAGCATTGGCCGAAGTGCCACACAACCCTCATACCTTTGGACTGGGTTATTTGCCCACCAAAGAGGACTGGGTAAGGAAGGGAAAGGAAATGGCTGGAAGAGCTAGAGCAAAGTAGGCTGGGAAGCCTTTTGAGCTGATGCATAGGCCCATTCAGGGTACCCTAAACGGACGCTTCGTCCGGGAGGGGGAGGACTTTCCGTTTTGCGGCTTCCCAGAGCCATGGCTGAACGTGGAGAAGAAGCGCGTGCTAGGTTTCGAGATCTTTTTCGACCTGCAATTACCCGGGGAGGATGTTGCCGAAGAGCAGATGGACCCATCAGCTGAGGATGAGCAGTGTAAGACAGTGGACTCCGAAGGCACTGAAATTGAAATGGGAGTAGCACTGGCATGTCTACTTTCAGATCCTCTGATCAACCAAATGTGCTTGGGGGATAGCTTCTCGGTTTCCATGATTGGGGATGAAACGGCTGCGAGCCTACTAGCAGCTATCTTGGATGCATCTATCGCACCCTCTCTCACTTGGCAATTTGAAGAGGGATTTTTATCCAGCAGTACCGGGTCAGTTAGTGAGCCAGAATCTGATTCCACCGAGTCTTGTGAGTCGGAATCAGGTTCCAGCTCGACTGAGTCTGAGTCTGGTAATCCTGGGGATGATAACCCGGATACCACAGTCTTGTCCAGGTCGTCTTTTTCTTTCTCATTTGAGTCTGTTGTAACCAAGGGATCAGACGATTTGAATGAACTTAATGAGAATCAAGTAGCTGTGGTTTCTGAGTACTTTTCTGTGCCCTTGATTTATTGCATAAACTTAGACTTTCAAAATTTTGATGAAAACGACGAGGAAGAAATTCCTCCGGTTTTGCAACGCTTAATTGAACAAGAGCAGGAGAGATTTGTCAAACCTCTAATGGATGAAATCACTACCGTGAATGTTGGTACTGAGGAGGACCCGCGGTTGGTCCAGATCGGGTCCACGTTGTCTTCGGAGGAACGCGAGCGCTTAGTCGCTTTATTAAAAGATTTCAAAGATGTTTTCGCATGGTCCTACGAAGACATGCCTGGAATCGATCCTGAGATTGTACAGCATCGGATCCCTCTTGACCCCGAGGCCCAGCCCGTCAAGCAGAAACTCAGGAGGATCCGCCCGGATTGGGCTCTCAAGATTAAGGAAGAGGTCACCAAGCAAATCGACGCAGGCTTCCTGCTGGTATCCGAATACCCGACTTGGTTGGCCAACATCGTTCCGGTGCCAAAGAAAGATGGCAGGATCCGAGTATGCGTAGACTTCAGGGATTTGAACAGAGCTAGTCCGAAGGACGACTTTCCCTTACCGCATATTGATGAGTTAGTGGACTTCACCGCGGGGCACGCTTTACTTTCATTCATGGATGGCTTCTCCGGCTACAATCAGATAGTAATGGCACCAGAAGACCGGGAAAAGACTGCATTCACCACCCTGTGGGGGACATACTGCTATAGAGTCATGCCGTTTGGGCTGAAGAATGCCGGAGCTACTTATCAATGGGCCGCGACCACAATATTGCATGACATGATCCACAAAGAGGTTGAGGTGTACGTGGACGACATGATTGTCAAGTCCAAAGATAGAGAGGGCCACTACACCGCCTTGCACAAGTTTTTTCAAAGGATCAGAGAATTTCGGTTGCGGCTGAATCCTCAAAAATGTACATTCGGTGTTACAGCGGGAAAAATGCTGGGGTTTCTGATTACACAAAAAGGCATCGAAGTCGACCCTTCCAAAATCAAGACCATCCTAGAAATGCCCCCACAAAGGACTGAAAAGGAGGTACGAGGCTTTCTGGGTAAAGTGCAATTCATAAGACGGTTTATCTCAAAATTAACCTTGACTTGTGAACCACTTTTTGGTCTCCTGAAGAAAGGCAAGAAGTTCCAATGGGACGGCCGATGCCAAGCTGCGTTTGAACAGATCAAAGAATACTTACAGAACCCGCCCGTGTTGTCACCGCCGGAGCCGGGGAGACCGTTGATATTGTACCTTTCAGTGACTGAGACCACCATGGGCTGTATGCTCGCACAAGAATCTGAAGACAAAGTGGAGAGGGCCATCTACTATCTGAGCAAGAAGATGCTAGAGTATGAGACTCGCTACACATCATTGGAGAAGGCTTGCTTGGCTTTGGTATGGGCTACCAGGAAACTGTGGCACTACCTGTTAGCTCACTCCGTAATGTTGGTTTCACGACTCGATCCCATCAAATATCTTTTCGAGAAACCAGCACTTATGGGTAGGCTAGCTCGTTGGTTGTTGTTGCTCTCCGAATTCGATTTGAAGTATGTAACACGCAAGTCAGTCAAAGGAAGAGCAGTGGCAGAGTTCTTAGCCGATCATCCGGTAGAAGGGGGTGAAGCAGTCGAGTACTTATTCCCAGATGAAGCCATTTTGCACATCGACGATGAAACTTGGACGATGTACTTTGACGGAGCGTCAAATCAACACGGGTATGGGATAGGGGTGTTGCTGATAGCACCCGACAATTCCCGTATCCCTCTAGCCTTCAAACTCCGATTCAAAGTCTCGAACAATGAAGCAGAATATGAGGCATGCATTGCCGGTCTAGAAGCTGCCCTGGAACTAGGGGCAAGACGGTTGGACGTCATTGGGGACTCGAACCTTGTTGTGTCTCAAGCAAAAGGAGACTGGAAAGTAAAAGAGGAAAAGATGATGATGTATCACCAGACCTTGGACTTGCTAATTCCTCGGTTTGAGAAGCTAAACTTTGCCCATCTACTAAGAGAGAACAACAGGTTCACAGATTCTTTAGCAACTCTATCTTCTATGATAGACATCCCGTGTGGAGTCCGGTCATCATTGACCAGAAATTTGCACCTGCCTACGAGTCGATTGCTGCTATAGAGGAAGTTCAGGACGAAAACCCCTGGTAGTACGACATTTGGAATTTCTTGGAGAAGGAAACATACCCGCCAGGGGTAAATGCCAAAGACAAAAGGGCAATAAGAAGAATGGCCGTTCAATTCATCATCTGTGGGGGTAAGCTGTATAAGAGAGGTCATCTGGGAATGCATAAGCTGTGTGTTGATGCCGAAGAGTCGAAGAGTCTAATGAAAGCCATCCATGGAGGAGAATGCGGTGCGCACATGAATGGAGTAATGCTGGCACGGAAGATCCTCAGACAGGGTTACTACTAGTCCACCATGGAGGAGGATTGTATCGGTTTTGTTCGGCGATGCCACAAGTGTCAAATTCATGCAAATCACATGAACATCCAGCCATCAAAACTGTACAACATGACTTCGCCATGGCCGTTTTCAGTCTGGGGAATTGATGTGATCGGGGCTGTCACTCCGAAGGGGTCAAATGGACATGAGTTCATCCTGGTCGCGATAGATTATTTTACAAAGTGGGTTGAGGCCCAATCTTATGCGGTGTTGAAGGCTTCACATGTTGCGAAGTTTATCAGAAACAACATCATCTGTCGCTACGGGGTCCCAAACGAGGTAATTTCCGATAACGGTTCCCACTTCAAGAAGGAAGTGATTGACTTGTTGGAAAAATACAACGTGGCTTTTCATAAGTCATCCACATACCGGTCGTAAACCAATGGAGCGGTTGAGGCTGCCAACAAGAATATCAAGCACATATTGCAGAAGATGGTGGAAACCTACCGGGACTGGCCAGATAAGCTGCCGTTTGCTCTCTGGGGCTACCGGACTTCAATCAGAACTTCTACTGGGGCGACTCCGTATTCATTGGTTTATGGGATGGAGGCCGTTTTACCTATTGAGATTGAGGTTCCGTCATTGCGAGTATTGGCTGAGTGTCAAATAGCTGAAGCAGATTGGCAGCAGAGTAGGTTTGAGGAACTCATGCTCTTCGATAAGAGAAGATTGAAAGCACTGTACCATGTCCAAGGTTATCAACGCAGAACTGCCCCGGCTTTCAACAAGAAAGTTAAGTCCAGGAATCTAAAGGAAGGAGATTTGGTGCTCAAAGACAACCGAGCTCCCATCCACGACCCAAGGGGCAAGTTCAGACCCAATTGGACTGGTCCCTACATCATCAAGTCAATCTGGTCAGGTGGAGCTGTGGTTCTGATGGATCTAGATGGCTTAGAGTTCTCCCAACCGATCAACATGGACAAGTTGAAGAAATATTACCCTTGAGAGGCTCGCTAGGCCGAAAACCCGAAAGGGCGACCTAGGCAAAACTCAGAGGACAAAAAATTTGAAATTATAAAAACTGAGCTCGCAAGGTTGAAAATCCGCAAAGGGCGGCCTTGGCAAAAGTTAGAGCGTAAAAGGAGAGTGAAAATACCCGAGCGAACCTAAGCCTGAACTACGTAAGGCTTGATTCCCATCTTTGGGATACGTAGGCAACTTCATCCTGAAGTTCAGCCATAAACATTTTCCCCGATCAACTTTGTCCATTTGATCATCTCAGCCATCTTTGTCCATCAGCATTCATCGTGATCTCCGGTGCAGTGCTTTTCAGACTAGGGGCAACTTTCCGTTACTGTGCAGTGCCGCGGTGCTATGCAGACTAGGGGCAACTTTCCAGTTGCTGGAATCCGGGGTTGTGCATCTCAGTGACAGATCTCAGGCATGTCCAGTTCTGATCCATATCGAAAATAGTTTGAAGAGTTTTAATAAAAGTTGACTTTGTTCAAATTAATCTTTTTACAACTAAGACCATTTTTGGACCAAAGCGGAAAATTTTCAATACCCACAACCTTCAATTTCATTGATTTCAAAACAGAGTTCTCTTGCTCTTGCATACAATTGAAGTTGCTTTTTATTACATTCATAAAGAAAACTTGAAAGTACTAGTAAAAGCAATAAATCCGGGGCACGGATAAGTCAGGTGTCCCTGCGCCCCCTCCCAGAGCTAGTCGAAGCCTCTGATGCCAAGCTAGGCCCAATCTGTGCCTCTTCATTGAGCCAATCCCAGCACTCGTCAGACAAAGTGCAACTGAAAGTAGGAGCGGGGGCCAGGAGCTCTCGAGTCCTCCATGCCGTGGCATAACGGGCAAGCTGAGCGCCTCGGACCGGGAATGCAACCGGGTACTCTATCCCCTCCGGTGGGCAAGTCTGATCATGGCCAAACTGGCACTGGAACCGGAACGGGAAGTAAAACACGCAGTGGGTCAGGCCAATCAACTGGATCCCGACCAGTCGGGACATACTATAGCTCATCGCCGGGAGATTGAGCCAAGGACAACGCTAAGCAATGCGATCTGCAGACAAATTGCACATCCAGTCGAACCACCACCCCTCATCAAGGGCGTCAACTAAGCGTTGGCGAAAGAAGTAGCCGCGAGCTGAGTAAGTTGGGCAAGAGTCCACAACCCGCAATTTATCCATCAACCATACCTGGGGAGGGATGAAAAATGAGAGAATAAAGAATAGAGAGATGTACAATAAGAGAAAAGCGAGAAAAGGGGTTTGTGAGAAAAAACTGAGCCCGAGGGCCGAGTGATGCAAGCATATATATATGTGAGATTGGGTGGGAAACATTACCTGCAGTAGTAGTGGACTCCCTGCAAATCTGGTCGTCTCCCGGCGATAGAAAGCATCCAAGCCCATCAGCGTCTCGGCCAATGTCATGGTGATACAGCTCTTTCCTTCTTTCAAGCCTTGAGCAACTTCAATCAGACGAATGCTAGATCCGCCAAAGCCTGGAGTGAGCAAAAAGTGAGATAGCATACACAAGCAAAGGGCGTGTTGCCGAAAACCTTGCCAATAATGGTTGCCGCGGTCACTAGCGTCAGAAAAGCGATGGATCAAGCCGAGAATGTCCAGTTCCCCGTTGCAGATCAAAGACCGAGCATCATGCATGGTGAGCCCACACATTTCCCCAAAAGCTTGGGCGTGGCCGAAGCGAAACTGAGGCAAAATCTCTTCGTAGTGTTCAGATTCCATCAAAACTTGAAAATCTTTGAAAGTTGGACATACCTCTTGCCCGCCGAAGCTGAAAACATGCGTCACCGGGTTCCAAAACCTCGCCGCGGCATGGAGGAAGGGAAAGTGCAGCGGAGTGCGACTCAACGTGAATAGTGCGTTCAAGCCGAAACCCCAGAAATTCAACTTTTCCGAGCCATCTAAAGAAGCCATCCAAACTGTGAGATTTTCGACGAGAAAGGCCTCCATTTTGGTGAAAAACTAAGATGAAATGAATCAGCCCCGAAGTTGGGGCTTTTAAAGAGGATAAGACACTATTCGGGGACACGTGTCAAAAATTTGGTGGTTGCAGAGCTAAGTGGCCGGCCGGCCACCTTTCTTTCCTCAAATACAGAAAACTGGCCGGCCGGCTCCCAAAAGTGGCCGGCCATGCTCCAATGTGTGTCTTTGGCCCTGTTTTACCCTCTAGAGGAAAGTTCCAAGCATTTCCATGCATCGGGTGTGTCGAAGGCTTCCCTTTCCCTCTGTTTCGGACGCATTCCGTTGCCCAAATCGTCCAAAATACACTATGTTTTGTCAAGTTTTGCTTATTGAGTTGTTGTCTTGCTTATCGAGTTGTCGTTTTACTTATCGAGTTGTAAGTTTTTGTCGAGCTGTCGTGTTTCGTGTTTTGAGTTGTTACTTCTCGTTTAAACAAATTTTGTTGAGTCTTGTTTATCGAATTGTCGAATTTGTTGTATTTTTCTTATCGAGTTGTAAACTTGCTAAGGTTTTGTTATATCTTAGTAAGTTAAGTTGTTTGGTTTGTTGTGTCGGTTCACTACCTGACCTGGTAAATACACAATGCACATTTCCATTCAAATCTCATTCTTGTGCAAAATGATGCGATGCGATGCTGAGAACATAAAATACAACACTTTTTCAAAAAGCCGTTTCATCCCATCATGCTTCCTTTGTTACAACACATTTTACAAACAAAGGTACAAGTTTTACAAAAAATAAAACTGCCTAATAATGTACAATGTGCTACAACTACTAGCAAAAATGTAAATAAAACAGGGGACTGCAGCATCAATGCTCTCAGGAGCAGGAATAAGAGGCCCTCTTCATCCTCTTCTGCGAAGTAGCCTCTGCACCACCACCATCATCCGAGTCGGAGCTACTATCCTCAGGATCCCCCTCAGCCTCGCCTCCACTCCCCGAACCAGGATCGGAGCCACCCTCTCTATCAGCAGATGTCTCCGACTGGCAATCTGCAGCCTTCTCCTCCTCCTCACTGGGCTCCCCCTCTATAATGTGTGCCCTGCGTCTGTGAGACAACCCCCCTCCTCGAGCTCCTTGAAAAGGCCTGGATGGCCCAGCTCCTCGAGAAGGCCTGGATGGCCCGGCTCCTCGAAAAGGCCCAGATGGTCCACCTCCCCAAGAAGGCCCAGGTGGCCCGGCCTGCGGCTGAGCATATACCGGAGGCATCTGAAAATAAAGAGTTCAATTTGAATACATCAGCTCAAACATGTACATCAGATACAGATACAAGAAAACTACATGAAGTAGGTACATATAAATACAGTGTGTAAGTGGGATGTGTGTCAGATGTGCTCTACACGAGTAGCCTATCAATGCAGTAGTGTAATAACCCCGACCCGTAATTAGCTCCTAACCGATAATTAAGGATGTGAATTAAGTGATTAAGTTTGATAATGGGATTAATAAGTAATTTGCACCATAATTGACTTCGATCTGTCACCTATAAAAATACTTATTTAGAATCCCGCTTTAAAATGAAAATTGAAAGCCTTATCGGCATCCGAAAATGAAATTGATTATACCATCGTGTTATTTGGAATTTTTAGAACATTATGGCATATTTAATCAAAATGTGATTTGGCATAATTAAATTAGATTAAATGAGCTAATTAAAGAGTTGGATTTATTTACAACTTTGCCACCTAGTGGCCAAATCCATACAAAATTCATTTGAGCCCCTTTAACACATTTTGAGCTCATCTTGTTTCACCCCCCTTAGTGGAAAAATCTGATGAAAACATTTTCTTGAGCCTTCTTGAGAGCTTGGCCGGTTAGAGAGAGAGAGAGAGGAGAGAAAAACTTGGTTTCATCATGGTTTTGCTTGGAAACTTGGTAGATTGAAGAGAAATTATCAAATTGAGCATTTAGACTTTGAATTGAAGATCTAAGGTAGAATATTTATCCTTTTAATTATGAATTTCAGTGTGGTCTTGCATGATTCATGAGGCTTATGAATTTAAACATGTAATTTGAGCCTTAGAAGAAGAGTTGAGTTGTAAATCATGCATGCATGTGCATATCATGGGATTTCAAGTTGTTTTCTTTGGAAATTCTTGCATGCATGTCCACATTATTGGTTTAATCCATGAGTTCATCTTGTTTTTCATCTAATCATCAAGGTTCAAGATGTTTGTGTGGCATTTGATCATGTTTTAAGAAGTTTGATGCAAGAATCCACATGCATGTTTTACTTCTTGCATTTTGGGAGTTAATTTTCATAGAAACTTACATGCATGTGTTAATCTCACTCATATGTTGGTCAATCATCTTGTTTTCCATCAAATTACCCAGCTTGATCATGTTTTGAAAGGTTTGAATTGGAAGAAGTTCTTGCATGTTGACTTCATGGGTCAAATTGGAATTTTAAGTTGGATTTTGAAGAATGACAAGTCTTTGGGCCATGGTTTCTTGTTTTAAATCTTAAAACATGTTGTTTTGTAAGTCTTCATATGTTTTCTTCAGTTTGGGCCCAGAAAAATGAGTTTTGAAAGGTTGAATGTCGATTTTGAAGTTGGAGTTGCAATCTGGAAATTCCAGATTTTTCATCTTCGCTCGAGCGAAGGAGAGCTCGCTCGAGCGACCACTCTGAAGTCGTGCTCTCCGCTCAAGCGACCAAGTGTTCGCTCGAGCGTAAATTTCATGCTCCCAGAAGTTTTGCAGAATTTACAGATCGCTCGAGCGAAGGGATGTGCGCTCGAGCGACCACTCACATCTTTGCATGCTCGCTCGAGCGAGGAAAGCTTCGCTCGAGCGAGGACCTGAAATTCTGAAATTTTGCCTAAGTGTTCCAAGGCATGTTTTGACAACCTCATTGCATCTTAGGCATTCCTAAGCCTTAATTAAGCTATAATAATGAGGTTATGGGCTAGAAACGCACACTAAGAAAAGAATGTAACAAGTTATTGAATGACAAGTGTGTATGTGAGTTGAACATTGAACTAAGTATGAATCACACTAAGAGAATGCAAGGTGTGTGTGTGTTCTAAGCCATGTAATAAGGATGAACATGAACCAACGTGATGTAAGTTAAGCCTTAACGGCCACATGAATAAGTAATGATAAGATTCGTTGGTGTTATGTGCTTTTGTGATTGTAGGTCAACGTCCGAGAAGTGATTGACCATCTACGGAACCACTGTGAGTAACGTTATCGTAAAGATACGTTTATATGAAATTATGTTCCAAATGTGATATATCAAGCTATGATTTCTGAAATGATATATGTTTCTGTGAACGAAGATCCATGTTTGAAATCTATTATGGCATCCATAGAGAGTCCCAAGTCATGGGGGGCAGCATGAAAATGCGGGCCCATGACATTTACGAGATCTCGTTAGCCACTTCATTGTGGTGTTTGTTTAATCGGTGTCCGGGACCGGTTACTCTAGTCGGAAGACGTTTTGGATTTGTGATATGTTCTATGGGATATGCCATTATTATGTTCTGATATGAGATGGTTATGATTATGCTGTGATCTGTTTTATACATATGAAATGTTCGAGATTTCGTTCACTAACCCCTTTACCTTAATGTTATTCACTGGGCTTTAGCTCACTGTTTGTATATATATATTATAGGTGAGCATTCTGGAGTGCAAGCCCGAAGGTTTTGTGGGGGACCGTGTTTCTGTTGTCAGCCAGCCTTTGTGCCTCCCGTGGAGGTTCCCGAAGTGTCTTGGGATCAAGTTTTGTTTAGTCTGTTATACATGAGACTTATGTTAATTATGTTGGTTGTACATTCGTGTAAGTGTGTGGGTATAATATACTGTATGGATGACTTATGGTATGTAATTAAAGTTTTTAAATTATTCTGTTTCATGTAAGTCAACACAGCTCATTGGACATTTATATTTTTGTATATTACTTCCGCTAGCCCCTTATTTTATATTGATGTCATCAGAGGCCGTAGGTAATCTGAGGATTACTGGCCGGTTACGGCGCTAAACCTATAGGGGCGGGTTTGGGTCGTGACAAGTAGAATGTTCAAAATCAGCATATCATCAGAAGTATGATAAATGCCAGAAAACTAAAGGGTACTTGGAAGCCCATGATAGACAACTACGCCTCTCTCCGCAGGACCATCCCCTCAAGTGAGGCTACCATCTCGAGCACCTGATCCATGTACTCAACGGGGGGCTGCAGATGCAAAGGCAAGGGTATCAGTAAAGGAATGAGCGTCCAAGTATCTGAGTAATGAATCAAAGCTGTAAAACGTACCGGTGGTGAGTCGGGGTCTCTGACATATCGGTGGCCAGGCATCGGAGGCTCTATCGGAATCGGAATCGGAGAAGTAGTCCCATACTGCCACCCCATCAACTCGGTCGGCATGTCCGGCCATCCAGGATGAGGATAAGTCGGAGGAACCGGGGGAACAAATCCACCCCCACCTCTAGATGTACCAGCCCTGCTGGTGAAAGGAGCGTCTGCAGCCCGAGCCTGGGCCTGGCTCGAAGATGGCATGCCAGCAGGCCTCATCGTCGGAGTGCGAACTCTCGTCAATGGAGGCATCAGGTATATGTGACGGTAAGTGGCATAATCTCCCTCCTCAAGATGCAGTAAGGCGTCAGTACCCAGCATAGCACTAGTAACATCCCGGGAAGATAGCCTGTCAGCAATCCGCATACCAACTGGGGGTGCTGAAGGAGGGTCCTGAGAAGTATAGTGTAGACACCCCATTTTTGACCGACCTTAAGACTCAGTCGTCACCAATTGAGCGCTCGGTGGTGTTGCGTATTGTGCTCATTCAGAAGTCTTAGAGTCACGGCCGCGAGCCCTGCCTCCGGACTCCCGAACCCTCTTTTGTACCTTGCCTCGGTTTGCGAACCAGACTCAGTTTTCTCTGTTTCTTTCCCTGAAGGGAGGGGGAGGTCTCGTAGACCATCTCTCAGTGGCCGTGGGCTACATTTCGTGGCCGTAGGCCATTTTGCCCATTTCGGAGCCCGGTTCCCGGTTTTCGGAGCCGTCAGGCCGTGTGCCTCCGTTCGGGAACACCTAACCATCTCCGACTGCTCCGGTTTTTGGCATGCATCTCATTTACTCCTTTTCGAGGGACATTGAGGTCTGCGAGACCCACTTCGTGGCCTAGTGCCACTTTCGGTGCTTAACGGCCTATTTTCGGGACCCCGAACTGCGTGTTTTGACCCCCGAGCATTCGTTTTGCATCGGTTTTTGTTTATTTTTGGCAGGTACCTCTGTTTTATCACCAGGAAGGTCACTGAAGGATGGGAGGCCCTCAATTGTCTCAGCAACCAATTATGCTCCTCCGGCGCCCTCCGACGCCCGTTTTTCTCACTTCCGAGCCAATGTTGACCACCCTAGGAGCATTTTCTTCAAGCCCAAACCACATATTTGTGTTGTACACACATGGGAGGACCCTAATATCACATGGCCGGCTAGTAACTCAACTTGAACCTTTTGAACCCCTCCTAAAAGTGGCTTGTTCTCTCTCCTGTTTTAGAGTTGCCAATTTTGAACCACATGGTTGTGTTGAGGAGACCTGGGAGGACACCAATATCTGGTGGCCGGCCACTAATTTAACTTGACCCTTTTGACCCCTAGCTGGCCGGCCATAGGGGGTGGCCGGCCGGCCACCTGCAGCAAAAGTGCCTGGCTGGCCAGCTTCCTTATAGGGGGTACATTACAGCTGTATTACTTTTTTTCCCCAAAAATATCTCAATCCGGGAAAAGTTTTAGAGGGAAACTTGATGCCATTTCCCTCCACTTTTTCCTCCACTTTTCTCCCCCTTTCTTGTCTATATAGCTGGCCTCCCAACTCAAAGAAAAAGGTTGGAAAATTGCTTACACTCATATCTCTCCATTTCTCTCTCATTTTCTCAAGTTTTGGCTCCATTTCTTCACTACCACCAAGCACCACTACCACCATACCATTTCCAGCAGCTTGGGGGGCTTTCCAGCAGCTAGGAAGCAACATTCCTTGGTCCAAGAGGTAGCAAAAGTTTGGTCTTCAAGGGTAAGTTCACTTCACCCTCTTTTGAGCTCAATCTTGCACCATTCTTATAGCCTATTTGCTTACTTTTTTGGGCTCTGACCCTAATTAAAACTAGGCCTATTTTGAGCTATTCTTCATTTTTGTTTAAGGGCTCAACCCTGTTTGAGCCCCCCATTTGGTACTTGCTTCAATACCCTCTTGTATGCCATTATTTTGCATAGTATTTCTAGCCTATGTGTGATCTGTTTTTGAGCATGATATAAACTGTGAGTTAGATTATTTTGAGCCCCTCTACAACATTGTAGAAGGGCTCAACACTGTTGGGGGCCTCCATGTTGTACTTACCATTATACCCCTCTTTGGCCCCCATTTTTGCATGCTTTTTTAGGCTTATCTAGCTTCTGTTTTCGGCCATGATCAGAACTGAAAATGACCATATTTTGACCTTCTTGGCATATCTTATTAAGGGTCTTTGGCTGTTTGGTGATTTCTTTGTATACCTCATGTTATAGCCTCTTGTTGGTCTATTTCTTGCATGGCATTTTTAGCATGTTTGCATACTGATTTGAGGCATGTCATAAACTGTAAATGTTCATATTTTTGGTTCCTCTTCAATATTGTATAAGGATATTTTTATGTTTGGGCATTGTATCTATCACTTACTTCATTGCTTCCCTTGCGGAGCCATTTTTGTATGCCATTTTAGCCCTACTTGTGATTGCTGTTTGTAGGGCTGTTCAAAAAATCCGTTCGATCCGGTAATCCGGACCGAACCAGACCGAATCATACGGTTTGGTTCGGTTCTATTAAGAATTGGTTCGGTTTCGGATTAAGAAATATGAGAACCGTAAAAACGGTTCGGTTAATGGATTTTATGAAAAAACCGTGGTTCAAACCAAACCGAACCGAATTTTAAAACATATATATATATAATATCAAGTTTTATTTTTATTAATTGATTTTTTTATAATTTTAATGATATTAGGATGATATAGATATGTAATATTAAGTAATGCCTTAATATTATTAATTTTTATCATGAGTTAAATGTAATTAATTTGAGTAATTATTTTGCTAATATTAATAATTTATTTTTGTAAATAGAAATTTTTGGAACCGTAAACCAAACCGAAACCGAACCGTTTTTTCGGTTTGGTTCTGGTCCGGTTTTACAAATAGAACGGTCTGGTCTGGTTCTCAAAATCACAGAACCGTTAGGATCGGTTCGGTTCTTGGATTTCCTTATAACCGAACCAATCCGAACCGTGTACACCCTTAGCTGTTTGGCCATGTTTTGTACTCTAAAAATGTGATTTTTGGGGCTGCCTTGCTTCTTCTTTTTCATGTCTTGTTCAAATTATGCATGTATTGTATAGCTACAAGTCATTTCGGATGACTGGTTTTGCATTTCGGGAGAGATTTCTTACATCGGGTTTCATTTCGCCTCATTTCGGGGCTGTTTTGCCCCTCATTTTGCTACTGATTTTTGCATGTTTGCATGTCATATTCTGTGTCTTTGATAAGTTGCCTTCGCATTCTTCAGCCCAAAAAGCATGACCTTGTAGTAATAGGTTCCTCTTAGGGTGAGGAATGCGGTTTTTTTTTATCCTCCAGATGCATGGCGATTTGATGATAGCCCCTGTAGGCATCCAAGAAGCTTATGCGTTGATGATGTGCCGTTGCATTTACGAGTTGGTCTATTCTGGGTAGGGGAAAACAGTCCTTGGGACAAACTTTGTTTAAGTCCGTGAAATCCACACAAACATGCTAAGAGCCATTCTTCTTCTTTACGACCACAGTATTGGACAACCATGTAAGATAGGTTACTTCACGAATTTCCCTGGCATCAAGTAACCGATCCACCTCTTCGACAATGGCCGAAGTATGCTCCGCAGCAGACCGCCGACTTCTCTGAATAATTGGCTTACATTTCGAATCAACGTTTAAGTGATGTTGGGCCACAGATGGATCCACTCTTGGCATCTCGTATAGTGACCATGCAAACATATCAATATTGCCGAGTAAGAAGGATACAAACTCTTGTCTTTCACCTTTATCCAGGGAAGCACCGATCATGAAGAACTTATCAGGATTCCTGTCAATTTCGACCTGATCCAGGGCTTCGGTTGCCTTTTTACTTGGAGTCTTCCTAATGTCTTCGAGGCTCTCCCTATCCAGTACCTCAATTGAATACACTTCCAACTCCTTTGGTCTCTTTATAGCAAGAAGCATGCCTATGCCGACTTCTGAGAACCTCGAATTTGTTCAATACCATACTTAGTCGGAAAACGAAGTAGTTGATGGTAGGTGCTTGGCACAGCCTGCATAGTGTGCAACCAAGTTCTTGACAACCAGAAATTCTACGCCTACTAATCTGGTGCCCGCCCGAACTGGTAGTGTGATTTTGCCCAAAGGATACTCTGGGTTGGCATTAAAGCCGAATAACGGGTAATCAGCCGGAGACACATCCGAGTCAGTGAAGCCAAGTTTGACAAAAAATTTTGTAATACATTATTTCTGAAGTGCTGCCCTGGTCAATGAGAACACACTCAATGGTGAACCTGTTTACGCGTAGCTCGATGACAAGGGGATCAGTGTAAGGGTGAGTTACTCCAATTAAGTCATTATCACCGAAACTAATCCTTCCAGTTTCATGGGGCCGTTTCGTTGGCGTGACTCGGCTATGGGGGCTAGACTGCAACTGAATCATATGCACCTCGGATGACGTCGGCAAGTTGTATATCATATGAATTACACCAAGAGGAGGTGAGTCCGGCCGTAGAGCTACTATATTTGCAGGATTGTTCTTTCGAACGTGTTATGTAAGACGGTCATCTTGTACCAACTCCTCCAGGTGATCCCTCAGTGCATAACAACTATTGGTGCCGTGACTGTGGTCTTTATGATACTCACACTGTTTATCCTGTCTTCTTGTATCGAGAGGTCCCGTCATTTTGGGTGGCCACTTGAAGAACGGAAGGTGTTGGACTTTCGACAGAATCTTACTGATTGGGTCTGTTAACTCTATGTATTTCTTGCCTAAGTGCCTTGTGCGTCTGCTATCCACTTGATATTGTTCATTAGCTCGATGTGAACATTAATCGTTTCATTGGCGTGAGTCACACCTTTTGTCTCGTTTAGCTCGATTCCGCGGTTCGGGGCTTCTGAATGGCACGACGCTAATCGGCTGAACGATTCTCGACGCGGCTGTCTCAACGGCTTTATGTCCAACTTCGACCTGCAAGGCATCGTCTTCCAATTTGCAATATTCGTCGACCTTTTTCATTAATGCCCAGACTGTTTTAGGGTGCCGTCTGGTTAATGAACTGCGGAGGGGACTATCGGGATGCAATCACATCTTAAAGGTGGTGATGGCCATGGAGTCATTGTAAGCATCATCTACCAGATTGAAGCATTCCCAATAGCACGCCGAATATTCACGAAGGGTTTCGCCTGTTATAATTTGCATCGCCCAAAGAGAATCGGCTTACTTTGGCTGGATCTCATTAGTGATGAATCTAGCCCTGAAGGACTTTTGGAGTTGATGGAAACTCTTAATCGACGCCGACTCTAGTTTAGAATATCACCTGACGGCCAGCGGTCCCAGATTGCTTGGAAATATTCGACACATGAGGGCTTCATCATCAGCATGAAGTGTCATTGCTTGCTTATAATGGTGAATGTGATCGGTAGGCTCCAATTTTCCGTCGTAGAGGGTGAACGACGGTGCTTTGAACTTTTTGGGTAGTACAGCCCTTGCAATTTGTCGCACAAAGTGGTCATGCTTATCTTCCTCATCCGAGTCATCGCTCCTCCCTCGTTTATGCCATACATACAGACTTCCTTTAGATGAGCTGGATACATCAACTCGTCCTTTCTTTCTGGGTTCCGGGGATAGTGAGTCAGAATCACTGTCATTATTGCGTTTCCGAAGTCGACGTCGTCGACCATCCTCCTTTCCCGGGGGTTGACCCCGGTCTTGGCATGCGGCTTGTTGGGATTTCGCCACCTTCAAGGCCAAATCCTGGCGCAGGCGCTCGTTCTCAGCCATCATGTTCTCCAGCCGCTGTTCATTTTACTTTGCTTGATCCATAATCATCTGCATTGTCTCATGCATTGAGGTTGAGGGTGAGATCTGAGCTACTAAATCGAAGTTCAAGGCCCATTGTGCGGCGATATTCTCCAGTCCAAGCATGTTTCTTGGAGTGAAGTCGTCTCTTGGCATAGTTTTGTCAGCGACTATCGGAGGATCTTCTGTGATGCCTGCCATGGATATGCTTGAGTATTCCCACAGATGGCGCCAATTGTGGTTATGTGGTTTGGAAATACTCTTGGATCCTGAAGAACGTTTCTGATCCTCTGATTGCCACCTGAAAAAAGGATTAACACTTCGGTCGGGGATGCTGGAATTAGCACTCCGATGGACAAGTTAGTATATGTCTCTCGTTTGTTTGTGTCTTAAGTTTCTTGAGTCTGTTCTCACATACCTCTCTTTGGTTGATATTCCTCTTATTTATATTTGCTTCTGGGCCTTAGGGTCGGGCCCACTCTTAGTCCATCGCATGATTGGTCATTCGGCCCTTTTGTCGTACGCCAATTTCCACTCGGCTGCTTGTTCAACTGGTTCTCTAGCTGATTTATCTATTCGGCTCAATGATCCCCCTGGGGAGGAACCGAATAACCTATATCTTGATTTTCCCAAAATCCATTTGGCTTTTATACATAAAAAGATATTCGGCTCCCACAAGAAGTTATGGAGATAATGGAGAACATGAAGGACAAAGTGAATGAGTGGAAGGACACATGGCAAGACAAGGATGAAGATGAGATAAATGGGTAGTTACTAAATAGTTATTGCTGTATTTTTTCCTCTATAAATAGCCATCAATGGCTACATTGTAAGAGATCCAACTCAAATAAAAAACAATTGATTTATATTTTTCTTGTCATTTTCCTTATCTTAGGAGTAGTTTAATATAGATTTATATTTCATGCACTTTATTTTATACATTTCCTTTTCAAATCATAGGAGTAGAAGTAATTAATGGTTACTTTGATTGTTCAATCAATCATTTTTCTTCGCTCCGTCTCCCTTATTCGTCTTTTAATTTTTCTTTTCCCTATACTTTGCAATTTTGAAGTCCTTTTCGTTGAGGCAAAAGAATCGTCAATGCAATCGCTTGATAATTGGCTTGAATTTAGTCCGTAAGGATTTTTCAATCCTTGCTGGCACGCTTGCATTTATGATATTTTCCTTCGTAGGAAAAATAAGACAACAAGGGTTTACATATAAAATGAATCTAAGTCATTGTTTTTTTTTGTTTTTTTGTTTTTTGTTTTTTCTAAGTAAATTCTGGATTGATAAGGATAAATTTGTAATATTGTTAGAAAATTAATTTGGCACCTCACGAGAAAGTAAGTAAATTATCACTTATTATAGTGGAAAGTAAAATCAATATTTTTATTAATATTATCACTCATAAAATAAGTTATTTGATGGATTTTTAGTCAAATTTTTTTTTTTAGTTAATCACGTTCTGTGTGAATAATTATTTAAATTGTAGATAAAACAACACACATATAATAGTTTGAAGAGATAATAGTAATTTTTTTTCTCAATTTAAAATTTTGTGAGCAAAACATTTTTTGTCCCCCGAGATAAATTATAAAAATAAAAAAATCTTCAAAGAAAATTTTTCATTTTATTTTATTTTATTAGAAGGAAATGAAATTAAAGTAGATCTCTATGTTTAGTTAAAAAAAAAATTAAAAAAAAAAACTAAACTAAAATTTGAGTTTTATAATAAAATAAATCATGAATTTTTAATTTGTTTTCAATTTTTTGTTAATTAAAATTGATCAAAAAATATTATTTTACCCATTAAATTCAATGTAGATATATATAAAATGTCTAAAATATATATTTTTTTCATTGAATTTAATGATTAAAATATTTTTTTAATCAATTTTACCTAATTAAAATTGATGGGTCGTTACACACACCAAAATTAAACACTAAATTATACCAAATTCTTTTAGAATAATGGCAAGTTCAGGTATCGATCCACATGGACAATTGTGAAATTAAACTAATTTAATTGTTAAATTCCTATATTAATTTTGATTAAAAAGATTGATGGATATTATGACTAAACAAGAATTAAATGAAATTGAATAATTAAATTGATAATTAAAATTAGGGTTTGAGATATAAATTTTTGGAAAAAATCCTAGGGCAAATAATTCACCACTAACCACATAACATTGGCCAATAATTGTAATCCGGTCTGAAATACCCAATATTTCACAACTATAAGTTTGAAATATTGATCAAGAGGGTTGTTGTATTCAACGTACAGACACGAATCATCCCGAGTAGTACGAGGCGTTTGCTCTAAACTATGGTAGAAACACGACCCGTCTCTTGTAGCATGACTCATCTCGTATTTTGAACACAAATACAAAGAAAACTAATGCATGGAAAGCATTAGACAATCACAGATAGTAAAATACTTGAATAGATGAAATGAACAATTATTAAAAACTTCTAAATCATCCATACATTGATTCAAACTGATTCACAATCAAAGCTTATGAAAAACCCTATTACATGGCTAGGGTTTCGTCAAACCCTAGAATTGGAGGACTAGCCGCTCATGGAGGAGTGGGAAGAGGAAGAGGATGAGGAAGAAACCCCCATGGAAGTTATCCTTGAAGCTTGAAGAAGATCACTCTGTTGAAACCCTAGTCTCCCTTTTTTTTCAAATAATTTTCAGACCGTAGTCCAGAGCCTCTCTCTTCTTTTTATACCTCTGCTGTCTTTTAAACAAGTTTAAAACATCGGGCCTGTTTTCCGACGTACGGCCGCACGTGTGTAGGGATGGCAATTTGAAACCAGCCCGATGGGGACTCGATCCCCCGACCCCGATTTGAACGGGTTTTCCTCGAAAAATACCCTCGACGGGACGGAGATGGTATTCAAAAATCAATCCCCGATTAATTTCAGGCTGGGGACGGTGATAAGTGCCCAAGCCCCGGTCCCAGCCCGGCCCCGCCCCGTATATACCCCGAATTGATCTATATATATATAATATATTTTTTTATTATCTATTTCGGTCTCTCTCATTTCATCTCTCATTTCTAATTTTTTGTTTCATTTCATAGCTGCTCCTCTCTCTCTTTCTTCCCTCTATTCTCTCTCTCTCTCTCTTCCTCACCGTTTGAGATGCTACCTCCGACTACGATGACGCCACCTCCGACTAGGACGACGACGACGACGAGCGCCACCTCTGACGATGACGAGCAGATGCAGAGAGATGTGAAGACGACGGGCGACGAGCAGATCGATGCTAGATTAGATTCAGATCTACCCTTTGAATTCAGACGAGTAGATCGACGCCAGAGCAGATCGACGCCACGAGATCGACGAGCAGATCTCTCTCTCTCTCTCTCGCTCTCTCTCTATACTCAGATAAGATCTCTCCTGATGTTGATGATGTTGTTTGATGTTGTTGATGATGTTGATAATGTTGTTTGTGATGTTGATGATGTTTGATGATGTTGATCTCTCTCCCTCTCTGTTTGTTTGTTTGTTTATTTTATTTATTTATTTATTTTTGGGTCTGGGAAATTTCGAGGTCGGGGAAACCCGATCCCCGTTAGGGGGCGGGGGACGGGGATGGTGATAGGTTCCCCGTTGAGGAAGGGAAAAATTTTATCATCGGGGATCGGGGACGGGGAGGGTGATCCCCGGCCCGCCCCGCCCCGCCCCGTTGTTATTCCTACACGTGTGGGAAAAGTCAACGCACGTACGGAAAGCTGGGGCCCTGTTTGGCTGTGAGGTAAAGGCCGTACGTGCGGGAATGGGCCTCTGCATATGCAAGAAGCTCTTTTCTTTTCAAATTCTGTATTTTTGCCCATTTTATGTTCCGACTATGTACAACCTGATTGACATTAAACTGACATAAAATATATAGTTTGACAAGCAAGTAAAGTTAAGAGATCCTAATTAACAGCCTCAATGTTACATAATTCGGCCTTAATAAAAAATAGACAAATGATTTAGATTAAAAATAAATAAAAAATTTAGACTGTAAATTGATAAAATTAAAGATTCAAAATTTATTTTGTTATAATAGTTAAATCTTTAAAAAAATATATTTTTAATTTTTTGTATTTTTCTCAAAAAAAAAGAAGTATGTGTCACGACCAAAACTCGCCCCTATAGGTTTAGCGTCGCAACTTGCTAGTAATCTAATATTACCAAAGGCCTTTATATACAAATCAAAATAATCGAGACTAGCGGAATCTTATAACATAAAGACAACAAATAGTCCATTAAGCTGTGTATTTATATGCACAAATGTAGATGTATATAAATATTAATTTACCTACTGTACAATACATACATAATATCATGTACAAAACTTTCATCAACATATATATCAAGTCAACAAACTTCCAAGACGCTTACCTATACATATATATACATACAGTGAGCTACAACCTAGTGAATAATATTAAAGTAAAAAGGTTAGTGAACAAATTCCATACATGTCATACACATGAAACATAATATGACATGTATGGAATTCGTTCACTAACCACTTTACTTCGTTTGGGAACCCTCCTTTTTAGCCAAAAAGTCAAAAAATTACTAAATTAGCCAAAAAGCCAACAACTCATACCAAAAAGTCAAAGATTCTCTTTTCGCTCTACTTTTTACACATCTTTTCGTAAAAAGCCAAAAAGTCATCCCAAACATACTAGTTTTTTTTAGCTCATATTTTAGCCAAATAGCCAAAAAGTTACTAAATTAGCCTGTTCCCAAACGAGGCCAGCTCACTGTTTGTATATATATATGTATAAGTGAGCACTCTGGAAGTCAAGCCTAGAAGGGTTCCTTAGCTAAGCCACTCGTTGAAGCCCTACTGAGTTTTGGTGCCTCAAAGTTAAGGCTAGGTCTAGAAGACCGTTGGCTAGTTTTGTGCTTTTGATATGGAAGTTTGTTGACCTGTATAGCCAGGCTTCCTCTGCTTCACTTTGCATTTTACTTGGGGCGCCGCTCGAGCAGTCGGGTCCACCGCATGAGCGGCCAAGCCACCGCATGTGCGGTCTATAGGGCAATTTTTTTTATTATTTTGTTTTCTTTTCGTTTTTCGGACTTCCGGGCCTCTATTAGAGACTAAAAGAAGAAAGAATAAAAGAATAGAAAGAAAAAGAACGAAGGGGAAATTAAGCTAAATCTTCACCAAATCAACCATCTAAGGTGAGAATTTTCTTCTAATTTCTTGAATCTAAGTTGTATCCTCCATGAAATCATAAAAGCTAAGTGGAATTTAGGAATTGGGTTGATGTTAAGAACCCTAAAGAGAAGATTATAGGAAATAGCTTACCCACGCCTCGACTTTCAAAGGTTCAATGCCGCTCTGGAAGGTTGGCAGCTTCATTTTGTTGAACTTCTGTGTAAGAGTAATGATATTATCATTATTTAGCTCCATTTGGACTGGAGATGGCGGAGGAGGTACGAGTTATTGCCTTTGCTCTTGTTGTTGTCTCACTAGTTCAGTTAAAACTTCCACCACTCTTTCTAACTGGTCTATTCTGACACTAGAAGATCATGACTTATCTACATTTCTTGCGTTCTCTATTGGTATATATAAGCATGGGAAATGATAAACATAAGAAATTTCATGTTCATATAAGTCACCTAGCGGCTAAGGCCACCGCACGTGCTGCTTGCAGGGTAATTTTTTCGATTTTGTTTTCTTTCTGTTTTTCGGACTTTCGGGCCTCTATTAGCATTGGTTTTCACATGTTTTTCACATGCATTCGCATATCATGAGCATGAAATAAATGAGAAAACGAATTGAACTAAACGAATGAACAAGTAGCGATGAACTGAACCGAATAGGAATAAAAACTAACGAAATGAATTGAATATGTGTTGAAGTGTTGTGCTATGAATGTTTGTGTTTGTAGGTCAAGACTCGAAAATCGAGCAATCGGCTTTGGAAGCTCACTGTGAGTAATATTTCTGTAAAGATATGTTCATATGAATTATATCAAGAATCCATGCATATATCAAGTTCTATAGTTAAACTCCATGAAATTTCTCCTCAAATTTGAGGAACTATGCAAGAACGAATACACGGGACCTGAATTTGATTTGTGACGTAAGAAGACAAGTTTGGAGGACCAAACTTCCTGAGGTGGGGATAATATAATGACCCGGACATGCATCTGATTATTTAGTCATATAGTTGCATTGTTATGTGCTAATTGATTTCATGTTTGATGAGAAACTGACTTTTGCATTGTTATGTGCTAATTGATTTCGTGTTTGATGAGAAATTGACTTTATATTCAGATGACAAAATAATCAGATGTATGTCCGGCTCATTACAATATAGGCCTGTTTTGTCTCTCAAAACATATTTTTGGTTTTAAAATTTTGTAAAACAACATTTCAAAATCACTTTTCTCTATACAACACATCAATCAATTACTTTTTATTTCACACCAATTTATTCAACTATAAAAAAATCAAATTACTTCAAATTCCAAAACTATTTTGAAAATATACAATCAAACAAATTTTTAAATTTTCTAAACTCTCTTCAAAAAACTATTTTTAAAATAATATCTCAAAACACAAACCAAACAAGGCTTAGAGCATCTCCAACGTTTCATCAAATCTGTCATAAAATTCAAATTTGATGAAAAATGCCTAAAACTTGAGTTCCAACTCTTTCATTAGATTGATATCAAATAAAGGGAGAGTTAGTGTTTGATAACATGATTAAACACTTAAAACTAAATTGATTAAGTGATGATCAATTAGGCCCGTTTAATAATTATAATTGATATTACTTAAAAATTTAAGTACCTCTTAAAATATAAGTTAAAATTTAAGAAAATTTTAAATCATATAAAACTTACTTAATTCTAACTGAATTTATAAATATTAAACATTATTATCAATATATACTATTATAAACTCAGTACCACCACAACCATCATTCCACTGCTACCACTACCACCATGCCATCTCCACCGCCACTACCACTACCATCATGTCACTATCACTGCTACCGCTATCCCTATTGCCACCACCATCATGCCGTCGCTGCCACCATTACCCCTACCACTACTACTATCACCTTCATTCATTGTCATTATTGCCATAAATATCACTATCATTTTACTACTACTATAATTGCTACCATCATTGCGACGCCATCGCCACCACTACCACTACAATCACCACTACCACTACTAAGATCATCACAATATAAAAAATTAAAATATACAATTTAAAAATAATACATTTCAAATTTTATCTTACACATATTAAACAATTTATTTTTAATTTAGCACTTAAATTTTTATTAAACAACTTTTTAAATTAAAAATATTAGGTACCGTTTGGTAACACTTACGTTTTCAGTTTTCTGTTTATATTTACAAAAATTTAAAAAACTCAAATAAAAACTTGTTTGGTAAATTTTTGATTTATAAATTAGTGGTCTCAGTTTATAAATTTTGCGAAAAAATGTAAACTCAAAAAATGTGTTTCCGTTTTGAGTTTTGAGTTTTTTTTTTTTTTTTTTACCACCCAACACTAGCCACCACCCGCCACCATTTTCCACCACCGTCTTCTGCCACCACCACCCACCACCCCACCCCCCACCACCACCTGCCACCACCACCACCACCACCCACCACCCGCCACCACCGCCCACCACCCACCTGCCACCCACTTGCTGCCACTACAACCTACCCTTCGCCGCCATCACCACCACCACCCACCTGCCATCCACCCGTCACCCGCTACTACCATCCACTGCCCGCCACCACTACCCGCGCCACCTACCTGGCACTACCACTCACCACCCACCCGCCACTACCAGCCACCCACTACCACTAGCTACCTGACACCCACCCGCCACCACCATCACCACCACCACCACCACCCACTCGCTACAACCCACCTCCCGCCACCGTCACCCACTCACCCACCACCGCCACTACCCACCACCATCCGCCATCCGCCATCCACCTGCCACCACCACCTACCCCCCGCCGCCACCACCACCACCACTACCACTAACACCCACTCGCTACCACCCACCACCCGTCACCGTCACCTACCCACCCACCACCACCACCACCACCCACCCGCCACCACCCACCACCAGCAGCTACCCACCACCCACCATCACCACTTTCCACCACCGTCTTTCGCCGCCACTTGCTACCACTTGCCATTTCTCACTTTGTTTTATATTTTTAAATTTTTAAAAATATTTTGTCAATTACCAAATGTGTTTGTAGTTTATGTTTTTCTAAAAATAAACAAAAAATAAATAAAAATCAGTTTATAAAATTTTTGTAAATAAAAACTGAAAACGTAAACGCTACTAAACAGGCCCTTAATATTCAATTTTTAATATTTAATTTTTAATCTTTAATTTTCAATTTTTAATTTTATCAAACATTACTTTATTTTTTTCATTAAATTAAATTAACTTCAACTTTTCATCAAATTTATAAGTGACTGCTAAACTGAACATCTTTCCGGACATGCTCCTAGATAACATATTCTTTGCAAAATTGTCCATAAAAAATGTTGGGTCAATTTACACAAATTCATCAATCATATCCGGCCGGTCGTTTTTCCGATTCTGATAAAAAAAATACTTATTCGTTAAAACGTTTGATATCATTTACTCAAATTTAATAATAATTAAAAAAAGAAAGAAAGAAAAGTAAACCGTGGTAATGCTCTAATAGAGATATCTTAAAAGAAAATTCTTCATTTTTTTTAAAAATTATTTTTGTATTTTGATTGAAGAGAACTGAAATTCCCCTATTTCAAGTCCTGGTTCAAAGTTCACCACTAATTCCCTTTGATATTTTTCAATCTCAATCCCCAAATCTCTTCTCGAATCTCACCTAGGGCTTTGAATCTCCGATTCAATAAGGTTTGCTTTCAATTCCATCTTCTCATTCCAACCATTGCCAACATCTCATTCCATTTCTTGATTTCACGATCTAACGATTCTGTGAATCTCAGTTTCTGTAGATCTCGTGACTTCAACTATGGCTATGATCGATGAGCCTCTGTATCCGATCGCGGTTCTCATCGATGAGCTCAAGAACGAAGACATTCAGCTGAGACTGAACTCGATCCGCCGTCTCTCTACCATCGCTCGTGCCCTAGGGGAGGACAGGACCCGGAAGGAGTTGATTCCGTTCTTGAGCGAGAACAATGACGATGATGATGAAGTACTCCTCGCGATGGCTGAAGAATTGGGTGTTTTTATTCCCTATGTGGGTGGGGTTGAGCACGCGAACGTGTTGCTTTCGCCGTTGGAGACTCTGTGTACTGTTGAAGAAACTTGTGTGAGGGACAAAGCGGTTGAGTCGTTGTGTAGGATTGGGGCTCAGATGAGGGAGCAGGACTTGATCGAGTCGTTTATTCCGTTGGTGAAGGTGAGATTATTGATTTCATGAGTTTGTTTGATTTTGGGTATTTGCTTGTTTCGCCAATTCGGTTTTGTTTTTTTGGGTATTTGCTTGTTTTTCCAATTGGGTTTTTGTTGGTAAATGCTTTTAACTTGTGCTTTGGCAATTAGAAACTCATAGAAAATGTTGTTGGACTTAAAAAGCACTATACTTGCAAGACTTGGTTGATTCGTTTATTCCGTCGGTGAAGGTTAGATTATTGATTTTTTGAGTTTGTTTGATTTTGGGTATTTGCTTGTTTTGCCAATTGGGTTTTTGTTATTTTGGGTAATGTTATGGTAAAAGCTTTTAACCTATGCTTTGGCAATTAGAAACTCATAGACATGGTTGTTGGACTTAAAAAAGCACTATACTTCCTTGTAATATCTGAATGAAATATTTTCATTTGCAAAGAACTTACTGGATGGTTTAGAACATTGGGAAATTGAGAGTAGTATTTGAAGTCACAAAGAACATCGGTTGTGTTAGGAAATGGACTCTTCCTAACAGGATCAATGAGACCCAAAATACCAAACAAGAAATAAAACAAATCAAAGAAATCACACATACACAAACACAAGGATTTATGTGGTTCACTCCAGAATAGGGTATGTCCCTGGCTGTCGTGGTTTTTACTATGACCATAAAATGATTACAACACTCTACAGAAAAGAGGCATTCCTTGTATCCCTTCCCTTGGGGGAGGGCCCCCAATCCCCTCCAGTGGACCTAGGGACCAGCGTACAGTACTTATCAGAGTTCACAAGACCCAACATGTTGCATCTCCAACTTTTTGATACATTCAAAGGATATAGATTGATTATAAAGAACAGTAAGGGAAGAGAATAAGACAAAGTGCTTTTGTATGTAAAAGCAATCCATGCAACGGAATTTGAATGTTTGTGATTCTCCCAAGGGAAAGAACCAATGCTTGTTCTTGTTTGATGTCAACTGTTAGTTATAAGTGTCGCATAATGCTGTTGATGAGCTCTACGGATGGTCTAAATGATCTCACCTTGAATGCTTTATATATACTTATTAACCAAATTGGCTTGGCTGCTGTGGCATCTATTTGGTTTGTTTCATGACGCTGCTTATTCAATGTCTTTCTGTGATTCCCATGCCTGGCCTCCTAAAGGTTGCATGTGGTTATGGCATGCTAGATATGGGTATGCTTTGGTGTCCTAATTTTATTCTTTGCTTAGAATAGTCTGAGTTGCCATATTTTCCTCAACAGTCTTTATTCATCTTAATGTTTGTTTTATTAAAATCTGGAAAATGTGTACAATTGAACTACACCCAAAGAGTTTATGCCTTTGGGTAATTAACAAAGAACTAGGACAATGGATTTCCAAAGCTAAATTATTGACTTGTTTGATTTTTATGTTCTCTGGTCTATTATATGTCTAGTACACATGATCTTCAACACAAACATACAGTTTTGTTTAATCGTGTAGTTAAGTTACAACGTTAATATCTGTTCTTCACACAATGCACTTTATGACATTCAGAGACTGGCTTCCGGCGAATGGTTTACAGCTCGAGTTTCATCGTGTGGATTATTTCATATTGCTTACCCAAGTGCCCCAGACACATTAAAGACTGAACTACGAACAATATATAATCAATTGTGTCAAGATGACATGCCCATGGTGAGGAGAGCCGCTGCAACAAATCTGGGAAAATTTGCTGCCACTATTGAAGCTGCCCATATGAAGAATGACATCATGTCAATGTTTGAGGATCTGACGCAGGATGGTAAATTGATTTCGCATATACTTTAGTCCTCTCTCTTTGATAACTAAATGTTGGTTTTAGATTTCACATTTCTGCTGATACAGATAAATTTCAGTAGATGGATTCTTGACAGAGAAGAATTCTGTATCAATTCTTTGGCTTCAGATTTTATGCATATGAGAATGAGCTTCCTAAAGACCTTCCAAAAGAACCAAAATTCCTGTTTGTTTCCATGCCTGAACCTGAAAAGTTTGAGAAGGCTAGAAGTAATCTTCCTTTGTGATCATTAAGAGTTCACCGCATCGCTTGTTAACCTCGGTTACCTAACAAGCATTGATGTTAATTCTGATATTCCCCTTAAAGCAGACTTCAGTGAGCTAGTGCAAACTTTAGCCTTATCTTGAGAAGAAGTATCTTGGGTTTCAAGTCAAATTCAAGACAAGAGGCAATGATTTCTTTGAAATTCTTTCAGCCTTTTCTACTTGTGCAACTTCATCATCGAAAATTCAAAATGGGACATAAGCTTTTTTAATTAACTAACTTCTGTTAATATGAGTGTGAAGTGAATAGAGATTTAAATGATAAATTGCCTCTTTCTTTTCTAATAGATTCGCAAAAGATGATTGTTTATTAAGTTCAGAATTTGAGAGGGAACCCCAATGGAATCCCAGCTAAAGCAAACAACTAAAGGGCTTAAGATGCCAAGCAACACATGAATAATTGTTTCCTGTTTATCTCTTCATTTAAATAGAGTCATATTCTGGATTGGTGGCTTTGTTAGGTTCTTTTTTGTGCAAATTCTTGTAGTTACTATTATTATTGTTTATTTTTTTAAATTTTTTTTTGTTGTGTAAAAATATATGTTTTCTACCTTCTAAATGGTTATTATTTCTAGATTTTATGATCATTCGGAATTTGTTCGTGCCTGGACTTTACTGAGCTCTGATTAATTTAATTCAAAAATAAGGACCGGAAGGTCCGGGGACAGTAAGGCTTCTAACTCGAGTTTAAACTGAGTAAAACTTGCTTGGTTTGAATACATGTGCCATTTACGAGAAGTATGTGACCATTGAGTGAGGCTTTTTAGCATGGAATGCTTCAGTTTGCACTTTGTAGATATAAGTGCGAGTTTTTATTTTTGGATGAGCTTCAAGAGCTAATAGTCTGGTGCTTTTAACACTGACATAAAAATACCTGACTTTATCAGTTTGATCACCTAACTTTGTTAAAACATGAACTTGATAGTGGGATCCCTTATTCTTCTATAATCCAGGAAGAATTGTTCAGTAAACTCATATTTATGTATGTGTAGTCCACAGCATAAAATCCTATTAACTGTTTTTTGATCTACAAATGAAGATAAGTTATGCATTTTTTATTGATTCAATTTTTATACTTAGCTATTTTAAAAATCAGACTAAGAGGTTCATTATTTCTTATAAGCCGCTAAGAATGTGCTTTGTTTTGTTTCAGATCAAGATTCTGTTCGGTTATTGGCTGTTGAGGGTTGTGCAGCTCTTGGGAAGCTGTTGGAACCCCAAGATTGTGTAGCACATATTCTGCCTGTGATAGTTAATTTCTCTCAGGTAAGTCCATCAAGTTTTCATATGTTATAGAGCATATTTTTAATGCATGTCATTCACTTTTCATTATTATTAGTATTTCATAATGTATTCTCAGTTCACTTGTATCATTGGATAGCCCTGTTCTTATCATGGACAATATGGCAGTACGTGACTTGTGCTTTGCTAGGATTGTGATGTGCCTGGATTATTGTAGAGAGCTTGTGCAAGTTTGAAATCAAAATAATTTCATCTGTTTCCTAGGAAAAGCAATGGCATACTGAGATGATAGCATATCCCAAAACAGTTGATGGCCCTCCCTCTTACGGTGTATCTCTTCCATTGGATCACAAGATGATAGCACATCATATATATTCAATGAGGATGGCAAAGGATGGACAGTAGAATCTTTCTTTTTTAATGAATAGTGTGCCACATCCTTACCTTTCCACTTCTTCACCTCTTCCCATTCATTAGGCTTTACATCCCTTTTTTCCTTCTTTGGTCTCCATTCTTGTTTAGGCAAGGAGGTAGAACCCACCCAATGGCTTTGATTTCTAAAGACAAATTTGTGGCATGACTGTAGACCTTGCAATCATCACAATTTTAAGGTCTCCATGGCACCTCCACTTGTATTGCATAAGACTCACCATAGCCTAAATTCAATATGAAAGACTTTGGTATATCTGAAATAGCTTGAACTTCGACATACACCTTTGCAAAAGTGACCAAATAACGCTAGCCACATAGCTCAACCTGTTAATTGATACAAAGCTCTAAGGGGATATGCTCTAGTACATTTCTAGGTACTATATTGTTGTATATCTGATGCTATTTATTTTTCCCTGAACAGGATAAATCTTGGCGGGTTCGTTATATGGTTGCAAATCAATTATATGAGCTATGCGAAGCAGTAGGTCCAGAATCTACCAGGTATTTGTGGACATGATAAATCATTCTCTCATATTTTTGTTATGTAACTTATTTGTGCTGTCGGTATTTTTGTCTATTCTTTGTTTCCCTTTCCCCCTCTTTTTTCTCACCTTGTTTCGAAATCCTTTAGATTAATATATCATTCCACGATCTTGTTGCTGATCCAAAATAAATAAATAAATTAGTAAAGCATTCCATGATCCCTATTTTAAACGTTGTCAAACTAATTATTGTCTGCCCTTTGCGTAATGTTGCTGGTAAGACTTATACTTGTGTGCCCATTATTGTTGTTCGTTGAATTGTTATGTATTTAGACTGATGATTGCTGTGATATTCTTCAGAACAGACTTGGTTCCTGCATATGTTCGACTTCTTCGAGACAATGAGGCTGAAGTGCGTATAGCCGCTGCAGGAAAAGTAACCAAGTTTTGTCGAATTTTGAACCCGGAGCTTGCAATTCAACATATCCTTCCTTGTGTGAAGGTATACATGCAGATGCAATGCAAAGATTTATTTATTTCGAAATTTTCTTGTTGGTTTATGTTGTTATTAAAACTTAAAACCTGCTTCTCCATAATTGTTTTCTTGTGTGGGCCTCAAAGTTGATAAATATAATAATTTTTCTTGCATTCTGTAGGAACTATCATCAGATTCATCCCAGCATGTACGTTCTGCTTTGGCATCAGTTATAATGGGAATGGCACCAGTTCTAGGGAAGGTGAGAACCTTAGTTAGGTTTCAAGTACAAATTTGCTCACCTTCACTTCAGGTGTACATGCATTTGAAAAGTGTTAACAAGTTGTGTACCATTGGAATTTTCATGTTTGCATATCATTGGTGGTCTGTGAATTCTTAGTTCTAATAATTATTTCTAATTCTGAACACCAATTTTTCTTTTTATCTTTTTCTTCATTTTTTTCCCCTGTCAAATCCAGATATTTTTCATGTTTCTTATTCTAAAAATTAAAACATGCCACCTGCAGTTTCTTGGTTTCCATTATCAATTACATGTTTAACTACTCAACGAACTTGAGCTCCCCCTTGCCTGAGTGCTATTTTGATTATATATATATATGTGTGTGTGTGTGTGTGTGTGTGCATATATATAATGGGGAAAAGAATTTGCTTCACTTGTGATATCACAAGATTTTGAGCTTCTCTGTTGTATTTTTCTCATTTCAAATCTTCAAGTGACCTTCAATATTTGTCTCTATTGGTGTTTGCAGGATGCGACAATAGAGCAGCTTTTACCAATCTTCCTCTCTCTTCTGAAGGATGAGTTCCCTGATGTTCGACTGAATATTATCAGCAAGCTTGATCAAGTGAATCAGGTCAGTTAAGATCTCTATATTCCACGTAGCTTTAATGTGTTCTATTTGGTTTTTGATCCATGGTTCATTTTCTTATTCCTCTAATTGTAATTGTCAGGCAAAAGTAGTTTGATTAATGTTGCCCATCATATGATCTTACATACAGGGTCAGAAATAATTTTTATGGTGCGAAACTTCTTGTCATGAAAATAATATGGTCTAACTGAATGTTGCCCAGTGTTCTTGTTTTTTATATCCTCTTGAACCAATTTCAAGCTATACCCGTGCCTACATCTTCTAAGTTATAATTTGTTGAGATCACAATGGTAGATAATCAGAAAACTTGCCAAAATCAAGCTCTTTCCCCCAAATATTTTCATTTCCAGCCACTTTGCTGATCTCCTCCAAGAAAGAAGATGAATGAATGTGCTATAGTTGGTCAATTGAGGAGATATTTTTTCTAATAACAACTATGGCACCAAACTTTCTATCAACAACTAATTTTTGGGATTCTAAGGGATGGATGGGCATACCCCTTAAAAATGCTTATTTTTGCAATTGCCACTTGGAGCAAGGTTTTTGTTGCGTAATCAAATTGTAAAATTATTTAAATGAACTGGCTTCTGGTGAGTAGTCATAACATTTTATTTTTTCTCTACTTGATATATCCTTTTCATGTAGGTCATTGGAATTGATCTACTATCCCAGTCCCTGCTGCCAGCAATTGTTGAACTTGCAGAGGATAGACACTGGAGAGTTCGTCTTGCAATAATAGAATACATACCATTGTTGGCAAGTCAGTTGGGTGTAGGGTTTTTCGATGATAAGCTCGGTGCTCTTTGCATGCAATGGTTAAAAGATAAGGTTTGTGAAATGATTTAATAGAATACCCGCCTTGATTGGTGATTCAGCTAGGTATAGGTTTTTCATTTAATGATAGGCTGAGTCTCTTTGCATGCAAATTTCATGAGATAAGGTTTGTGAAACTTCATATTGAGTAATAATCATATGAAATTGGTATATCGTTTTTGCTTGATTGTTTTATTCTCATGTACCGGTCAAATAGTGTCTTCTTATGCATACTAAACCCAATATGCTCATATACTTTAGTTCCATTCCCTGATTTTGTCACCATCTTTCTTGTCCCCCTAATTTCTTTCTTTCTTTTTTAACCCCATCCTGTTTTGTTTGGTAAGCAATTTGTGTACTGTATGAATAACATGCTATTATTAGAAAAAGTAGTATCTAATATTGGATAACAGATAAGCATTGAGAAGGTCATTGGAAGATTTGATTTAAACACATCAAGTTGGAGTATATTGGAAAATTTGGAGGAAGTTCATATAATAAAGCAAATGAGAGAAATGGAGGTATTCTTACAAACTATTCGAGGAACATACTATTGTTAGAAAAAGTAGTATCTAATATTGTATAACAGAGATTTGATTTAAACACATCAAGTTGGAGTATATTAGAACATTTGGAGAAAGTTAATAATATAGAAAAGGAGAAAAATGGAGGTATTTCTAAAAATCTATCAGGTGGGGACCTCATGAAGATAAGAAAGGACATTACCCATTGTTGATCCAAACCAACCGAGTGCATTGGGAGAGGTTAGATTGGAATTATACCTAACCTTTGACAATATTTGCACAACACTGCTGCTGTCAGGATCAGAACTCAAATTGAAAGACCTAAAAAAACATATTCTATATCCTTAATTTCTAAGAGGATAACCAAAATTTAGGATAAATATGTGTTCTCTATATAGATTTTTCTGCCACTTAGTTTACATCTTCTGAGTTTACTGTGAGAATCTTGTGATTCCTTTACAATTGTTCCTTCGGCATTTGATTGGTGTCTCACATTAGTCTGTCAATATCTTCTAAGCGGTTAACATCTTGACTTTTTTTTTTTTTTTTGACGAGTAATTAACATCTTGATTTTTTAATTTACTTTTGCTAATTGGATTGGGTATGCTGTAGGTTTACTCTATTCGAGATGCAGCTGCTAATAATGTGAAGCGCCTTGCAGAAGAATTTGGTCCAGAATGGGCAATGCAGCACATAATTCCACAGGTATTGACTTGGTTACCTACCAAAGAAAGACTCGTTACATGGTTTGTTGCTTTCTCTAATTGTTGTGTCAAACATCTTGTTCAATTTGGGTCAATTTCCAATATTGTACAAATTATTATATAGACTAGTAACATTTTCTGGGGGTATATGAGAAGTAAAATTCAATTATTCAATTGCCCAAAAAAAAAAATTCAAATATTCTATCATATCTCGTGTCAATTCTAGTTAAATTACTGGATAATGCCTTTACCAAAAGCATATGCTGATTTGCTTCTGAATTAATGGATGGCTTTCTATTTTGTTTTTCTTCCTTATTTAAATCTCTAACTTTATCTCTTAACAGGTTTTGGACATGATTAACAATCCACATTATCTATATCGGATGACCATACTACATGCAATTTCTCTCCTTGCCCCTGTTATGGGGCCAGAAATTACATGTTCTAAACTTCTGCCTGTAGTCATTACTGCATCGAAAGACAGGTAACTAATCCAGTTTGTAGTGCTTAATCATCTTTTGTCATATCTTCGACAGCTGGCCTGAGAATAACTCATTACAGGGTACCTAACATCAAGTTCAATGTGGCAAAGGTGTTGCAGTCTCTTATTCCTATAGTTGACCAGTCTGTAAGTAATTAAGTTGATTTTATTTTCCTGTTATTCTTGATAATCTTTGTCTGTGGTGGAAGCATTGTAATTCAATTGATATGGGGTGGCGGGAAAGAAAAAGGTCAAAGGGAAGAAGAGAATGATATTGATCAAAAAGAGAGTAATGCATGATATAAGGAATTTAGCATGAACTATATGCAATCTTTTTGGATCGATTCAGTGTATCTGTGGTGTTTCTAATATAATTTACCAAGATGAGGCATACCGCTCACTATCACACTCAGATCACACTTGATACAAATTTGGCTTATAGTTGTCTTTCGTCGTTGAGGTTAAAAAATGCACATGTTAGGTCAGAATTTTGTTGAAAATTTATCTTAAATGCAGGTGGTAGAGAAGACAATCCGCCCCTGTTTGGTTGAGCTGAGCGAGGACCCAGATGTTGATGTCAGGTATTTTGCGAGCCAAGCGATGCAAGCAACTACTGATCAGGTCATGATGTCCAGCTAGATTTGATTGTATCATTAGGATTTCATTTTTCATGATTTGGAAAGTTTAGTTATTAACAAAATATGTAATCTCTTGTATGCGTGGCGTGTTAGAATCCTTGTCTATCCGCTAATTTGATGTCCCTTTGGATGCCTTAAAAAGTTTCAAATATGATTTTGATGCCAACAGGTATCTTTTTCAAAAAAAGCCCTTGTGGTGCTTCACATTTCCATGCTTCATCTTTTCTTCCTCAGCTAATTTTATGTATTTTTCTCATAATTTGATCTCTCTTGCTTCACCATTTTTCAAAACAAATAATGTTTCATATTTATTGCGTTCTGAGGCATGTGGAATTACGGTGCGGGAAGAATAAATTCTGCCCCATTAGTAGGAGTGATAAATGGATCGAGTAAGCTGAACAGTTAATTGTTCAAAAACTTGGTTTGATAATTTGAACAAATTTCAAAATTTGTTCAAACTAATTAAGAGTAGTATGATATTTTATATAATTTTAAGCTTATTAAATAGAGTCAAAGGGGTAATTAATTGTTCAAACTTGGCTTGAAAATCTTAATGAGCAAAATATGTTTAAGTTTGATTTATTTATTTAATGAATCAAGCGTGAACAAACTTTTAACAATCTGAACGCGAATTGTGTTGTTTGGTTTGGTTATTATCTTTACCTATTATCATGAAAAATTATACTTGAGAAAAACATATATTTGATCTATTTACTAAGGCCTCGTTTGGGAATAGGTTAATTTAGTAACTTTTCGGCTATTTGGCTAAAATATGAGCTAAAAAAAACTAGTATGTTTGGGATGACTTTTTGGCTTTTTACGAAAAGATGTGCAAAAAGTAGAGAGAAGATAATCTTTGATTTTTTGGTATGGGTTGTTGGCTTTTTGGCTAATTTAGTAACTTTTTGACTTTTTGACTAAAAAATAGGATTCCCAAACGAGACTTAAGAATATAAATAAAGCATTGTGAAAGAACTTGTACTGTCTCATTGCACCTATAGTACGAGTCATGACATAAAAATGTTCTACTTAAAAGACATTAAAAATGTCAAAAAATTTTATATGGATTAATAGGGAAGTTCAATCCCAATTCAATTAAATCTTTCAATATATAGTTGAATTTTGACCACCCCCAGTACAAAGCCAACACAATCACATCAACCATATTCAAAGGCTTTTGTTTAACAAATTATGTGATTATACAAACTTCCACTTCAAAGGCCTAATTGGGCATTATAGGAAACAAGAGAGAAAACTTAGTTACATGGTGAGTTGTACAAAAATATTATGTCCAAGTGAACTAAAAATTTATATAGGGGCATGATGTAGCATTACAGAAGATAACAAAAAAGCAGGTATTTATATATATGTCCAAGTGAAGTGAAGATTTATATAAACATATGATAGAAGTTACAGCACACAAAATTCTCAAAAAAACAGGGACTGAGCTGGTTATTTACAAGGAAAAACTGTCCATCAATACTGGATTGAATGTTCTGCGAGTCATTTTTTTTTTCTTTTTTTGGTGTGTTAAATGTCGTCCATGTTAACTCTGACGATCCATGCTTCCGAAAAATGGAAGGCTCTTAATTCTCTCCGGCTTGACACAATCTGATTGGGCCCACCCGATTTTCTGGTTCACATTGTCATATACAACCAATTGTCCTCGCAACGAGATATCTGCAAAAGATAGGAGATGCACAAATAGATGAAAATCAGAAACAAATCATATATTCCAGTTTTCAACCTAGTATGCAAACATGATATTTTCTTTGTCCCAAATTTACTCAAGAGTCAATTTCATTAGTACATCAGAGGCCCTAGCCAAGGTTAAGGGGAGTGTTGTATGAGGCAAGACTCGAACCCTTGATTTTTGGCCAACTAGGCTAGTCCCAATTGGTTAGCTCAATTTGATTTCTTGTTAGGTTGAATAAAGCCCAAGCTAAAGGATAAGACAAACTAGTGGTGAACTATAACAACAATCATATATGAAAGAACGCGAGAAAATAAAGGATGATAAAATATCGAGGAAATCACAAGATTGAAGGAACAATACCTCCGATTATAACAGTTGAACCATCATGTACTTTGCTTCCATCAAGGATACCCAAGCACACATTGCCTTTATTCTGCAGTAAAGGGAGCTTTCATCACATGGTGCTTTTGCAAGTTGCAACTTGAGATATTGAAAAGAAACCAAGTAAAAAGGGCTAGAAATCGTTACATTTACGATCAAGTAACCCTCCGGCATAATACGAAGCTTTCTGGAGGCCATCCACCATTTGCTTCCAAATTGAAGGGTCAATGGTTTAAAATTTTGCCCGACATCTGAAACAGATCTGCAATCATATAGATGCACACTTTTAGACTATGGCGGTCAATTGAGAGATGGTCATATCTGAAGTGATGAGTGCCTTAAGGGCACTTATTAAGACGCTCGAAATAGTGAAGTGCATTACGATAAAGAATGTACAACCATTTAAAGCATCATTAACCAATGCCCTTAGCGGGCTTGGGCTTGTTAACAAAACCCTTAAATTAATCCTGCAACAAACCCTTACCACCACCACTATCAACACTACTACCATGTAATACTATCACTGTTAATACTGGAAACAGAGAGTTAAACAGATGACCAAAGTGATCAATTTTTACTAATCAGCAATGTCCTCAAGGGGCAGATACAGTAAACGTGTATGCACCTTCAGGCAAAATTGACATGCTACTAAATTATTTGTTCATCTTAGGGGAAGCCATGATGTGATTATGTGGCACAGCCTGAGGGTGCCATGTATCAGCGGTGGACCCATATACCTACACCCAACATAATTTGCTATAGGCCCTGTGAAGTTATCCTTTAAGCATATAAGCATCTGGGTAGATCAATAATTTAGGGAAAAGAACACTCCAAGCAGAATAATAGTTTTATGATCACCTTCTAAGAGAAAATGATAGTAATTTAGTAAATATTACTTCAATGAAATTATTCCTACTTGAAACTAATTCCAGATACAGACTAGACAACCACATTTCCATTCTTATTTCCGGGTACCTTATTGGGAATTTAGCTCGCCAACAAATGGGCAATGTAGTATCGGATGCATCCTGGATGAGGCCTTCACCAGAAACATCTTTAAGCTGCAAATCAATGGATATCAGAAATTCAGTAGAACTGGTGAAAGTACTGTAAAAGAAGATATTCATGCTTAAATGTGTAAAATACTTACGGAGGCAACCAAATCAGAATATGCTTGATTTGTGAAGTATGTATAAGAACTGCCGCTATCAAAAATTACCCGTGCTAGTCCATCAGACTGACCACCTAAACTGAGTTTTTTACTTCCATAACTCATTTTGACGACCTCTGTCTGATAAAAGTTCCTGAACCAAAAACAACAAAAAATAAAATAAACAAAGTAAAAATGCTTCAGAATTGAGTTCCACAAGTGCGCTCAACTGCAAGATAAGGAAGTATGTGTATCAAAAAAGTTAATGCTCAGTTGGTGGTGTTAAGTCACCAATTATTCTAAAAGTGGGCAATACATCAAGCAGGAGTAAAAGAAAGGGACTGTTTGTATGTAGTTTTCCCATCAGAGTTCAGAAAACAACCTCATGTAAAGCAAACAAACACTCCTTTCCTTCCTACTCAACCAAACAAACAAAGCAAAGTGTCTTTCTTTCCTTTCCCATATTAACTTTTTCCATCCCTTCAGCTTTCCTTTTAATTTTCCATCACTACTACCAAATGGAGCGAAAGATATAATAATAAAGCATTACAAAAAGATGATGAAAGTGAACCAAATAAGGAGAAATCAAGGATAAGAACAAATGCAATGGTAAAATAATGTCCCAAAAATAATTGTAGAAGTGTTTCAACAAAATAGATTATATTTGTTAGAAACGAAAAATTGAGAAATTTTATGTCCCGACTATAGCACAAGGGAAGAGCTGCTAGATTGGAATTAAAATAACTACATACACTATGGTTCTTGCTGCTAAATGAAAACCTTGGAAATAACTCTGTCCAGTATTTGAGAAATTTCCACCGAAATTATCTGAAGCCTTTGACCGAGTAAATAAATAATGTATTTTTGTAAAAGAAAAATTCAAACTTTTCGCAAATTAAAATATCTCTATTAGTTCTTGTCAATATAGTCTTCAAAATCCTTAAATTAAAAAATGTAGATGATTTTTTTATGTTGTTTGGAATGGTAAATTAGACAAACAATTTGGGACGAAAGGAGTAATATCTCCTAAGCATTATACATATTAAGATTTTTCTTCCAATCTAACCCCTCTACATACAAATGTCTTGCAATTAAAGATTTGCCAATAAACTATGCCAAAAAATAGGTTTAAAAAAAGAAAAAGAATGCTGATTCTGAGAGTTTTACACTCACGTGGAAGGGCTGTTAAGCATGGGGATCCATGTCATTTGCCAGTAGGGGACGAAGTCATCACCCAAGAACATATATCCACCACCTCCTGAATCAGTGGTGAGACAATGGCCTACAACATTGTTAATGATTCCCTGACTTGCCAATTGGGAAGGTAAGCTAACTTTAGCCCTGCTAAGCCCTAGAATTCCATCTGTCATTGCCAATGAATTTAGGAGTAAGCCTTGCTGATCATATGCACACCTGACAGATATAAATTCAATATCAATGTGTTAATTGGATAAGTAACAAAATCCACAAAGGAACTAATATTTTGAGAGAGAGAGAGAGAGAGAGAGAGAGAGAGACCCAAAAACGACACTCGACTGGGTAACTGATCCATTAGCAACTGTTAGATGGAGCTCATCCCTTGTAAGAACCCCAATGGAGGAGCTTTGATCTGCATATTCTATTTCATAATCACACTGTGAACATGTTTGACGATATGTCTTCTGATTTCTCTGAACTTCAAAACACAACGAGTCCTTGGAAGGTATGATTTGGCCTTTCGCGGGTTTGTACAAAGGGTGCGCTCCCTGCCCAAAAAAAAAAAAAAAAAAAAAAAAAAAAAATCTTATTTCAAGTGACCTTTCCTTGAATAAATTTATAAAAGAAGAAGAAGAAGAAGAAGAAGTCAGATTTCAATCTTATTATATAATTAGTTTGGTGTATTCTCCATGATGGAGAGATTTTTATCTTTATTTTATTGGTTCATTCCCCCTCATCTCAACCTTTGAGCTTTGTCAAGTTAGGGGCAAACGAATTGAGAGAGAGAGAGAGAGAGAGAGAGAGAGAGAGACTATGGCTCCGTTTGTTTTGACGTAAAATGTTTTTGCCAAAAATATTTTACTCATTTTCCGTTGTTTCATTGAACAAAAAACAAATAAAATATGTTTGCATCATTTTCTAAAAAATGACTTACCTTTAAAAATTCCGTAAGTCAATTTTTACAAAATTGACTCTCACTCACTATCTTTTAGTTTTTAACACATTTAGCCTTTTCAAATAAGTATCTTAACTCATTAAAAAATCATAAATGACACTTTCTTGAATCAAAATTTATTTTTTGGGTAATAAAATATTTTTGTTTTAAGTATCAACCAAATACCAAAACACAAAAACAAATTTTTTGTTTTTCTCTATAAAATCAATTTACAAGAAAAATATTTTTTTGTGTAAAATATTTTATGTCGAAACAAACAGAACCTATTAGTCTTACATAAACCCTTGACAGACTGAAAAAACAGAAGAGCTTGTTGCAACCATGCCTTACCTTAGCACAACTAGAGCATGGAGCATCACATTGGATCCATGTTAAGTCACTCCCAGTATCCACATCAAGAAAATAATGTTTTGGAGGACTCCCAACAAGCATATGTGTGAAATACAATCTGTACAAAAGATGAAATATGATGTCAAAAGCATTTCAAAATGATAGTTAAGATAGTGACGGACTGGTTTGTGCTTTTGCAATAACAATTTCTATATGATTTGGAAGGGCATATCATGGTTCTACACAGCCACAATAACAGTTTTTAAATTGAGCATCACATTGTGAATTAAAATACGCCTCTTTTTTTCTTTTTCTTTTTTTCAAAATGTGAATTGTAAATATTTTTGGTTATAATTTCTAAAATAATATATATATATATATGTACAATCAATTAGATATTCAAGATATATCAGGAATACAACAACTTTAGATACAAAATCAATGAAAAACTTGTTCTAAATGATGTTGAACATATGGTGTGTGATAGGTAATAAGATGCTTGCCTTGAGATCTATGATCGCATTATTGATTATGATAAATGTACCTTATATCAAAAAGACACTATTTACAAGTATAAATCTATACTCGTATCAAAAAGAGAAATCGAAAACAAAAAATTGGAAACAAACTCAAAAACTCCGAAAATCTTCAATATGACAACTGGTCCTTGTTTCCAGTTTGACACTGTCCTAGTATAACAGCAGTGGTCATGTTGTAAAACCAATTACTAATTCAGGCAGTGAATTGTGAGAAATGTTCTGGATAACTGAATTTAAGAAACTATTATTATCTGATTTTGTTACTACAAAAGTCACTTTCCACAATCATCAACATAGTCTAGGTCACCTGCAAAAGAAGGAACAAACGTTATTTAAACAAACCATAATCATATTACCATAATGAACTTTCCTTGACTTTATATCTGAACACTTGTCTAGCCATAGACTGCCCCATTAATTATCACCGCATTAACATGCATTAATACTTCCATGTTGGGTTCATAAAAGACAAAACTCCAATTAAATTTTTTTTCCAATAACACATGTTCCGTATCAACTCTCCCGGAAAATTTAGTTGTTCATGTCATGTCCGGAGGATGGCTTATTTTCAAGGCCTAAAATTTGGTTAAAATCATTGGATCACCAACTCCAACTACATGCTTTCAGTTTTCATATACTCATTAATACATCACATTTTCATTTTACCTCATGAGCCCTTTTTCTTTTGCAGTGTCAAAATTTAAGAAATAAACAAAAAGAGGAAGAAAGAAGCCAAAGCAACACAATTTGGTGCCTAGACAATACATATATACAAGCAAATTGTGCACAAACAGATCATCAAATAGAAATTATAATTTGCTAAAAATTATCTGTTTGCACAAACAAAATATAAAAATAAAAATAAATTAGTTTGACTTAATACCCATAACAGCAATCTATGTACCAATAAAGATTAATAATTTAATACTGAATTGATGAATAAATCAACAATGAAAAACACACATACCCATCTGGATAAATATTGCCCCTAACAGGTAAATTAGCAGTTGAATCGATCTTCAACGAGCTCGAAACAAATTTAGAGTTCACTTTGTGTCTCATTCCATCATCAATCTGTGACACAGAAACCTCCGAATTCTTCCTCACAAACTTCCCCAATTTAAGCTCAATATCTCTCTGTGACATCTCTCGAATACCCAATTTAGGATACAAAGGAAAGATAAAGGAGGTGGGTTTTTCGCGATCTTCATTAGAACTGCTTAATTCTTCATAAAGGGTAGATGGAGAAGAATAACGCCACAAAATTAGAGCGATTAGGAAGATACCCAGAAGCCTCAATCGAATTCTTCTAGTACCAAAGAGGGATCTTCTGGGTGAGAATTGAGGAAGTTGAGGGTTTGGTGGTGATTGAATAGGAAGTAGTGGTGGTGGTGGTGGTGGTGGTGGTGGTGGTGGTGATGGTGGAGATTGGTGGTGGGGTTGTTGAGATTGAGATTGGGGTTGGGGTTGAGGTGAATCATCAGAGAGAGTGAAAGCTGTTATGGTTTTGCCAAGAGAAGGGTTATCAGCAGGAGGGAGTGTGATTATGACAAACCCTTTCAATTGGGGAGATTGTTGGCCAGACTCCATCTTTCTCACTCTCCCTCTCTAAAAGTCTCTCAATTTTGGATCAGATGAGAGAGAGAATGGAGAAGATGAGGAATGAATAGATGGATGAGTCCTCTCTTCCTCTGTACTCTAGTTCTCCACAGTCAATGACTGGTTGGAAGACTTTTCTTTCCCTTCCCCTCTCTCTCTCAAAGTTTCCCTCTCTTTCTTCTCTAGTCAACTAAACTAAGGCTTATTTTGGGTGGGTTATAATCCACTACTTCTCAGATTATAATTTATTTTTTTTCATAAAAAAATTATTTATAAATAATTTTTTATTAAAAAATTGATTATAACCATCTAACAAAATAGCTCTACAGGGTCAGGTAAGTTTTGTTTGGACAATTCGTTGAGTGTTTTATTTTTATAAAAAATTATATTAATTGAATATCGATATTTATTTGATTAAATTATATTTTTATCAATAATAAATATAATTTTTATAATAAATAATTGATAGAAACTAAATTTAATTAAATAATTATTAATATCTGATTAATGTAATTTTTTTTTAATAATAAAATATTTGATAAATTCTATTTATTAATCAATTTGAATTATCAAAATATAAGATCTAATTTGGCAGTATTACTTTTTAGTTAAAAGTTATTAAAAAAATTAAAAAATTAATAACTTGTACTAAAAAATTATAAATTTTTTTTCTCACTATTTTTTACATATCTTTTTATGAAAAATTAAAAAATCATTCTAGATATATTAATTTTTTTAATATTATATTTTAATTAAAAAATTAAAAAATTATTAAAAAAATCTATTCCCAGGCGATGGCCCCATGAGCCCGAAAAGCAATGTGAACGGGAGAGAACACGTCTCGAAGCCAGGTGTTGTTGGGAGTGAAAATGCGAGGAACTTTCCAAATAGGATAATTGCCAAGTAAGAGTGATCCTCTGTGCTCGCGATACTCGCCTTACGTGTCCAACATCTGTGAAATGTAGTGGTTTTTATGAAATTTGGTTTAATTTTTGAAAATTATTTTTTAATTTTAATAGTTTTTATAATGTTTTAATTATTTTTAAACAATTTTAAAATGTACCTAATCGAAAAATTTAAAAATAATTTACTAAATATAAAAATATGAAAATACCGTTATTTTTTTTTGTATTTATTGATTAATTTTTTTTTTTTTTTTTTTGACAAGCATGTTACTATTAGGATGAAAATGTTGAAAAATGAAGAAAATGGAAAAAAAAAAGTTCTGAGTTTGTTTACCATAAAAGTAGTGGGAGTCAGGAAAATTTTTTCTTATAAAAGTTAAAAAAGTAAAAAAATTATTAAAAAAATTAAAAAGTCTATACTATTTAGAAAAAGTTTAAAGAGCAAAATTATTATTTTGTCTTTTGAATTCAACTATTCAAAAGTCAAAAAGTTAAAATTCAAAAAGTCAACAAGGGTATAATAGTCATTTTGATTTTATTACACATCTTTTTATAAAAAGTCAAAAAATTAGTTTGTGATGTGTTATATAAGTAAACTTTTTGACATTTTGACTAAAAAAATAAAAAAAATATAACAACTCGAAAATTTAAGCTGTCCTTTAAATTTTATATTAGTATTATTTAATTATAAATGATTAAAAAAAATAACTTTATATTATTATTCAATATTATTTTTCAAATATTATGATATTTTTATTATATTTTTCTTAAATTAAAATATATTAAAATACATCGGTAGCGTTTGGTTGTGTTTTGTAAATGTGATTTGAGAGTATGAGTTGTATTTTGAGTTTGTGTGTTGTGGAATTATGATTTGAGTGTAGAAAATTTGTTTGGTAAAGAGTTTTGAAAATAGTTTTGGAAAAGAGGTTTGATTTGAGTGAGGAATTATTGATGTGACATTTGATATGTGATACAAAAATTTACAACTCATAACTAAACATACAACTCAAAATTATTTTAAAGCACATAAAAAATTTAAAAATTTTCAGAAAATATTTGTCCCGATTATGTAAATCAATTACAAAAAAAAAAAATAATCTGGAAATCAGCCGGACATCCGGGTGGACATCCAGGTGGTCTACCGGGTGGACAACCGGGTGGACAAAAAAGGCGCCTGTGAATCAGAGTTCTCTCTGCAAAGTGTAGAAAATTGATTTGAAAACGAAACCAACATCATGCTCCAACACACGGGTAGAAAATTGATTACAGAGCACAACCAAACAGAGCCATCATTTTTTATACAACAATTTACGTGCGCCCCAAGGCCTCTTGCTCCGCATGCCATCTTCAACAACCATCAAAACCACCCACATCTTCCGAACTCTCTTATTTGCTCTCTCAGCTCTCTAGTGTCTTTTTATGGCCCCGTTTGGTGTAGCTGTTAAAACAGCTTATAGATTATAACTTAACAGATTATAGATTATTACTTTAATCATAAGTTGTTAATTTGTTTGGTGTAGCTGTTGGATTATAGATTTAAGTTGTTGAGTAGTGTTTGTTAAATAAGTTATGAAATAACTTTTTCAATTAATTTTTATTTTTTGTTATTTACTACTTGTCTACATTTCTCATAAAAAATAATAATAATAATCTATAGTCCATTTGGGTCTTTTTCTATTTTTAAAAAAATAAAAAATAAAAAAATCTAAGAGTATAACCATAAATTAATATGTCCACAGTAGAAGCTGATAATCAGAAGTAAGGGGTGGACAGCTTCTCAGAATCAGCTTTTTTGAGTTAAAATAAGTTGTTAGAATTAGAAACTGTTTGAAATAAGTTTAACCAAACAGTCCAAAATAACTTTTTTAAAGCTAAAAGCTATAAGTTAGCTTTGAAAAGCTAAAACAAACACCCCCTATATATAGAACTTTGACGAAAGGTAAAATTTAGAATTTAATTTCAAGATCATAATATATTTTATATATATTTTAAATTATTAAATCTATTTTATGTAAATTGTGTTTTAATTATATTATTTATTTTTTGAACCCTAATTTCTTAAAATGAAATACATGGATATATTTGTTTAAATTTTAGAAATTATTTGACTATGATTATATAAATATTTATTTTTGACAATTACCACCACGGGAGTCCCATGCCTTGGGGTACTTGAATAACCATTAGCCCTCTGATTAGTCACTTTGTGACCCTCTATCTGTCATGGATCCACTGACATTCTGATTTCTGGTATGGAGCAAAGTGTTGTACGGAGCTAAGTGCTACACTATTGTGGGAGCCACCTCTAAAGTTTGTACGAGCTACCTTTTGAGTCCATACATCTGTTCTGTTCTGTATTGTGGTGATGCTTATTTTGTTTATATGATTTCTGTATTATATACTCTGTATTTTAATATCAAGTTTTATTTAGTCAATAATTATCCATAGTGAATTTTATGCCCTTATGTTCTTAGTATAATATTTCTTACTCTGCCATGTGCTTATAACTATTTACCAATTTTCAGGAAATAATGCAATTCAAAAATGGTTTTTTGAGAGTTTTAGATACGGGGCTGCGGAATAGACGCACATAACACTTTTATAGTATTTATAATTATATTCTTCATATGTAAATATCGGCCTTTTTGATCAATAAATTTTGTTATAAAAAATAGAAGCTCCAATCATTATTTTGGTACCATTACTTAAATATTTTTTCCTCTCGCGTTTAGTAATTTGTTTAAGAATTGGCCGGAGGTAATTTCAATTACTGGCCATCACGATATTTAACCTTTGGGTATAGGGAGCGGGTCGTGACGGAAAAAAAAAATGTATTTAGGATAACTTTTTGACTTTTTACAAAAAGATGTGTAATAAAATATTATAGTAAAATCAAAATGACTATTTTACCCTTGTTGACTTTTTAACTGTTAACTTTTTGATTTTTGAATAGTTGAATTCCAAAGGCAAAATAATTCCCCACAAACTTCTCCCAAATAGTATAGACTTTTTGATTTTTTTAAATATTTTTTTAACTTTTGATTTTTGTAGGTTATCCTAAACTCTTATATAACTCATAATAGCCTGCTAACTAAAAATTACAAGAAAGTTTAAATTTATTATAAAAATACTTACTTATAATAAAAATTTCTATTTTCTTGAAAAAAATTCATCCTAATCAAATTCATATAAGAAAACCTATTTTCTTCTTTTCTTTCACTGCGCTGTCTACCACTTTAACTTGCTATCATTTATTTCTTTTTTAATCAAATGGAGACAGAAAATTAGGTATACACCATGTATAAAGGTTTTATGACACCAAGAATTTACTTGTTAATTAAAGTCGTTAGGATTTAAAATTTTAAAAGAAAATGATATACAAGTCAATTTTTTATATCTATTTTCTATATCTAATGATGTGTTAGTAAGATAATTGGTTGATGATTAGAGAATAAATGTGAGAGAGAGAGAGAGAGAGAGAGAGAGAGAGAGAGAGAGAGTTAACTTGAATATTTTAATAGAATGTCACATTATTAGGTCTAAAAAGTGGGTTTAATTTTTTGACTTGAATAACAATACTCAATTTTAAAAGGATAAGAATAAAATTTAGGGGCACTTACGGGCAGGTTCTATTGAGCAGACTTATTTACGAGGAATTTTATTTCCACACACCTAATTAGCTCATAGCACATCTTTTCTCAATACACAATTATTAATTTGATTATCAATTAATTTTTTCAATCCACACACTTAAAGTTACAATTGCACTATTCACTCATAACCATTGTACGCACCACTAACTTTCCACACACTTTTGATTGACCCTACTTCCACATTGACCCACTCACATCCTTGAAGACTTTGGTTTGAAGTGAAATTTCCTCTATTGAAGACTTGCATAAAAGATCTCCATTGAACTTTAATTGAAGACCATTGTAAATATTCAAAAATAGTGTTAAAGGTAAGAAATCTTTCCATTTTCTTATTATATTTATCATTTTATTATTACATTTATCATTTTCAGATCTATGTGCACTCCATTGGCATAAAACCTTCAATTTCAGTCTTGTGAGTGATGGTTTGAGGCTTTTGGCAAACAATAAAGTGAATTCGAAACATAACCTTTGAATAAATTGTATTATTTCGACAAATTACTTCTGAAAAAAATAAAATCTCGATTATTAGTTTCTGAAGTTGATGAATTTCTTCGGTTCTATAGTTTCGAAATGATACCATGTTTTCGATAGTTTAGTTCTTAAAATCGTGTGTTGTTTCGGCACTGAAGTTTCGAATGATTTTTTTATTTTTTTGTTCCTTTTATTTAATGAAGAAAATCAACACTGGTGGTCCGACTGAAAACCAAAAAAAATAAAATAAAATTTACTATACGAAAAAAACTAACTTTTTCATCACTGATTTTACTGTCACCAGATATATTTTTGCTTGAGTTTGAACTTCCATTGATTTGCAATTCTTCCATATCAAAATGAAGCAAAAATTGTGAAACTAATAAGAAAACGATATGAATAATAGAGTATAAACCTAGAGATTAAAGTAATATGATAGATGTTTTGAGAGTATTGCTTTGCAAACAATAAAGGAGTATAGAGTGTGCAACAAGTAAAGTGACAATAATAGAAAAACTAGAATTTAATTTTTTGTAACTCAAAAGGTATACATTGAGATTTTCTTGTTCTTAAAAGATATGTACAGAGAATTTTTTTATATAATATTATGAGTATTGCTAGATGTCTATTATAGTCATTTTTATTTAGAATATAATTGTCATTAAATTCATATTTCATTAAGTGTGTGTCTTGAGCTAATTAGATGTGTAAAAATAGAATTTCCCCTTATTTACTTATAAGTTCCGCTCCGTTTTTCACCTATCAATATCCCTCAAATATCCTTCATTCACCTTCTTCATCCTTATTATCAACATTATTATGACTCTCTCTTCTTTCTCCAGTAGCCACCTCTGGCGATAGTTTCAGGTAATATTTTTTTTAATTATTTCAACAAAAATAACATCTATCAGTAACAACAACAGTATATTGAACAAAATTAGTTATAAATTTATCACTCAAAATTTTAGCACAAAAACGATCCATAGCATATTGAACAAAATCAATGATAAATTTATCATTGCATTAATATCAAAATTCTAGCATAGCAACAGTGACAATTAAAGATACATTTAGGCCTCGTTTGGCATGTAAGAGTTTTAGTCTAAAAGCTAAAAAGTTACTAGAAAAATAAAAAAGTCTATATTTATACCAAAAAGTCAGATTTATTTTTCCTCATTTGCACATCTTTTCGTAAAAAATTAAAAAATTGAAAAGAAATATTGAGAGAGTGATTGAAAGAGCAAATACGCCCTGTTGTTCAATATATTAGAAACCAAATGGAAGCTCCATTATATAGGAGTTGTTACAAAACAGTATGATGATATAAATGGAATAGAATAATGAAAGGCGACCGAAAGCAGAAAAGCAAAAGAAAATCCTATATTACAAATCTATCTATCTGGGCTAGCAGCTGTATACATATATTAATATATTACATATAATATACTGAGCACTATTCACCAGACATCATTATTTGCTCATATGAAAAAGAAGCTTGATTTCCAACACTCCCTCTCAAGCTACGTTGTAGATGTTAATCATTCCCAATTTTTCCGTCAGATCTTCGAAGTTAACTCGAGCAAGAGCTTTTGTGAGAATGTCAGCCTTTTGACAGTTTGTTGGAGTATAGCTGACTTGAAAAACTCCTTCTTCAATCTTTTCCTTGATAAAGTGTCGATCTATCTCCACGTGTTTAGTTCGATCATGATGAACTGGATTCTTAGCTATACTGATGACGGCTTGGTTGTCGCAGTATAAAACCATGGGATGCTCAGATGGAACCCATAATTCTTCTAACAGCCTGTTCAACCAGATTCCCTCACAGATACCTAGTGCCATAGCATGAAATTCTGCCTCAGCACTACTACGGGCTACCACTGACTGTTTCTTGCTTCGCCATGTAACCGCGTTCCCCCAAACAAACGAACAATAGCCAGAAGTTGATCTTCGATCAATCACTGAACCTGCCCAATCTGCATCTGAAAAAATCTCAATTTTTCTATTTGTTGTTTTTTGGAAGAAGAGACCCTTTCCCGGTGTCTTTTTTAGGTACCTCAATATTCTGGTCACAGCAGTCATGTGTTTTTCAGTTGGATTATTCATGAATTGACTGACCACACTAACAGAGAAGCCGATGTTTGGCCTTGTATGAGAAAGATAAATGAGTTTTCCCACAAGACGTTGATATCTCCCTTTATCACTTGGTGCACTACCGTCACTTTCTTCCAGTTTGATAGTTGTGTCCATAGGTGTTTCTGCTGGCTTGCATCCTAGCATCCCTGTTTCATTCAGTAAGTCTAGAACGTATTTACGTTGTGAGACTGCTATACCTTTCTTTGACCTAGCAATCTCCATTCCAAGAAAGTACTTAAGGTTTCCAAGATCTTTAATCTCAAATTCCTTTGTTAGGAATTTTTTAAGTAAGCCAATTTCCTCTTCATGATCACCTGTTAGAATTATGTCATCCACATAAACAATGATAATTGCCAATTTCCCTCCTAGGGAGTGCTTCACAAATAATGTATGATCGGATTGACATTGAACAAAACCGTACCCTTTCACTGCTTTAGTGAACCATTCAAATCAGGCACTGGGAGATTGTTTGAGACCATACAAGGATTTTCGGAGTCTGCAAACTTTGTTGAAATTTGAT